>QEPC01005015.1:930733-950617 GCA_003113815.1 Sphenodon punctatus | reverse complement strand
GGGAGGGGGAGGGAATTAATTTATTTCATTGGTTTCAATGGGGACACAGCGCCCCATTGAAACCAATGAAATAAATCCGGTACCGGCATACCGGATTTAATATGGGAATCCGGTTTTCCTAGAACCGGTAACCGGTAAATCCGGTAGCCGGTAATGGGCCCGGGGTCCCACCACTACTGAATACATTTAAAATACCTAAGATAAAGTCAGTTTGTTTCCCAAATACAAATATTTTCATTAATACTCTCTTGGGATCATTGTGAACAATTCATTGAAAACCTCAGCTCAGTGAGTGGCGGGGTCAAAAAGGTAAACAGAACATTAGGAATTATGTGTAAAAGAGATAAAGAATAAAACATCTGAATATTGTTGCACAGTCCTGGTTGCCCCGTCTCAAGAAAGATACAGAAGAACAAAAATGATCCAGGTGATGGAATGGCTTCCATACAAGAAGGGGCTCGATAGATTGGGGCTCTTCAACTTGAAGAAGAGACAACTTAGAGGGGATATGATACAAGTGAATAGAATCATGAGCAGCATGTAGCAAGTAAATAGGGAGCTGTTCTTAATCCTCTCAAATAATCCTAGAACTAGGAGACACTCCATGAAACTGTCAGCAGATTTAAAACAAACAAAAGGTAGTTTTTTTTCACTCAACACACAATTAACTTGTGGAACTTGTTGCCAGAGGATATTGTGAAGACCAGTAGCATAGCTAGATTCAAACAAGGATGGGATAAATTCTTGGAAGATAGGTCAATAAGTGACTATGGGTATTTTCAGACATTACGAGATCACGCTCAACCACAATGAACCACGGTCAATCCCGCAGCAGGGCCAAAATGCCCTGAACATCTGTTCGGCAGCTGCCAGATGTTCACCACGGTCAATACCCACATGGGGTCAAAATCAACCATGCTTCCGGAGCTCCCCGCCGGACCATCACCGAAAGCGTGGTCAAAGAGATTCCCAGCGGGAAACAACAAAAAGTAACGACTGAACAGCAACCACCGGCCAGAAACAATGAAAATTATTCCCAGCCAGGGACAAAGCAGGCAGTGTTGTTGCCAGGCAACCAGCAACAAAACAGGCACTGGAGGGAGATTTAAAGGGCAATCCATAGCAGGGAAACATGGCAGGATGGAGCTAGGAGGGAGGCAGAGGAGAGCGGTGGGGGAGAGAGTGAAGGAGGAGGAGGAGGCAGTGGCAGTGGTGGAAGAAATGCAGGCAGAGGAGGGGGAGGCAGGGGTCGTGCTGCGTATGGAGGAGGCAGAGGGACAACAGCAGCAGCAGCAGCCAGGACAGGCCTCCCCGGGGACAGCAGCCAGACCGGGGCAGGAGGCACCCTGGAAACGAGTAAGGGGAACCAAGGGGAGGGGAACAGGTGGCACAGGGGCACAAAGGGGGGGCAGGGGCTCACACGGGCTCCAGGCATGGAGGGGGGAAAGGGGGTGGGCCACGGGAGGGGGCAGAACCGCACCCAACCATAACCCCCCTCCCCTGCATCCCTCAGACACAGAAATGGGCCTGGGTGGATAAGCCCCCGGAGGACACAGGCCCAGCCCAGGTGGAGGAGGAGGTGGAGAAAGAGGCAGTGGTGGAGGAGGAGGACCCACAGTGGAGAAGGGGGAGAAGGCCCTACCACCGAGGGGGACAGTGGGGGTTGCAGGAGACCCGGGACTTCATCAGAATCTGGGGGACCCTGGAGTACCAGCTGGAGCTAGCGCTCAATCAGCGCAATGAGCATGTCTACGAGGACATAGTACGGTAAATGTAGGCAGCGGGGCACCACCAGACCATGTCCCAGTGCCGCTTGAAGGCCAAGGAGCTGAAGAGGGGCTACAAGGCCATATGGGACAACAATCGGCAGTCCGGACACGGAGCCCGTAACCACCCCCTTCTATGATTCCCTGGACCTCATACTTCATATGAAAGGGTCAATAGTCACCCCATGGCTCATGGGGACCATTGTGGTCCAGGACAGGGAACGGGCCAAGGTAACTCCTCCCCTCGCTGACCCCCGAGGAGGCACACACTCCAGAGTCCCAGACCCCCAGGAGGAACACCCCAGGACCTCCATCACCTGCAGCCCCCCAGGACAGCATCCCGGAGAGCCCGCACCCCCAGTCCAGACAGCCAGAGTCTGAGGCCGGCACCCTCATCACCCTCAGCCAGTGGTCCCAGGGGGAGCACACCAGCACAGAGTGGCCGGCCTCAGAGGGATCAGAGATGGACATAGAGGGTAAGCAAGCAGCCTGGAGGGGAGAGGAACTGGAGGCCCTGGGTCAGGGAGCAGGAGGGGATGCACAGGCTGGGGCCAGACACAGCCCCCCCAGACAAGGCGGTAAGGGGCCCGGGCCCGGGCCCCGCCCAGCCACCTGGCCACCCCTACACCAACCACCACCACCCCATTCACCCACAGGGCACAGGACACCCCAGCACCAGACCCAGGCATGTGGGGAGTCCAGCACTGAGGAGCCCAGGCAGCAGGTGGACGAACCAGGTGAGGCACTCGGTCTGGATGGGGGGGTCCNGTCCCCCCTTCCACCCGCGCAGCCTGGGAGGGGGAGGGAATTAATTTATTTCATTGGTTTCAATGGGGACACAGCGCCCCATTGAAACCAATGAAATAAATCCGGTACCGGCATACCGGATTTAATATGGGAATCCGGTTTTCCTAGAACCGGTAACCGGTAAATCCGGTAGCCGGTAATGGGCCCGGGGTCCCACCACTACTGAATACATTTAAAATACCTAAGATAAAGTCAGTTTGTTTCCCAAATACAAATATTTTCATTAATACTCTCTTGGGATCATTGTGAACAATTCATTGAAAACCTCAGCTCAGTGAGTGGCGGGGTCAAAAAGGTAAACAGAACATTAGGAATTATGTGTAAAAGAGATAAAGAATAAAACATCTGAATATTGTTGCACAGTCCTGGTTGCCCCGTCTCAAGAAAGATACAGAAGAACAAAAATGATCCAGGTGATGGAATGGCTTCCATACAAGAAGGGGCTCGATAGATTGGGGCTCTTCAACTTGAAGAAGAGACAACTTAGAGGGGATATGATACAAGTGAATAGAATCATGAGCAGCATGTAGCAAGTAAATAGGGAGCTGTTCTTAATCCTCTCAAATAATCCTAGAACTAGGAGACACTCCATGAAACTGTCAGCAGATTTAAAACAAACAAAAGGTAGTTTTTTTTCACTCAACACACAATTAACTTGTGGAACTTGTTGCCAGAGGATATTGTGAAGACCAGTAGCATAGCTAGATTCAAACAAGGATGGGATAAATTCTTGGAAGATAGGTCAATAAGTGACTATGGGTATTTTCAGACATTACGAGATCACGCTCAACCACAATGAACCACGGTCAATCCCGCAGCAGGGCCAAAATGCCCTGAACATCTGTTCGGCAGCTGCCAGATGTTCACCACGGTCAATACCCACATGGGGTCAAAATCAACCATGCTTCCGGAGCTCCCCGCCGGACCATCACCGAAAGCGTGGTCAAAGAGATTCCCAGCGGGAAACAACAAAAAGTAACGACTGAACAGCAACCACCGGCCAGAAACAATGAAAATTATTCCCAGCCAGGGACAAAGCAGGCAGTGTTGTTGCCAGGCAACCAGCAACAAAACAGGCACTGGAGGGAGATTTAAAGGGCAATCCATAGCAGGGAAACATGGCAGGATGGAGCTAGGAGGGAGGCAGAGGAGAGCGGTGGGGGAGAGAGTGAAGGAGGAGGAGGAGGCAGTGGCAGTGGTGGAAGAAATGCAGGCAGAGGAGGGGGAGGCAGGGGTCGTGCTGCGTATGGAGGAGGCAGAGGGACAACAGCAGCAGCAGCAGCCAGGACAGGCCTCCCCGGGGACAGCAGCCAGACCGGGGCAGGAGGCACCCTGGAAACGAGTAAGGGGAACCAAGGGGAGGGGAACAGGTGGCACAGGGGCACAAAGGGGGGGCAGGGGCTCACACGGGCTCCAGGCATGGAGGGGGGAAAGGGGGTGGGCCACGGGAGGGGGCAGAACCGCACCCAACCATAACCCCCCTCCCCTGCATCCCTCAGACACAGAAATGGGCCTGGGTGGATAAGCCCCCGGAGGACACAGGCCCAGCCCAGGTGGAGGAGGAGGTGGAGAAAGAGGCAGTGGTGGAGGAGGAGGACCCACAGTGGAGAAGGGGGAGAAGGCCCTACCACCGAGGGGGACAGTGGGGGTTGCAGGAGACCCGGGACTTCATCAGAATCTGGGGGACCCTGGAGTACCAGCTGGAGCTAGCGCTCAATCAGCGCAATGAGCATGTCTACGAGGACATAGTACGGTAAATGTAGGCAGCGGGGCACCACCAGACCATGTCCCAGTGCCGCTTGAAGGCCAAGGAGCTGAAGAGGGGCTACAAGGCCATATGGGACAACAATCGGCAGTCCGGACACGGAGCCCGTAACCACCCCCTTCTATGATTCCCTGGACCTCATACTTCATATGAAAGGGTCAATAGTCACCCCATGGCTCATGGGGACCATTGTGGTCCAGGACAGGGAACGGGCCAAGGTAACTCCTCCCCTCGCTGACCCCCGAGGAGGCACACACTCCAGAGTCCCAGACCCCCAGGAGGAACACCCCAGGACCTCCATCACCTGCAGCCCCCCAGGACAGCATCCCGGAGAGCCCGCACCCCCAGTCCAGACAGCCAGAGTCTGAGGCCGGCACCCTCATCACCCTCAGCCAGTGGTCCCAGGGGGAGCACACCAGCACAGAGTGGCCGGCCTCAGAGGGATCAGAGATGGACATAGAGGGTAAGCAAGCAGCCTGGAGGGGAGAGGAACTGGAGGCCCTGGGTCAGGGAGCAGGAGGGGATGCACAGGCTGGGGCCAGACACAGCCCCCCCAGACAAGGCGGTAAGGGGCCCGGGCCCGGGCCCCGCCCAGCCACCTGGCCACCCCTACACCAACCACCACCACCCCATTCACCCACAGGGCACAGGACACCCCAGCACCAGACCCAGGCATGTGGGGAGTCCAGCACTGAGGAGCCCAGGCAGCAGGTGGACGAACCAGGTGAGGCACTCGGTCTGGATGGGGGGGTCCATGGGGGGGATGGGAGGGAGACCTGGGACACACGGAGCCAGTCAGAGGGGCCAGGGCAATGGGGAGGGGGGAGGGAAGGGGCCAGGCAACACCCCAGGGGGGGCATGGAGCCCCAGGACCATCCCAGGGCCGGGGGCGGGCAGCCGGGGTGGCAGGTGACTCACCTTCGTGTATCCTACAAGGCAACCCAAAAAGTCACAGTCACCCCGGCCCGTGCCCCCAGCACAGCACTTGAGGGAGTACCGGGCACGAGTTCGTCGCCGGAGGGAGGACCAGGCGGAGGACATCATCGGCACCTCAGCAGAACGGGGGAGCAGATGATAGCAGCCATGGACCAGATGGAGGCGGCCATAGAGTGATCCCTGGAGCGGGCGGAGGCATGGGACATGAGGCTCCAGGCAGAGGTGCGCTTTGAGTGGAGGCGGGAGCACCGGAAGCACAGCAGGCAGGTGGAAGTGCTCGGGCAGATGGAACAGGCCATCACAGGGATGGTGCAGGAGCACTCAGCCAAAATGGATAGGTCCCATGACATCAGGACCTCCCTGTTCCTTCAAGTGGGCACCATGTGCACATATGTGATGGCAGCAGCCCAGCTGAGCACCCTGCCTGCCCAGGGCCCCATGCCAGGTCCCTTGGCACCCCCCACCCCCTCCCAAACCACCCCAGCTGCCTCCATGGCCTCAGGGGCCACGCATCCGCCTCCCGGCCCCCACCAGCCAGTCCTCCAGCCCACAAGGCATCCCAGGACACTGATGGGGACACAGCCAACAGCAAGGGAGAGGTGAGCTCCCAGAGCTCCATGGCGACCACTGGGCACTCGAGGGGGTGTCCCCGGAAACGTGGGGGAAGGGGAGATGGGGTGGATGTGGGAGGATGCTCTGATGGGGGGTACTGTAGGGGCTGTCTCTTATACACATCTAGATGTGTGGGGGTCAGCGGGGGTGGGGTCAGCGGCACCTGTACATAGGGGGTGATATAAATGCTTTTGCGACAGTATTGCTTCCTGTGACCGTTTCTGGACGATGGGGTGGGGTTAGGTGTTGGGGTCACCTCCCGTGTAGGGGCTGGCCCTGGGATCCCCCGGGGGCACCACGGGGGTGGGCCGGGTGGTGATCGCCCTCATGCCTTGGCCTCATGGTTGATCCATTTCCATTTTCCATTTTAATTTATACCCCGCACTCTCTCCCACAGGACTCGAGGCAGCTTACAAACATAACATATTTTGGGTTTTCCACACAGGGGCCCAAAACAAAATAGCATTTCTAACATAATAAACAATTTAAGCACAACAGAATTTTCAACGATCACATACCCTTTGACTCAGCTAATATCCCATTCTATGATCTCCCCCACAAAAACGGGGTAGGTTCCACCAACAACCAAATCATATGCCTCGCCAGGGCATCACGGATGAGCTTGGCATAACGGTACTCCCTTGAGTTGTTCGCGTTCATGTACAGTGGCAAACGGGCAGGGGGGGGGCGGATTGGCTCGGGGTATTCCAGGACTGCCCCCTCGGTCTCGCACACGTTGTGCAGCACAAAGAAGGCCCTGATCACCAGGGCCGAGGTCTCTACAGTGTAGTCCAGCCGGCCAGCGAGGCTCCTCCAGTGCTGCTAGAGGGCCCCGAAGGCCCGCTCCACCATGGTTCTGCTGGAACACAGGCAGGAATTATACAGCGCCTCCACAGGGTTGTGGGCGACCGGGTACACCTTCATTAGCTGGTGAGGGGATAGGCTGGGTCACCCAGGATACAGGGGGGCATCGGTACCCTCTCGATCCAGGTCATCCCCATGTCAGCAAAGTCCCCCCAGAATATCCAGACATAGAAGGGGGAGCTGGTCATTATCCGGGCATCGTGACTGCGGCCGGAGTTGCCCATGAAGATGTCTATGAACCTCACCTGGTGATCCACAACTGCCTGCAGCTGCAGTGAGTGATACCCGTGCCTGTTGACATACTCCGCGGCCTCCCCTGAGGAGGGGCAGAGTATCTCAATGTGCATGCTGTCCATGGCACCCATGCAGTTGGGGAAGCCTCCGGCTGTGAATCCAGCCATCACAGCCCCCTGATCCACCAGCTGGTCACTCTGTCCAGGAGCACGCCCTCCACAGCCTCGCACACATCCAGGAGGATACAGGCAACGGTGCTCAGGCTGACCCCGAAGTGCTGGGAGATGGAGCCACAGCAAGGTGAGCTTGTCCATTCTAAAGTGGGCCCTCCAGGCTGCCTCATCCCACTGGGCCAGCGCCCTGGCCCACCACCCCTGTGCCTGCTTGGTGACCCATATCCACCTGTCAATGGGCATAGTGAGCAGGACGGCCCGGCGCGAGGTCCTCCTCCCCCATTGGAGGCATCCAGCTGCCTTGCAGATCGCCGTTGCCCTGCTCCGGCTCCGTCTCATGGTCTGCTGGTCATCCCCAGACACCCTCTGAGCCCTGAGCCACGCCAGGGTGTGCCTGCAGTCATGGTGGGCCCTGTAGAACCGTGCAGTGCTCCAGGCCACTGAAACCCACAGGCAGGTGCCCAGGTGCACCTCTGTGGTAAGGATGCACAGCTGATCAATGTAAGTGTGATACCACTAGGCTGAGAGCGTGAGGTGCATTCAGTAGGTGGCCTCCCAGTCCCGCTCCATGGTCTTGGTAGCCCCAGGGGTTGGGGGTGGGATATGTTGGGCTGGTAATGGGCTGGGTCGGCCGGTACCCTGCCCCCAGCTGCCCGGGCCTCCAACAGCAGGGCGGGCATCCCTGGGCTCGCTGTTGGGTGCACCTGCTGTCCATGCATGGGGCCTGGTGCACGGACGGGCATGCACAGACGGGTGCGCGCGGCTGTGCGTTCCTGTTGCAGCTGCATTCCTTCTGCCATCACCCCCCACCTCTCCCTGTTCGCAACACCATGTCCTTGCCGGCCTGATTAGTGTGTCAGCTGCCCCTGACTCTGCCCCCCCTGGCCACCCTTGTCTGCCTCTGCACCCAGGGTTCCCCTTCGTGTTTGCCTTCCCCGGTTTGTGGATCCGGCTCTCTGCATGGCCTCACCGACTCACCTGAGTGCAACTTACTGTCCTCACCCACCAGCGCTCCCTCCTGTGGCCCCATCCCTTCCCCCCTTGGGTGCCTGTGTGACCTCAGGGTTCTGGGACCCCAGACTACCCCTCCCGGCTTCCTCTGGGGGGGCTGCATCTTTGGACCTGCTGCACTGCACTGGCTCTCCTGCCTGCCCTCCATCACCCCCTCACCTGGGTGTGGGGTCCAAGTGTGCCTCCTGGACTGTTCCCGGGCCGCTCCCTGTGCCATGTGGGCTCCCACTGTGCCTTGAGCCCGAGATCCTGGGGCCCCCCATTCCGGGACTGCCTGTGTTGCTGTGGGGGTGCCCATGCAGACTGTTTTGCTGTGGGGGTTGTGGTTGCCGTTGCCTGTGTCCTGCCCTGCCCCTGTGCCATTTCTGCCCCCCTCTTCCCTGCTCCGCACCCCCCCCCTGTGCCCAGTGTGCCTTGTGTGTTGTCCAGGCGCCTGTGTCCCCCCTTCCCTTCTCTGTGTGTATGTGTGTGTGTGCCCGGGGGTGTGCTTGTGCTGAGTGTCCCACTGTACCCCCATTGTCTGTGTGCCTGTTGTGTGCGGTACATTGCCAGCTCTTCTCCCTCTCCCCCCTCCCTTCCCATTTCCCTTGTGTGGGCATTCCCTTTTGTGCCTTCTGGCTTCGTTTGCCCTCAGGCGGCCATGTCTGTGTCCCGCCCCTGCCCGGTGCCTTGTGGGTGTTTTGACCACAGCCGGGAATCGGCGGCATGTCTGTTGCACAGCCCCAGGCCGTGATCTGGCAGCTCGATTCCCTGCCATGGTCCCGGTCCCGTCACGTCTGTTCGGGGCTTTTTTTTTACCACAGGGGGTGGTTGTTCGGTTCACCCCCACTGGAAATCCACTGTGGTGACTCGGGACCACGTAACATCTGAAATCACCCTATTAGTCAAGTAGGTCAGGGGATGTAACCTCTGATTGTTGGGAGCTGGGAGAGATCAGCAGAGAATGGATCACTCCATTATGTCCTTTTAGGGCACTTCTATGAAACCACCAAGAGTGGCCACTGTTGAAGACAGGATGTTGGGTTTGATGAACCATTGGTGTGACCCACTATGACACTTATTATGTTCTTAACATTTTAGTATTGGAGAGTACATGAAGAGTATAGTGCAGTTAAACCATTTTTATTATAAAAGTCAAACAGTATAAGCACACAATGAAAAGGAAAGGACTACTTTACTGTGGTTAAAAAACCTCACCCTGGGAGGGATTACTGGGTCAATGTGCCCCACTGGGAGGAGGTATCAAAGGACATTCTAGAGGATTCTCTCTTGGAACTACTGCTGTTCTACATTTTCATTAATATTTTGGAAGAAGGAGCGAAGAGTGTATTTAACTAATTTGCATCTGACACAAACTGGGAACGACTGTAAATACTCTGGATTAGGGCTGAAATGAGATTTCACCAAAATGGGAAATATTGTTGAAATCCCAGTTCCTGATACTGTTTCAGTCGAATCAAAAACCTCTTGGTACTCAGTAATGACTTGACCAACATTTCATTTCTCGATTTGCCAACTTTCTGCTTACTGGGATACTATTTGCTGCTTTGCCATCCATTTCAAATACCAAGAGAGAATACTGACACAATATCATATTTCTTGCACTCCATTTGCCATTGTACTTCCTTGTCACTGGTACACGGATTCCTTTACTAATCTCGAAAATCTCGCACGATTCTTAAGAATTGTGCAAGAATCTCATGAGATCTTGCCAGGGTTGCAAGATTCTCGTGAGAATTAATTTCATTCTCATTTCAGACCTATGTAGGCCACTGTAGAATCTAAAATAATAATTTCAATTTTGGTTAAAAAAATGTCTACATTGTACATGAATTTCTGCATGACTTTCACCTTGTCATGCAGTCTACTCCCTTGTGCCAATGGTCTAGCTACAGGCCTGCACATAGGTAAGAAAAACTGTCTGCACAAATACAAAATGGGTACATCCTAGCTGGGAAGTAATACTGCTGAGAAAGATCTGTATGTTATGGTGGACTGCAAAGAAAACATGAGTTGTTTTGGGTTTTTTTAAAAAAATTGGGATTCTGTTTGAAACAGAACAAATGCCATTTTGGGTTGCATGAGGAGAAGCATTGTATCAAAGAAATGAGAATTAATTGCATTGTTGCACTCAGCACTAATTAGGACTTAACTGAAGTCCTGGGTCCGGTTCTGGTCAACAATCTTAAGAAGAATGACTGTTCGGGGCCAGGCATGTTCCTGGCACTAAATAAATAAACAAATAAACACACAAATAAATTAATTAAATTGGTTTTACTTTGCACATCTTTGTTACTGTCTGGAGTCCCAGGATTATAGTTAAGTCTCAAAATTGGGTCATGGAGGAAAAACTTTGGGAACCGCTGCATTACAACATTCCCACTTATTTTTGTAACGTTCTCCTCACAGGTCCTATGATAAGATCATAGTCACCACTTCTTAGCATAAGCCCATCCATCTTCATTACATTTTACCTAAGCCCACACAGTATGTCTATTTATTATACACTGGCACAAAGCATTTATGTCCCCAAGGGTTAACAAATTTAACATTAATTTTCATTTACTCCTTTCACACTCCTTTAGAGCCTGTTTGTCCAACACCTTCTATCATTATGTTACTGTCCTTTGCACAAATCAAATAGCACTGTGTTCACTAGATCCAAACTGTTCCCCTAACTTGCTTGTTTCCTGCCATTAAATTAATGTTGACATTGGGTACAGCTGGAGTGGGCCCAATAGCCTGTGCACACCCTTGTAGGCAATTGCAGTGGCCACACTTTGGGCCAGCAGGGAGAGCTGGTCACATGATTGCTTCCAAGCTCCTGGAGTGGGCTGTCTACATGCATGTCTTGATTTCCTCTCTTCTAATTCCTTCCTTGACCCCTTCCAATCGGATTTCCACCCTCTCCATTAGACTGAGACTGCCCTCACCAAAATCACCAATGACCTTCTCTTAGCTAAGTCTAAGGTCCTCTATTCCATTCTTGTCCTCCTTGATCTTTCTTCCACCATTGGCACTGTTGATCATGGCCTCCTCTTGGATTTGCTACACTCCCTTGGTTTCCACGACTCTGTTCTCGACTGGTTCTCTTCATATCTCTTGAACTGATCTTTCCACGTTTCTCTCACTGGTACCTCCACATGGCTTCCCCTCTCTGTGGAAGTTCCCCAAGGCTCTGTCCTGGGTCCTCTTCTCCCTTTACACTCTTTCTCTAGGTAAACTCATTGAATCCCACAGCTTCCAGTATCACCTCTATGCTGATGACACACAACTGTATCTCTCCATTCCCATGCGCTCCTCCTTCATCCAGTCTTGTATTGCTGACTGTCTCTTTGACATCTCTGCTTGGCTGTCTCACCACTAACTCAAACTTAATATGGCCAAGACTGAACTCATCTTCTCCCCAAAACATTCCCCTCCCTCTTCCCTCTCAGTTTCCATTGAGGGTGGCACCTTCAAGCCTGTCCCTTGGGCACATAACTTGGGATTCATTTTTGACTCCTCCCTGTCCTTTACACCTCAGATCCAGGCTATTGCCAAATCCTGCCGCTTTGCACTGTAAAATATTGCTAAAATTCAGCCTTACCTTACTGTTGCCACTGCAAAAAACCTAGTCCACAATTTAGTCATCTCTTGCCTTGACTACTGTAACTTCCTCCTTACTGGTCTCCCCTGCTCTGAGACTGATATCACCCACCTCATCTCTTTTCAATGCTCTGCTCCCAGAGTCATCCACCTTGCCCATCGCTTTGATCATGTTCATCCCCTCTTCTCCAGCTCTCCTCCCTACACTGGCTCCCTCACAGGAACGCATTCAATACAAGTTCCTGGTCTTCACCATCAAGGCACTTGATATCAGAGAGATATGCTCCCTCATATCTCTCTGATGTTGTATCCCACATCATTCCTGCCTGAGAGTTTTGCTCCTCCTCTGCCCCCACCCTCGCCTGTTTTTGAATTTCTTGCTCCTCTAAATGTCTTTGCCCCTTCTCTCTTGCTGCCCCCCATTTCTGGAACTCTCTCCCTGGATACATTCATTCTTCTACCTTTCTCCCAACTTTCAAATCCCTCCTGAAAACCTACCCCTTCCATTAGGCTTTTTCTTGCTCGCCAGGAGTGATAAGAATCTCTTCCCTGTAACTAAGGTTGCTTTTAAAATGAGCGTGGAGTGCTTGCGCCTAAAAATCGTACGCCATTGAAAAAGAACGCAGGCAGGGTTTAGACATGCAGAAATGTGCGTTATTATGGGGCTAGATGTCCAGGGTTGTGCTTTTCCCAGCCTCCCCCCCCCCCCCCCCCGATCAGCTGTTAGGTGGCAGGGAAGAAAGTGCATGCTCTTCCCAGGCCCCCCTCCCCTGCTTCACCTACCAAACAGCTGATCACAGTGGAGATAGGGTTACCATACCACCACTTTAAAAGAGGATGCTTATGAAAAATACATGTTGCAGGGCTTCTACTTGAACCATTGCACTGGAACCAATCCAGCCCTGCACCATTTAGTTTTCATAAATGCCCTCTTTTAAAAGGGAGGTATGGTAACCCTAGGTGGGGGGGGGGGGGCTGGGAAGAGCATGATCCTCCCAGGCTCCCCTCCCCCTGAGCCACCCACCAAACAGATGATTGGGGGAGGGGGATATGAGAAGGTTAGGTGTTAGGCATGCGGGAGGAGCATGCTCCTCCGGGCCCAATCCACAGACCCCACCTTATGGTAGGGCTGCACCGCCCAGCCACACAGGACGTGGCCCATAACCACCTTGTACAACATTATCTCACTTTGGGCAATGCTAACATGCGATGCATCTCCGGCCTTTTTTGGAGGATGCATTGCATGTTAGTTGACTGCTCACCTCGTCTCAGAGGAGGGTAAACATCTGGTGGCTTCTGGGCATACAAGCTGCTGCATCACATGTCAACATTGTCCGAAGTGGGATATTGTGGCTGCACCCATTGCTATTCTTTCAGATTACTATTTCCCCACTGTCACTGGGCTGTGGGAAAGGAGCTTTTGTGAGAAGGGGCAGGTGAGGAGAAGGAAACCTGTTCCCCATGAGCTCACTTCCAGCAACCAGCTGGTTGCGTAGGACTGTGACTGCCACGCGCAAGAGTGGGTTATGGGGCTACCAAGAAGAGGATCTTCCCTATCCCCCTCTTTTGCGGCACACCTGACCACACTACATCCCTGCATGAGAGCAAGGCAGTACAGAACTGTGTGGCAATCAGCCTCCATGGCGTTTACTGTTACATAGGGTGAAAACAGACATGATGCTAACCACCCTTTTACCACCCTTGGTGGCCATTTATGCATGTTTCAGGACTGCATAGGGCACCAATACAGCCCTGCAACATGCATAAATAACTACCAATGGTGGTTAAAGGGTGGTTAGCGTCATGTCTGTTTTCACCCATAGATGCCTGAATGAAATGAACCAGGCCCCATGACCTCTTTTAGCCACCTGGAGCAGGTAATGGTCTAGAGAAAGTTTTGGATGGGAACTGGGTCTGAAGTTTACCTAGGATTATTGTCCATGTTCTGTGACAGGGAAATCTTACAAGTGGTTTTCAGTCAGCTTTGCTCTAATGTTGAGGAAATATTGTGAGATCTGGAATAACTAGAATAAATATTAATCTGGAACTAATATGTATTAATCTAGTTATTAATCTGGAATAACTAGAAATGTGAATTCAGTTAAACTGGATTAAGGGTCTATGTGGAATCTTTTTATTCAGGTTGATTATTTTCTTCTGATTTAATTTAAACCAGTTAGTAATGGGGCTAAATTAAATTTGAATAGACCCCTCTTGATCCAAATAAGCAGCATCTATATGGGAATATGTCATCATTTAGCTAATCTAGTTAAATTAGAGGGATTCTATGTATTAGTAAGGCCTGAGGTCACCATACTTTATCCTCCGCTTCAAATTTCAGGCAATCAGAGTTGTGGTTTCTTGTGTCTTTCTCTGGATGCTACTTAGTAAACTCCCTTCAGGTTTGCTCCAGTGTCCTTGTCCCCACTCTCATGTCATAAATAAGAAACACAAATTAGGATTTACGAGGCAGTGGCCTGCAAAATTGCTCTTAACATTTTTCTCACAGGAAATAAACAAGACTGGAGATGAACAGAAATTGTATTTGTCATCTAATTAAAGTCTTTCACAGCACCCATATAATTCAAATGACTTGATGAATTCTTGTTAGTTTGGAGAAAAGATTCCTTAACATTGAAGGAGAAAATAAATAAATAATGGGACAAATGGTAAATATGAACAAGTCAGAGTTGAAAAAGTAGGTTAGAGTCATTTGCCTCTGCTTATACAACAAGTCATTGATAAAAGGGAAATAGGAAGTTCTGCTCAACAGATAGAAAATATTTGCACCTGGGAAAATCGCCAGTATCCCAGCCTCTGCCTTGAAGTATTGCAGAGCAAATTTAATTCTGGCTAGAGATACTAAGCTGGCAGCCCCAGAGACCAAAGGACTCTGTTTATCTGCAGAGCAACTACAGTACATAGAATGCAGACTTCCTACATTTCATCATAAATCTGGGGGAATGAGCCCCAAGGCCAGCTTCAGGCTGAAACAGATGGGGCAACTGCCCTGAACCCCACACTGCATTAAGACCCTGCAAAAAAGCACCTGGCATGGAAGTCTTAGAAGTGGCTGCAGGAAAGGGGAAATGGGAGAGGGCAGGAGTGGCAGGGGCCAGCTGCCCCTGTGTCTCTAAGGGCTCCACCACTTCTGAGGCTCCTGGTGTCCTGTGGTCAGTGCTTCTCCTGGTCAGGTGTGCCAAGGGCCCCCTCATGTTGGTAGGTAAAACTAATCTGGATGTTATGTCTGTTTAAACTCTGCAGTTTGGTAAACACAGAATGATTGAGAATACTTGATTTAAACTGTATCAGGATTAGAAACTTGTAATCTGCTCCAGTCCAATTTGGTCTGAATCTTGGATCAGACTCCTATATATACAGTGGTCTGGTGTGAACATGGATCAGACTTCTGTACTGGGCATTTTACTTAAAGTGCTGTTCTTTCAATCTTCTGGGTTTACAAGTCCACCAGTAAGTTCTGGATGTATTCTTCACACACACTGCCCTGAGGCAGCCTAAAGTAGCCACAGCTGTCGACATGAGGGGCTGCCATGGAAACCAAGTGACCACTGCTGCCTGGAACAAAGCAGTTTACCAGGAGAATATTTTACACACAAATGTTTTGGAAGAAGTTCTATGCAGACGTGCAAAGAGCCAGATGTTTAAGATCTGGGTGAGAGGTTTAGACACACAGAAAGTTTAGGATGTAACAGCAAACATGCAGGAGAAATGTGTGTGTAAAAACACCCACTGTTGTATATAATATTCTAATAAGTTCCCTTTGCCGCCAAATGGCTGCGATGGGGTATTTGTAGCACCCCCTTCTTCCAGAGCAGAGGCACAGAGGCGTGGCCGTGGCAGGGAGGCTCGTTAGAGAGCGCTCCCTGCCTGCATGTTCCTGGTTGCCTGGGCAACCGTCATGATAGCAAGGCCGCGCAAGCGGGACTCGCTGGACCTGGAGGGCCCCATCCCCTTTAGGAGGGGCGGACCTCTGCATTGCCGCGTGGCGCGGCATTCCTAAAACTGGCGGCGAAGAAGCAGCAGCACGAAGTGATTGCTGCTGCACTCCGTGACCAGGTTTTGTTTTTTTCCAGAGGGCGATGGGGCGCCTTAATAAGGAGAATGGGGGGAGGGGAGAAAAAGAAAGTGCCCGCTCGGCGTGAAGTCAGGGAGAGTGGCCCCCCTGGGGCCTTTGATGTGCATGGGGATGAGTCCCTCCCTACCCTGGCTGCCATGCTGGAGTGGCTCTGGGCATGTGAAGCCCTACTGAGGGCTTGGCCCGCTCCCTTGCCATAGGAAACCATAGACAGGGAACCAGGGGCAACAACTGCAGGCACACCCCTGGGAGTGGGCACAAGCGGGGCCACAATGGGTAGGCAAGTAGGGGGCACTAGTACTGCACCCTCAGGGAGAGAGAGGAGAGCAGCTGTCTCTTATACACATCTAGATGTGTATAAGAGACACCCCTGTGAGTGGGCACAAGCGGGGCCACAATGGGTAGGCAAGTAGGGGGCACTAGTACTGCACCCTCAGGGAGAGAGAGGAGAGCAGTGGGACCACCTGCCTGCTACAGGGATGTAGATTATATAGACAGTCCTTATTTGGGGCAACAAACCCACGGGCATGAAGGAGAGCAAGGCGCCTCCCCCAGGGGAGGGTACACACACAGGCCAATCCAGCACCCCATGGGATGGTTTCTGGAGAACATTACAGGGCATTAGAGCCACAGGTTAACATGGGACCTTTGCTACAAGCGGTGTATCCCAGTGGCTGGGCTGCACATTCCACCGGTATGATGCATTCAGGGGTGGGGGGTTGGGGGGTGGACACCCACGGGGTCCCGAGCCTAGCCCAGTTCCACAATCAGGACTTGGACTTAACTATGGCCATGCAGCAAAGCTCAGGGCCTGGGCAAGGAACCCCAAGAGGGCTGCCCATTCCCCCTCTCTTGTACAGGTCACCAGAAATTGAAGGACCACCCCCTGTGGCCCGAAGGTGGATTGAGGCTACAGAAGCTAGCAACGGGGGAGGTGACAAAACCATCTGGAGGAGGATCCTTGCTATCGAGGAAGAACTGCGGGTCAGGGAGAGGAGCAGGTCGGCAGGAGGACCCGGCTTACCCCCAAGACCTGGGATGCATCACACAAGGTCGGAGCAAGGTGAGCAGGCCACACAAGAAGGGGAGGAAAGGTACCGGTCAGTAGGCGGCGGACTTCAAGGCACCACATCTGGTTCGGGGATGGGTTCCAGCATAAAAGGGGGTTCCCTGGCAATAAACCAGCTAGAGCAGATAAATGAGTCAGCAAGGGGTCTAGCAGCAGTCGGGGTGCAAACAACGGTCACACGTAGCACCCCACAATTGGTTTGTTTGAATGGGGACTGGGTATGGTTGTCCCCTGAACCCATCCCACCAGAGGGTTCTGCGAGACATGCACAAATATGGGCGGCCCCGCAGGAGGGTTACAAAGACCTGAATTGATAGGGGCAAAAGTGCAGAACATAGACCTTGCCCCGGTAGGGGGTCAAGGATCTGCGTAAACAGCCCCCACAGGGCTTACACAAGGATTGGGGGTAATGGGGGTACCGGAAAGAGTCCAAGAATCCCTCAACACAGCAAGGAAGGGGACGAGCGAGCAAGCGATTGCCCGCTCACCCCCCCCCCCACTGGGTGGAGCCATCCCAAGTGTAGCTGCACCATTTGGGGCACACTTATTGCCTGCGGTGAAAGAGAAAATACTAAAAGGGGAATATGTAGATATTTATGCCCTTTTATTCAGTGATCCAATAGTGGATCCCTCAGAACCCGATGCAGGAAAGGAGAAAGAGAGGTTCAAGCATCTCAAAGCCAATCAGAATTGGGCCAATTGGACATCAGCATTCTCAGTATACATGGGGGTCATAATCCAAGCCGACCGCAGTTGAGCGCTTGAGCTCCATAAGTACGCGAACATAGTCCGACATGCATATGGAACGGGTCCTATAGGTGCATGGCTGCACTATGATGAGGCATTTCGCCACAGAGCAGCCACCACACCTGGACTCCGCTGGGATGTACATGCTCCTGATCTGAGGTTAGAGTGTATGGTTGATATCACCAAGGCACCTAGGGCCGACAGTAGGGCTGTAGCGGAATGTCGCGGTGGTAGCTAATTCCGCCGGAAACAGCGTTTCTGCAATTAGTGGTACGGCGTGGCAGAGGCTTTCATTCTGCTAGTTTCATTCCACTACTTCCGCAGTTCCGCTAATTTCATTCCGCTTCTTCCACAGGTTTAGCAAAATAGTGGAAACATGACATTTTTGCTACTTCCGCCATTCCTCCAGTGCCACAAAATAGCAGAACAGTGGTTTTCTGACAGTTTCCGCAATTTTTCCGCAATTCCGCAATTTGCAGAATTCCGGTGGAATTAGTGGAATATCCGCAGAAAAGCCACGGTGTGGCATGGGCAATTCCGAAATGGTGGAATGGAATTGCGGCGCGGTAACCGCTGCTGCCGCATCAGCCCTAGCCGACAGTGGCCATCCCCTGGTCCGAGGCAGTTGTGAAGGTGAGAGCGACAGGAATGAGGGCACTACTGGCGAAATGCGACGTAAAGTCAGCATTTCGCCTATTGCCGGTACACCCTTCAAGTTTTCATCTACTAGGTTTTCAATTCCAGGGCAGGCTATTCTGATGGGCTGCTCAATTTCCTGTTCAATCTTCGAGCGATTCAGTACCTTAATAGAATGGGTCTTTGTACAAAGGCTTAGTAGGGGAGCAGTCACAAAATATTTAGATGATTTTCTCATAATTGGCATGCCAAAGACAGGGGAATGGGCTGCTGCCCTGCGCGTGTTCCAGGAAGTAGCAGCGGAATTGCGGGTTCCTGAGAAGACCGAATGGCCAACCACAAGGCTCACCTATTTAGGTATTGAATTGGACACTGAAGCTATGTCCTCTAGATTGCCCATGGACAAACTGGCAGGTATTCGGAACAAGATTACCGAGTGCCTGGCAGCCCATAAGATCACCGTTCACACCCTACAGTCCTTGGTTGGGAACTTGAAATTTGCTTGTCGGGTTGTGGCCCCTGCGAGGGCATTCCTATCCCGGCTTTATGAAAAATTGAGAAGGGTCTTACCTCCCCATTTCTGCATACGGTTTACCAGCGAAATGCGACAGGACTTGGAAGTGTGGATGACATTCCTCGAGGGCTTTAACGGAGTTAGCTTCTGGAGGGAGCTATGACTTCTCCAGACTAGCTTGCAAGTGCAATCAGATGCCTCAGGGAGGGCGGGTTTTGGTATTTACTTTAAGGGTTGTTGGTGCACTGCCCCACGGCCCAGTGACAGCACGAGACCGGGATCACTAGGGACCTCACCTACCTTGAGTTGTTTCCCATAGTGGTAGCAGTGCTGCTTTGGGCTAGGTTTTTTGCCAACCGGACGGTGGTTTTCTGGTGTGACAACTTAGCTGTTGTCCACATGGTTAACTCGCTCTCCTCCCAGTTCCCGAGAGTCATGATATTGGTCCAAGCACTGGTCCTGGCTTGCTTGAAAGACAACATCCTTTTTATCGCAAGGCACATCCCTGGAATTGACAACTGGATAGCAGATGCCCTTTCTCGATTCCAGATGGACCATTTTCATGAACTGGCACCAGAAGAATGTGCAGAACTGGATCCTTTGCCACAGGGTATCTTGAACCTTGGGAGGTAGAAGTGCAGTCCACCATACATGAGGTGCTGGCCCCTCGACACAGGCTGCATACGGTGGGGCCTTCCATGAATTCCAGGTTTTTAGGGCTAGTAAAGGGTGGTCGACGGACTTCCCCATATAAGAACCAGAAGTTCTCCAATTCGCGTTGTCCCTGCATAAACGGGGTTTGGCGGGGGGGACCATAGCTGGAAAAATCGTCGGCATCACTTTTGTCAGCAGGCTGAAAGGTTTTCAGCCTCTGGACAAGGGTTTCTACATAAAGCATATGTTGGAGTCATGGGCCCGAGAACAGACTGCTTGTTGTAGGCTGCGTGCCCCTATAACATCTCCGATACTCATCCGATTAGTGGGGTCCTTAGTTGATGTTTGCTACAACACTTACGAAGCACAACTCTTTCATACAGTTTATGTCATCATGTACTTTGGGGGATTC
>QEPC01005015.1:896340-914210 GCA_003113815.1 Sphenodon punctatus | reverse complement strand
CCCCCCAGCCTCCAGCGTGCCCCTTTCCCTTGTGCCCCACAGCCTCCAGTGTGCCCGTTTCCCACCTGCCCCCCCAGCCTGCCCCCACTCCCCCAGCCTGCCCCATCCCCCTTCCCTCCTACCCACCCACAACCTGCACCCATCCCTATGTGATGGGTGCAGACTGGGCGGGGGGAGGGGGGATGTAGGTTTTGAAATCTTGAGATTTAATTGTTACTCTTGCGATATGTTTTTAAAATGTTGGCAATGTGATGCTTGTTTGTGAAAAAATTGAGATTTTTGTGATAAAAATCACAAATTGTGATAAAATTGAGATTTTATCCTAGCCCTGTCTTCTGATTTAACATTTCTCAGCAAGGTCTCCTTGTTATATAGCAGTTTATAAATTAAGAGTACATGTAGCAGACTAGTTTAGTTTCTATAAATTTGAGTGCATCTTTGTCCCCTCTCTGGTCATGTGTGATCCTATGTTCCTTTTTGCGACTGTGGTCATTGGTGTGTCATCCTTCTTGCTTCTGTGTTAGCAGACAGACTTGTTGCTTGACTTTGCCTTTGCCTTTGCTGTGTTGTGCTTGTCCCTTTTAAGGTTGTCTGCTATTACCTGTCTTAAATATGTGAACAGATTTTTTTTATCATGCTATGGCACTACCACTCATGGAGAGAGAGAGAGGGTAAAAACAGACATGACGCTAACCACATTTTAACCACACTTGGTGGTCATTTATGCATGATGCAGGAATGTATAGGAAACCAATACAGACCTGCAACATGCATAAATGACCACCAAGTGTGGTTAAAGTGTGGTTAGCGTCATATCTGTTTTCACCCAGAGAGTTGTCCTACTGGAGTCCCATCCAATTACTGGATGCAATGCTAGTAGAAAGTTCTCTGTCTCTAAGTGGTAGGGTTGTACTCAGCAGAAAGGAGTTCCCAGTGTAAACTAACGTTCTGCCCATCTCATCTTAATGCTGAAAACTCTTTGTTGCTTGATTTTTGGAGGCTCCACCAACAATTTACAAGCCCCTCCCTGGAGCTCTGCCAGCCATAAGGTTCCATGCGGCACTTAGATGGACACCAGGGATGGGCAGGCCCCTCCCTCTCCCTTAAGCCCCACCGCTCCCTTAAGCTCCGCCCACTTCAGGTTTTTGGAGCACATTAGGGGCCCATAACTAAGGCTTGAACCCGGGCCCTTCTCAACCTTGTTACGCCCCTGCAACAATCAATCAATGTCAATGTCAATGTTTGTTTATTGGCTCTAGCTTTCACTGTGACCAGAATATGAAATACATGCAATATAAATTGCAATACCTGCAACAATCATCATCTCAGTCTTGTCAGGATACAGCTTCAATTGGCTCATTCTCATCCGGTCCCCGATTGCAGACAGGCATTGGGTAAGCACCAAGACTGTAGGGCCAGGGTTGGATGAAAAGAGAATAAGAGCTGGATGTCATCACCATATTGATGACACTTCAGCCCAAACCTCTTAATGATCTCACCCAGCAGCCTCGTATACACATTGAATGAGGGAAGACCCCACAGAGGAGGTCACAAGGTGATGATGAGCAATCACCCATCACCACCAACTGAGACCACCCCAATAGGAAAGAACAGAACCACTCAAGAGCAGCCCTGTGCACCCCTTCCAGGTCGTGCACTCATGTCAACAACACCGTGATCTCATGATCAATTTATCAAAGGCTGATTTATGATCTAGCAAAATCAACAGAGTAGAATTTCCCTTATCTATCTTCAGGTTCAGATCATCGACCAAGGCTACAAGCACAGTCTCCATGACACACCCAGGACAAAAACCTGACTGAAATGTGTCCAGGAATGTGGTTAATTAATTATTATTATTATTATTCATTATAAGCTTTTATATAGTGTCAGTAATGTACCTGGTGCTTTACAGAGAACAAGATAGACACTGTCCCTGTCCGAGACCTTACAATCTAAAGACAGGGGGAGGGGAGACAGGGAAGACGGAACAGAGGGAGGGACAAGGGATGCAACATTCATAAGGATGCGAGAACTCAGGTAGATGTTCATGGCCTGGTTACAGTAAATTGGGAGTTTGCAGCTAAGAGATGGGGGATAATCCTGGGTGGGAGTGATTAGCAGGAGTTCGGAAGGGCAGAGAAGAAGAGGTGGGTATTGAGGAGGGACTTGAAGGTGTGGAGGGTGGGGGCAAGGCAGACGAGGGCAGGGAGGGAATTCAAGGCATGTGGGGCAGCAAGGGAGAAGGGATGAAGGTGGTTGGGGGAGCATGGGAGTCATGGGAGGGGATGGAAGAGGAGCGGAGTGCTCAAACAGGGGTTCAGAGGGAGATCAGGGCAGAGAGGTAGGGGGGAGCAAGGTTGTGACGGACTTTGTAGGTGAAGATGAGGAGCTTGTGCAGTATATGCTCAGGAAGGGGGAGCCAGTGGAGAGAGAAGAGGAGAGGCTGCACATGGTCAAAGCGAAGGGCTAGGTGGTTGATCCTGGCAGCAGAGTTTTGAACAGAGATGAGGGAAGAAAGTGGGGAAGGCCAGCAAGGAGAAGGTTACAATAGTCAAGGCGTGAGATGACTAGGGCATGGATGAGAGCTTTGGTAGAGGAGACAGACAGAAAAGGGCAGATCTTAGCTACGTTGTGGAGGGAGAAGCGGCAGGATTTGGCCACGGAGTCAATGTAGGGTTTGAAGGGAAGAGGGAGAGGAAGGATTGGGAGGGAAGATAAGGAGTTCAGTTTTTGCCATGTTCAGTTTGAGTTGGCATTGACACATCCAGGTGGAGATATCAGAGCGACAGTTGGTGAGATGAGCTTGAACAGAGTGGGAGGGGGAAGGAGTGGAGAGATAGAGTTGAGTGTCATCAGTGTATAGGTGGTATTGGAAATGATGGGAGGCAATGAGTTTGCCTAGGGATTGGGTGTAGATAGAGGAAAGTAGAGGGCCAAGGACAGAACCTTAGGGAACCCCGACCAAGAGGGTTGGGGAGGGGGAGGAGTTAGGAAGAGATACATTGAAGGAGTGGCCAGAAAGGTATGAGGAGAACAAGTCGAGGACAGAGTCCTGGAATCCCAGGGAGTGAAGCAGTTCAAGCAGGAGCAAGTGGTCAACAGTGTCGAAGGCAGCAGAGAGATCAAGGAGGACAAGAATAGAGTAAAGGCGGTTGGATTTAGACACAAGAAGATTGTTGGTGATCTTAGCAAGAGTGGTTTCAGTGGAGTGAAGGGGGTGGAAGCCAGATTGAAGGGGGTCAAGGGAGGAGTTGGCAGAGAGGAGGTCGAGGCAATGGGAGTAGACAACGTGTTCAAGGAGTTTGGAAGCAAAAGGTAGGAGCAAGACAGGATGGTAATTAGAGGGTTCAGAGACATCTAGAGTGGACTTTTTGAGGATGGAGTAGACAGTGGCATGTTTAAAGGCAGAGCGGAAGGAGCCAGTAGAGAGGGAGAGGTTAATTATGTGCAGGATGAGAGGAGCAATGGTGGAAGCAATGGAGGTCAGGAGGCAGGAAGGAATGAGGTCCAGGGGGCAAGTGGAGGGGTTGGAGGAGGAAAGCAGGGAGGAGATTTCCTCAAGGGAGGCTGGAGGGAAGGAGGAGAGGAGAGAGGTGGGGGGAGGAGGAATTGGGGGAGAGTAGTAGGGGGGAGAGGACTTGGAGGCTATTTCCAGGTGGATCTTGTCAATCTTAGAGGTGAAAAAGAGAGCAAGATCCTGAGTGGAGAGAGAAGAGGGAGGAGGAGGACAGGAGGGTTTGAGAAGGGAGTCAAAGGTGGAGAAGAGGCAGCGAGGGTCCTGGGAGCAGGATTCAATGTGGGAGGCATAGTACTGCTGTCTAGCGAGGGAGATAGCAGAATTGAGCGATGAGAGGCAGAATTTGAAGTGGAGGATNTACGGGAGTGAGTTGGGTGGGAGAAGAGGGGGGCAAGGGAGTCGAGGGTGGAGGTGAGAGAGGAGTTGAAGGTGGAGATGGCAGAATCGGGGGAGGAGGAGGAGAAGAGAGAGGGGAGAAGAGAGGAGAGGGAGGAGGTGAAGTCTTGGGGCACAATGGCCTGCAGATCGTGGAAGGGACAGGGATATGGGGAAGAGGAGGGGGAGCAGCGGGAGAGGTTGAAGGAGGCAAGGAAATGGTCAGATATGGGATGGGGCTCGAAGGAGAGATCGGAGATAGAGCAGTTCCTAGAGAACATGAGATCAAGGGAGTGACCATCAGTGTGGGCGGGGGAGCTAGTCCAGAGGTGGAGATTAAAGGAGGAGGCTAAGGAGAGGAAGCAGATGATGCAAGGCTAAGAGGGTGCATCAACATGAATATTGAAGTTGCCAAGGATGAGTGTGGGGATGTCATCAGAGAGCAATAGGGTGTGCCAGGACTCAAACTCGGAGAGAAAGGAGGAGAAGGAGCCAGGGGGCCGGTAGATAACAGCAACATGGAGGTGGAGAAGGGAGTAGAGGCATAAGGAGTGAGTCTCAAAGGAGGGGAAGAAGAGAGAGGGGGAGAGGGGAGGGGTTGAAACTGGTAGGAAGAGGCAAGGAGGAGGCCTATGCCACCACCCCGGCCTTCGGCCCGGGGCTGGTGGGAGAAGGAGAGACCTCCGTAGGAGAAGGTGGCAGGGGTGACAGAGTCAGTGGGGGAGATCCAGGTTTCAGTAAGGACGAGAAGGTGAAGGGAGTGAGATAAGAAAAGATCATGAATATAGGTTGCTTTATTAGCGAAGGACAGTTCCAGAGGAAACAGAAGAATGGGAGTTGATCAGGGGGGAGACAGGGAATGGGGATAAGATTAGGGGAAGGGGGGTGATGGGATTGGCAGGAGATGGGCCCTTGGGCAGAGGGGCAGGGGGTAAGAAGAGGTAGGGGGAGGAGGCGGAGGCGTGGGTACGGTGGAGAGAGATGACATGTTTAGTGGGAGGCAGGAGGAGAAGGGAAAGAATTAGGGGGAGAAGCAAGTGAGAGGGAAGGGGGAGAGGGGAGAAGAGGGGAGAGAGGGGGTGGGAGATAAGGGCAGGCATCTTGGTGGGTCGGTTACAGAGCGGAGAGCTGGGATGGATCTTGTATTTGTGCTGGTAGCCACCTCCACTGCCTCCACCCACAAACGGCTCGCCAACAGCCCTTCACCCTTTGGCGGCGCCCTTTGGGCTGCTCAGTCTTATGGAGGTGGGTAGTTTACCTGGGGGAGGGGATACAGGGTCATCCAGCTGAAGCAGATCCCCAGCAGCATGGAAAGCCCAATCCCCCCTGCATAGCTCCCTTCAACCACCCTCCGGGCTGCTCAGCCTGATGGAGGTGGGCAATCACTCGTTCAATAACCTCCCCTAAAAATGGAAGTTCAGAGAGACAGGCCAATAGCTTGCTGGGGAGTCAGCATCCAAAGATGGTTTCTTAAGCAAGGGCAGGACAACTGCAGTTTTAAGGGTGCCTGGCACCCTGCCCTCTTGAAGGGAAGTGTTGAGAACCCCAGCCAACAATGGCCCCAGCATCTCCTGGCTTGCTTTCACCAACCAGGACAGACAAGGATCTAATTCACAACTGGTTGCCCTTATCACCCCTAGCATCAGTGGGTGATACCAACTGAAACTGATCCAAATAAATAGGAGAAGACTGAGCTTCCATAACCCTGATTTTGCAGTCAAAGTGGCAGCACCCTAGTCATGGTGAATATGAGCAATTTTGTCTGCAAAGTAATTAAAACAAATGTCACATCAGGTATTAGATTACTCCCATTTCCTGGTGGAGAGAGACCGTATCAACCAGACCTCTCACCACCCAGAACAGCTCCACTGGGCAAGACTTTGCAGATGCTAAGATAGCAGAGAAGAAACTTTCTTCACTGCCATCACAGCCACAGCATAGTTCTTCAAAAACGATCTGTGCTGCAATCAGTGAGCTTCAGTGCAAGTTGAGCACCATCTGTGCTCTAACCACCTACCTTCGCACTTCAGCTGCCTTCAGGTCCTCCTTATACCAGGGGCACCTACGCTGTCAAGGCAATGGGAGCAGACCCCTGGGTACAAATGTGTTGGTGACCATGGTCAAGGTGTCATTCCATAAGATAACCAAGTCATCAACAGAGCAGCTGTCAAGATCAGTAGGCATATCCCCAGGCCCTGAGAGTTCTGGACACCAATTGGATCCATTAGTCTCTGGGAAGGACCAATTGAACTGGTCCACCACCCTGACAAGGGCATAGGAGGACCAGGATCTGGGCCTTCAGAAGGTATTGATCCAAACATGAGAATGGTGTTGTAACAAACCCCCCAATAATCAGAACCCCTGTTATTTCCAGGCTGGTGCAAAACATCAAGTCCAATATGTGTTCTGCGTCATGTCAGGCCAGATATTATTTGGGATAGGCCAGTGGTTGTCATGGTAGCCATGATTCTGCTTTACCCCTGAAATGCTGGCCTCAGCGTGAATGTTGAAACCATCCAAGACAATAAGTCTGGGTGATCTCAGCACCACCCCCAAGACCAACTCAGCTGGAGCAGTCAGGGAGTCTGCTGTGCAGCGGAGTGGACAGTATACCAGCAGGATCCCCAGGCTATCCTCCACCAAATCCAACACAAGGTGGATACACTCCATCTTGGATAAGTCAGACTCCAGATACCTTTGAAGATAAAGATGTCTTTATAGATCACAGCCACTCAGCCCACCCAGCCCCAGATCCTAGGCTGATGGTGCAACGAGTACCCAGCTGGCACCATCTGGGACAGAACAAGTCCAGATGCCTCATCCAGCTAGGTCTCTGTAATGCATATGAGGTCGGAGTCCCCATCCTGATGTAGATGGTACATTTCTTATTTGCCACTGACCTCGCATTGAGCAGCACCAGTGTCAGATCAGGGGCCATACTGGTCCAGATATCCTGAAACAGTGGAGGGGTAGGGGCTGGGAAATGAAAAACAGGGACAGACACCAAATGTCTCTCCCGATTGTTCCAACGGACCATCCTCCCCTCCCACCATACCTCCCCATGCCTGACATGACCCCAAAAGCTTCCCCCTCCCCGCCCCGACATCCAATTGTCATTCCCCTCCAAGATGACACTGCTCAAGGACCCAGTGACCTCAGTGGCTGGAGAGGGCCTCCTGAGCCCAGCAACACCAGAGGCAGAGTGGTAAAAGTGGCAAGGGGGAAAACCTCTCCTACCCCTTGCCCCATGCAGGGGACCAAGGCACTCCCCGTCACCCATTTCCCCTACATCCATACCCCCTCTGACAGAGGGACCATGACACTCCCTCCTCTGACCCCGGCCTGAATAAGCCTTTTTATAAGTATTATGAAGTTTGGCTGCAATTAATTACAGTTGTGCTCACAAAACTGGAGACTGGGTTTGAATCGGGGCCTTTGTGCTGTCCTATGTTGTAAAATGCAACGAGTCTCCTATACTTCGCTAAGATAATTCCATATATATGGTTATCCACTGTTCCCTTAATTGAAAAGCTGCTCAGTGCTGCCATTGTCCTTGCTAACATCCTGTAACAGTTACATTTTAGTGCTAGTTTTATATGACTGATTGCTTGAGAACAGCTGACACTCGTAAAATGAAACACTGAAGATCTTGTTAATGACTTGTCATCAGGTTTTTGGTTTTTTCCCTTCCTTTACTTTATGGGGCCAGGGAAAATAAACAGTTACTTGGCTCTAAGCAGAAAGGCCTAGCAGCCTTTCCCAGACTCCTGATGCCAGAGTGAAATTGATTAATTGGAAAGCATTAAATTGGAAAAAGCTGTGCACATTTACACGGCGTATGCATTCAAAAACCCACCGAGTATGAAATGTGTCATATCTTGAGGGGAATGGCAGAGAGGACTTGGCCAAACACAGCTCTGTGTTATTTATTTATTTATATATTTATTTAGCTTTCCAACCTTTCCCACGAAGACTCAGGGCAGCTCACAAAATATAAGAACATAAAACATACATACACATATATAACATATACAAATATTTTAAACCCCTAAAACCTACACACCAACCCTCTCCCTAACCCCCACACCCAATCCCATCCAACATGATCCCAGTCCATCAAATACCTGGTCATCCATGCCCATCACTGTATCTAAGAGCACCCCAAATCTGCAAACCTGAGTGACCAAAGGAGGCTGGACACCATCAATAACAGGGATTTCTATGTCCCCCAGGTCACACTGCTGACCAACCATCATCACCTGGTGCTTGTCTGGATTCAGCTCCAATCGGCTCACCTGCATTCAGTCCCCAACTGTAGACAGGCACCTGGTAAGCACCCAAGACTGCGGGGCCTAGGTCAGATGAAAAAGAGACTCCAAATCTCCTAACAATCTTGCTCAGGGATGTGGAGACACAATGGAGCCCCAGGAGACCTCACAAGGGAAGTCCTGCAGGGATAATGGGCCACCATCCATCACCCCTTTCTGGGTTCTCACAGCTAGGGATGAGTGAAACCACTCAAAATCAGTCCTGTGCACCCCCACCAGTTTCCACAGCTATGGCAACAACATGCCATGGTTAACTGTCTCAAAGGCTGCTGAAAGATCTAGCAAAATCAACAGGGTATGATGTGCCCATTCCTGACGATTTCCAAGTGGAGATTATCAGCCAAGGCCACAAGTGCAGTCTCAGTGCTATGCCCAGGAAAAAACCCTGACATGGGTTCAGGAGCCTAACAGCAAAAGGGTGCCTGGAGCTGTGAGGCAAACTCCCATTCAGTGACCTTCCCTAAAAAGAGAAGGTTAGAGAGAGGACAGTAACTGGCCAGGGAGCCAATATTAAGAGATGGTTTCTTGAGTAGGGGACGGACGACCACTTTTTTAAGACTGTCAGGCACCCTACCCTCCCAAAGGGAGGCAGTGACAACCCCAGTCAGCAAAGACCCCAGTGTCTCTCAATTGACTATCAGCAGCCAAGATGTGTATGGATCTAATTCACAACTGGTTGCCTGCACCGCTCCAAGCAGAGCCTCCATGTCGGGTGTTTGAACTACCAATGACAGCCTGTCTGCACTGGGGCTCCTGATAGGTGTTAACCTATGTGAAGGGTGTCTGTCATCCGAACCGGGAGTGGGGGAAAGCTACCCCTGGCTGGGTTAGCTCCAGCAGCAGGAACACACATCTCCGTAGCCTGACCCAGTCAGGCGTGGGTGAATGGGGGAACAATGCGCGGTGGGCTAGCTCCACCCACTGCCATCATGGGCAGCATGACTGCCAAAAACAGGCAGACATATCTGGCTGCCATGGCAACCCCCCATGCTGGCCTGGCGGGCATGAAAACAGATGTGTGTGCCTATTTTGGCCCACTCTGGCCCACCTGGGTGGCTCACGGGGGCGGATCATAGGCCTGGTTCATTCTGAGCCCACATTTCCAGTCAGGTCATCAACCTTGATGGGATTTGAACTGGGCCCACAACTGGTGGGCCCAGAACAGACGGGCAGGTTTCAGCACTGGACCAGGTGGGCCAGAGCGGGCCAGGTGAGCCAGCGTTATGTGTGTTAACACCCAATGTGGATAACACTGATGTCAGCAATGATTGGGAAGCTGTTGAAAATGGTCCTTAAGGTGGACATGGGCTGTATGCAATCCCCTTCCTTACTGAATCAATCTGTGGCCTCCCAGTGCTAGCTGGGTACTCAGTGCAGCATCAGCCTAGGATTGGGGGTCAGGGGGGAGGGGCAGAGTGGCTGTGATCTGTAAAGACACCTTGACTGTGACTAATTGAAGTGGATAAAAAAAAAACTGGACAAGACAGGGCCTTCCAAACTGTGACTCTACACTCAAATTGGCAGCACCCAAGTCAAGCCAAATAAGAGTGACTTTATCTGCAAAGTAAGTGGCAAACTTGGCACAGCAGGCAAGTAGTGACTCTAACTCCAGGTGGAGACAGCCCAGATTCAATAAACTATTCACCACCTGGAAAAGCTTAATCAGATGGCACTTTACAGATGCTATGGCAGCAGCAAAGATAGCTTTCTTTTCCACCACCACAGCAACGATGTAGTCCTTCAAAAACAGTCTATGTGGGTCGAATTTGTAACGAGTCGGGCACCACCTGTGCTCTAACTGCCTACCCTCACACTTTAGCAGCTTCAGATCATCCATTTATCAAGGGGACCCATGCTGTTGCCTCAGGGAAATAGACACCTGAGTGCTGCTGTGTCAATAGCCCAGGTTGACATAGCATACCACAGATCAATCAGGACATTGAAAGAGAGGCCATCAAGGTCAGCAGGTAAATTCCCCAAAGAGTTCTGGAATCCTATTGGATCCATTAGTCTCTGGGGGTGGACCATTCTAACTGGTCCACCACCCCAACGAGTAAAGGCGGGCAGGGATCTGGGCTTTCAGAAGGTAATTATTCGACCATGACAAAGGTATCGTAGCAGCAACCTCAATAATTGGACCTCCTGTGTTGGATATGTCAGACACCGGATACCTTTGACAAAGCAGATTGTCTTTACAGACATCTGTCACTCAACCTCTGCCCCCAGACCCCGATCGTACACTGATGTTGCACTGAGTACTCGGCCGGCACCATCTGGGCAAATACAGGCCCAGAGGCCTCATCCAGTCGGGTCTCGGTAATAAATACCGAGGTCAGCAGCTTCATCCTGAATAAGATCATGAATGACAGTTGTTTTATTTACCACTAGGGATGGGCCAATGCGGTTCGGAAGTTTGGAGTTGGGACTGAACTCGACCAGTTCGATCGACCGAACCGAACTTCCGAACCGAACCAAATTTTCGAACCGAACCGAACTGAACTGAATTTCCAAACTCAGCTCTGTTCGCCCATCCGTAAAAGATAATATTCCATTTAGTTCAATGGGGTTTGAATTTTCGAACTTTGTTTGGAAGTTCAGAGTTTGGACTGAACTCGAATAGTTTGGTCGACCGAACCGAACTTCTGAACCAAACCAAATTTCTGAATTGAACCGAACCGAATTTCCGAACTCGGTTCTGTTCATCCATCCCTATTTACCACTGACCTTGCATTAAGCAGAACCAGCGATAGATCAGAGGCTGCACTGACCTCAGCCCCCAAATATCCAAAGACAGGGAGAGAGGAGGATGGGAACAGACACCAAGTGCTTACTCCTGTACTCCTAATCACATTTCCCCCCAACTCCACCATACCGTCCCATGCCCAGCACAACCCCAGTTGGTTCAACAGCTTCCCCAATGACCTCCCATCAAGGAGATTCTCCCCTTTCCTGGCTCTTGAAGAAGCAAAGAGCATCCCCTGAGCCCAACAGCCCCAGAAAGAGATTGGCCAGTGTGGCAGGACAGGACACCGTCCAACCCAAAGATCCTTGCCCCCCTCTCTCACCAGGGGAGTATATAAAAAACCTTCCGCAAGTCCCTTCCTATAATAATATGCTTGCCTGTACCTCCCTCTCACTGAGAGGCTGTGGAGCCACCCCCACGCAGCTGGTTTACCAGCTCAAATCCTGCCCAGAGGAAGTCTAGTCAATGGAATGTTTGAACTACCAATGGCAGCCTGTCTGCACTCAGGTTCAACACTGATGTCAGCAATAATTGGGATGCTGTTAAAAAAAAGGTCCTTAATCTGGCAACACCCCCCCCCCCAGTCAATCAGTGGCCTCCCTCTTCCAAGAGACCTTTAGTCCAACCTGAACTTGAGAGGAAGTAACTGTAGAAGCTCTGAGTCAGGTCAGGTGTAGCCTTCCCCTGACCCATAGAGGACTAGGCCGAGTTATGCAGTCGACTGACCTGGAGTGGGCCTGTTGCGTGTGGAGCGCTGTGATGTCATGCCATTCCTTGAGGAACTGCATCGGATGGGGGATTCTGGAGTGAGTCATGACACCTGGCACTGCTTGTCCTCTTTCTGGTATGTCCTACCCTTTGCAGAACTCCGAGACACCCTGGGATTCTGCAAGGGGTGCATGGGGCTATATTTGCGTTGGCTTGAGCACTGACCAGATCCAGTAATTGGGAAAGAGCCAAATAAAAACTGGCCATAGGTTTCATGGGTTTCCTGCCCCTGGCTTATGGGTTTCCTGGGTTTCCTGCCCATGGGCTTCCTGCCCCTGGCATTAATCTGATCCTCCTGGACAAGAAATGAGATAATTTAGTCCCCTGAGTCTGTGACACTATCTGGTTTGTTAAAATAAAAACAAACCTCATATGGAGGTTTATAAAACTTGTATATTATTTACATGCTAGATTGGAACAGCACCTGAGGTGCCAAGCTAGTCTCTTGGGTATAAATAAGCACTCAGGCAGTCATTTTAAAACCATATCATCTGCATAGTTTATGAGCCATTTCAGTCTACCAGCTACATTTACACTTGTGTTTTAACCATATGTTATTTACCCAAATAGATGCAAACTACAGTGGAGCTGTATTGAATAAACACATGGTGACAATCTTCTTAAACCATCTTCCCCTTGTGAAGAATGGGGGGTATAGCTGACTTTGCAAGAACAGCAACAGGAAGGTGTTTTGTGTGAAATCACCTCTGGTGAAATCCAGAGGCGATGCATTAAATGAGTATAAATTAGAACTCTTTCCATTCAGTAAGACTCCTGTTTATGTGGCTAGGCTGGTGTGTAGATAACAGTATAGCCATCACTTCTAGTTCAGTCACTAATCAGCTCAAGCAGAAAAAAGCTGCAAACTGAGGTGTTTAAAGAGTCTCATGGCCCTGAGGCAAATGGATTTTTGAGCTCTTCCTCCTCAGGTTGTTCCCTCTAATGGCCGAGGGCAGGAGATGGTGACTGGTTCCTTTTAAGATTAGGATGGGGGAGCCAATATCCTCCTAGTCACCCACCATCTATGGGTGTTTTTAAACAAGATGCAACCATGCATGGCCACCCATCAACCACCCAGCTGATTTCTCATGTGGAGATGGCATAGGTAGATGTGTACTCCTGTGACCCAAATAGCACTGACTCATGGCCACTCATGGGGCACTGGAGAAAAAGCTGACGTGCCCCATGAAGGGAAAGACAAAACAGTGCATGGGGACAGGCACCCATGCATCCCTGGCCCATTTGAACCGAGACTCCCATCCATGCCAGAAGACAGGTCTGCAGCCCCGCCGCCCCCTCCCCGTCCCACCCCCAGCCCTACCTCTTAAAGGGTCAATGACTTCCCGTATGAGTTGCTTCAGTTGCTGGTCCTTGGTGGCGGGAGTGTGGGAAGGCTGCTTGCGTGCTTGCAGTGGCCACCCAGAGAATCCCTCCCCATACACTCCATGTTTACGCAGCTTTAATACTGAGAGGACATGGACCTCTCATCCAACCCCCAGACTGGAACTTAGGGTAACAAGCAGATTGGACACTGCTTCCTTTTCCCAAATCTTGAAGGAGGCAGCTCAGAGACCTACTTAAGAAATATGCTCCATAGATATGAGAGGCCCTGCTCCTCCTTTTGTTCCCCATCCCACCAAAAATGCTCTTGAGTTAAAAAATAAAGTTTGTGCATTCACATGAAAAATTTATCCCTGGGTGGTTTGCCCAGGGGTAGAGTAATTTTATCTGGCTGTCTTGGCTCCATGATATTTATTTATTTATTTATTTATTTATTTAAAAAAATTATACCTTGCCTCTCTTGCCACATGTAACCTGGAGCGGCTAACAACATCAACAATAAACAAAATAAAATATCATAAAATATAATAAAACATCAATGAAAAGGAAAGAATAAAAACCAACCCCCTCCCTCACCAACCCCCACCCCTTACTCACCCCTCACCCCTCTCCCTCGCCAAGTGCCTGACGGAAAAGCCAGGTCTTACAAATCCTTCGAAAAGCTGGGAGGTCTGGGGCCAGATGGGCCCCCATCGGGAGAGAGTTCCAAAGGCGCAGCGTGGCCACAGAGAACGCCCTATTCTGCGTGGCCCCCTGGAAAACCCGTGGGATCACCAATGTGGTGCTGCCAGACGATTGCAGGGGCCAGTCTAGGACCTGGGGAGTGAGGCGATCTTGCAAGTAGACAGGGCCCAGACCGTGTAAGGCCTATAAATAGGTCAAACCAACACTTTGAATCGAGCCCGGAAAACTATTGGCAACCAGTGCAGAGAACGGAGTACTGGTGTAATGTGCTCCTGGCGGCCCAGTCCCACTAAGAGCCGGACTACCACATTCTGCACCAGCTGCAGCTTTCGAGTTGTCACCATAGTTAGCCCCACGTAGAGCGCATTACAGTAGTCTAGTCTAGAGGTGATAAAAGCATGGATGATCGTGGCCAGGGCAGGAACCGAAACCAACGACCAAAGCCGCCTTACCAGATGTAACTTGCGTAAGGCACTCCTCGCCACAGCCTCCACCTGGAAATCCAGGCGGAGCTGCGCGTTGAGGAGCATCCCCAGGTTCCGTACTTGGGAAGTCAGCAGAGGACAGATCCCATCAGTCATAGAAGCTGTCATTTCCACCGACTTACCCACTGCCATCACCTCCATCTTCTCAGGATTCAATTGCAGTCGGTTAGCCCTCATCCAATCCCCCACAGCTGCCAAACACTGGGTAAGCACCAAGACAGCCGGGCCTGAGTCTGTTGAAAATGAGAGATACAGTTGGATGTCATCTGCATACTGATGACACCTCACCCCGAACCATCTAATCACTTCACCAACCAGCTGCATATACACATTGAACAGGAGAGGGGACAAAACAGAACCCTGTGGAACCCCACACGAGAAGTCTTGGTAAGATGAAAAACAATCACCGAGCACCACCCTCTGAGTTCTTCTGTTCAGGAATGAGCGGAACCATTTGAGAACAGTCCCGCCCACCCCCGCACTGTCCCGCAGGCGCATCACCAACATCTCATAGTCAACAGTATCAAATGCTGCCAAAAGATCTAACAAGATCAATAGGGTCGATCGACCCCAATCCTTCTCGCGGTGGAGCATTTAAAAAATAAATTAATTTAAAAATCCTTCCTGAATCAAAACAAGATGTCAACCTTTTTAGCAAAATGAAAATTGCTAAATTTCCCCAGTGGTTTTTTGAAATGAAAAAACAACAACAACAAATAGATTTTCACATGCATGTGATGGGCATCATGGGAAACACAGCTTGAAGAAGTGCAGTGTGTCTGGAAAAACTGTTTTGGTTGCACATTTGCAGTGCATCTGGAACAAACAAAAGAAAGCTTAAATTTGGTTGAAAATGTCACATGAAATTTGGGAAAATTATATTTGAAATTTTCTGTGGAAGAATAGGGTTTTCTTTTAAAAAACTAAATGTTTCTGGGGAAAAAAGTGGGCTGGGAGGGTATTTTATTATTTTTTAAAAACAGTTTCATTAAAAAAATCCTCCATTGGTGGAAAAAGCAGTCTTTTTACAGTGCATTTGTGTTCCACCTTTACTATGTCGTGTCATGATTAACCCAAATATTTGCTAAGATTGTAAAATCTAGACATTTGGAAGGGAGCATTGTAGTAAACTTTTAAAAGGCAGCTGTAGTAATCCTAAATTTTCCTGGAAACTAGAGGAACTGACCAGCTTCTGGCATGGATCCTCGTTGGGACCCCAGGGTACTACTGTATTGCAAATAATGGTTAGGGATGTGCGAGCAGGTTGCGGTTCAGGTTTGGTTCTTGCATTCATTTCTTGCGTTGGGTTCGGTTGTCAGGTTCGGCCATTCGGTTCAGTCATGTTCGGTTCAGCGTTCGGAAAAGTATCGCTAGAGCGTGTGATCATGCCGGAAACAGGAAATTCGAGAGCGTGCGGAGCTGTGTGGCGAGTGAGTGTGTGTTTGGCTGGGTGGCTGTTTGGTTTGTGCGTTTTGGCTGTGTTTGGGTGTGCTGTTGTGGTGGTGGTGGTTGGTGAGTGTTGGTGTGTATGGTGGGTGACTGACTGTGTGTTTTGGTGGGGGGTGTTTTAAACAAAATGAAGAAAGCTTCTTCAAAGGTGCTTCTTCCCTGGCTGGTGGTCAACTTGCCGCTTGAGGCAAGGAGGAGGAGGAGGTTGCTGGTGCTGCTCATACTACACCTCTGGTGGTGGTGCCCGGCTCCTCGGAGGAGGAGCAAGTGGAGCAAGTGTTGGCCTCAGGAGGTGCTGGCAGGTTTGTAAACTTTTATTTTACTTCCCTATGCACCCCCAAATACGGGCAGGATTTCCACATGCCAGCCACTGCCAGGGGCTTTCTAATTGCAATCCCTAGCATCCCCTAGCACCTCTGGGAGGGCAGGATTGGCACGTGCCAGCCAGGCAGGGTCCCCTAGCATTAATAGCATCCCCTAGCACTCTCTGTATGCCACAGAGAGATAGGGAGGGTAATGTAGAGTGGGGGGCTCTGGCACGAGCAGCACCCCCACCCAAACATGTGCCAGGCTAGCAAGGCTCTCCAGGGACTCTCCAGTTGCCATCCCATTCCCTACGCATCCCCAAATAAGGGCAGGACTTGAACGTGCCAGCTAGGAGCTTTCTAGTTGCAATCCCTAGCATCCCCTAGCACCCCTGGGAGGGCAGGATTGGCATGTGCCAGCCAGGCAGGGTCCCCTAGCACTAGCATCCCCTAGCACTCTCTGTATGCCACAGAGAAAGAGAGGGAGGGTACTGTAGTGTGGGAGGCTCTGGCACGAGCAGCACCCCCACCCAAACATGTGCCAGGCTAGCAAGGCTCTCCAGGGACTCTCCAGTTGCCATCTCATTCCCTACGCACCCCCAAATAAAGGGCTTTCTAGTTGCAATCCCTAGAACCCAAGGAGGGAGAATTAGAGGCATCATCTTAAATGCATGACACTTAGGTGTTGTTTATGTGTTCCTGTTTTGGAGAGGATTCAAATGCCGGCCCCAGCACTGGTGCCAGGCCATGGAGGACACGCAGGCGGAGGGCGGCAGTGCCACACCCAGACATTGGATGGACCAGGTTCAATGTCTGGAATTTTTATGATAAGGAGGATTGGTTCGCCGTCTGCAAGGTAAGGCATGGGGGCTGGAACAACAGGGTATACATGCATGCATTGCCCCCTATGACCTGTTATTGTAAGGTTTGGGTTGGGATATCACGGGAGACCGTGGATATGGCGCTAACTTAACTGCTTGCCTCACTCCCCTCCCCCCAGCTGGGTGCCCAGAGGAGGGCTCGCACGTATGCAGCTGTAAGATTCCCCTCAGGTTAACGGGTGGCCAAGCTCTTACGAGCGTAGGGGCCGTTTCATCACAGGGGTCGATCAGCGAGAGGTAGGAGCCAAACTCTGGTTCCCTATGCAGGGTACAAAATGCCCTGCCCCTAACACAACCACCCACCCACTTACACACGGTGTGGAAAATTGGGAACAGTGCAACCCGAGGTAAGTGCAGGGTGAGGGAAGAGAACCACAGACAGGGAATGGAGGGGCACAGAGATACACACAGGAAAGAAGGGAAGGACTACTGTTGTAGACACAGGGAAGACCCCCAGTGTACCACGCACCCACCTTCCCCCACAACAACCCCACGAACCCCTCCTCTCCTTCTCTCCACCCACTCCCAATTCTTTCACAGACACTCACCACAATTACTCAGCAAGCACACACCTTCCACTCTCCACTCAGTCAGGATTATTTCTTGCACAAGTGTTCTCCGCTCTCCCAGGGGCCAGCTTCACATCAGACTGATCGCCGGCAAGGTCTGACCCGCACTTCCGGGTTTAAATAGTCCTGGCCCCGCCCCTTTTTGGCGTTGGGCCTGGAGGCGTGCGGAGCGTCTCGTCGGGTTGCCTGGCTCCGCCCCCGCTGTTGTCGGCTCCTCCGCCGGTGCGCCGCTTGCTTGCATCCCCGCCCCTTCAGGGAGCGGGGTCTCTAGTGCCTGCGAGGTTTCCTCTGGGGGCCTGGCCTCTCCTGCGTCTTGGGCTTGAGGGGCCCCGACCACCTGTTCCCCGTTTTCGGGGGTGTTTCCTCCCGGGATTCTGGTGGGGCGTGGTCCCGCGCGTCGGGAAAGGGCCCTAGCCCTGACA
>QEPC01005015.1:863226-883389 GCA_003113815.1 Sphenodon punctatus | reverse complement strand
CAGGCAGCGTGGCATGAGCAGAAGGCAGGCAGACTGAGGCAGACTTTGATCTAGACCACCTGGGCAGGCAGGCGGGCGGGCAGGCAGCGTGGCATGAGCAGAAGGCAGGCAGACTGAGACAGGCTTTGATCTAGACCACCTGGGCAGTCAGGCAGGCAGGAATGCAGCATGGCATGTGCATAAGGCAGGCAGACTGAGACAGGCTTTGATCTAGACCACCTGGGCAGTCAGGCAGGCGGGCATGCAGCGTGGCATGTGCATAAGGCAGGCAGACTGAGACAGGCTTTGATCTAGACCATCTGGGCAGGCAGGCAGTCAGGCATGAAGAAAGCGTGGCATGAGAAGAAGGCAGGCAGACTGAGGCAGGCTTTGATCTAGACCATCTGGGCAGGTGGGTGGGTGGGCAGGCAGCGTGGCATGAGCAGAAGGCAGGCAGACTGAGGCAGGGTTCAATCTTTGCAAGCTGGTTGGGCAGGCGGGTGGGCAGCATGGTATGAGAGGCAGTAGGGAAGGCAGGCTGGGACCATGGCACCAAGTTGTCAGGGCACTCAAATAGGCTGGCGAAGACTGTGCAGCATGTGTGAGAGAAAGCCAGTCAGATAGGCAGGCTGAGATCGTTTAGCCACTAGCCAGAAGCAAGCTTGCAGGCTTACAGTTTCCCAATGCCACACTGCAGCATACAGTCAGTAAGATAGGTCGGCCGAGGCCATGTAGTAAATTCATAAATTCGTAAATTTATTTATTTCCGGCACTAGCTTATCGCCATGGTCAATAAATACAAATACTATACAAAATACAAAAGATAAAAATACAAAAATATAGTAACAAATAATTACAGAGAGAGAAGAATAATACAACTACCAGAGATTCAAAGCACAACAACTAAATACCAAGCATCTCAACTAGGGCTGTAGTGGAATGTCGCAGCGGTAGCTAATTCTGCCTCAAACAGCGTTTCCGCAATTAGTGGTACGGTGTGGCAGAGGCTTTCATTCTGCTAGTTTCATTCTGCTACTTCCGCAGTTCCGCTAATTTCATTCCGCTACTTCCACAGGCTTCGCAAAATAGTGGAAACATGACATTTTTGCTACTTCCACCATTCCGCCAGCGCCACAAAATAGTAGAACAGCGGTTTTCCGACAGTTTCCACAATTTTTCCACAATTCCGCAATTGGCAGAATGCCGGCGGAATATCCGCAGAAAAGTCGTGGTGTGGCGTGGGCAATTCCAAAATGGCAGAATGGAATCGTGGTGCGGAAACCGCTGATGCCGCATCAGCCCTAGTCTCAACCTAATAAGTATTCCATAGGAAACTGTAAGCCTAGTGGATATTATCATCTGCTAAATTACAAATCTTGTATCAAGTCCAATATTCACATACTAGTAACATCTATCATCAACATTTTTCTCAGCACTGTTCCGCTAGTATAGCGTAGGATGGGATCGCTCTTAGTTCCTGAGGCCATGTAGTATGAGAGAGAGAGAGAGAGAGAGAGAGAGTGGGGGGGACAGGTAGGGTGCCACTGAAGCAGTGGGAGGAGCCCCTTCCCAAGACTGCCCCTGTCATGGGATGGCATGTGCCACTGCACCATCACTTCTTGTCCACGGGCAGCTCAGGGAATCCCAGCAGTGGAAGGTTGACTTTCAAGAAGATCAACTGCTCCACCAACTTGGCCCCCGGTCTCAGGCGGCACGGGGAGCAAATGTCCCCTGCAACAGAGAACACCCACTTCCTGGGGACACTGGTTGGTGGCCACTTTGGACAGGGCCGGCCACATGTTGATCTTGTCGGCCCAGTAGGCCAAGGGGTCGCTGCTGGGATTGATGCACGACTCCTCATCCAGGTAGGTATCAACTTCTGCTGAGGTGACATCATACTCCCTCTCATAGCTGTCTCTGGGCACCACCACTGCCCTCAGCCACGCTGTCAGTCCCTGCCCTTTTGTGGGCTGTGCAGAGGAGGAGCTTCTGGCAGTAGGGGTGCTGCTACTGCTAATCCTGCTGTAGCTGATGCTGCTGCTACTGCTCATGCTGGGGGCAGGGATAGACCCTGCTGGCTGAGAGGGGTGCCTGCTCCCACTCCCACTAACCCCTGGGGCATCCTGCTGCTGCCACTCACTCTCAAGAGCCTGCTTTGCCTTCCGGACCCTCCCCACAAGATCATCCTTCCAGAGGCCATAGAGGGATGACTTGCGTGCCACACTGCCCTTGACCCTGGGGTCCAGCATTGTTCCCACAACATATTCCCCCCACTCCAGAAGCTTGTCAAACCTCGCCATCAGGCCTGTCTTAAGCTTCTGCGCCAGCCCAACCACCTCAGCCCCCAGCTTCTTGCCCCTACGGCCACAATCCTGCCCCTGCACCATGATCTCCTCCAGACTCCCGTGGAGACTCTGTGCCAGAGGGCTCACCTGGCTTATAGTTGCTGTGGATGAGCTGATGGTCTCTGTCACCTAATGGAACGGTCTTAGAACTAGGACTTTCTGTGCCAGGATCTCCCATTCTGGACCGTTGAAGCCTGGAAGTGCCCCGCTGTCCGTATCCAATTCCACCTGATGCAAGATGACTTTCTGCTCCACAAGCCACTCAAGCATCGGGAAGGTGGAATTCCACCTCGTGGACACGTCCTGCACCAGCAGATGCCCTGGGGAGCCTTGCTCAGCCTGCTTGACCCGGAGGATTTCACTGCCCTTAACACTGCAGTTAAAGACCTCACCAGTTTCCTCTCCCACTCTATCAGGGAGCTAAGGGTGCCTGCCCCAATCCCCTTCTCCCCCAAGCCCAGAGCGTCCTTGACCATGAGGGTGTGTGCAATGCAAGGGATGCTGATAAATTTCGCATCACTTACAGCCCTCACTATATTTGATGCATTGTCAGTCACCAGACACCCCAGGGTGAATGGTGCACCTGGCATGACCCACTCATCCACCACAGCGTTCAGGGCTGCTTCTATGTTCCTGGCAGTGTGGAGGCAGTCCATGACTTCTGCCTGAAGCAGGGCCCACTTATACCCTGCTTCAGGACCCCTCCTGCCACTGTCCAATGCCAACTCTGTGTCCTCCCACCAGTGTGCCATCACCACCAGGTAAGCATGTCGAGCATTCCTGGAGGACCACAGGTCTGTTATAAAATGGACAGTGGCACCCCCAGTCCCTGTTGGTGCCAGCTGCTCCTTCACCCTCTCCTTCAATGCCCTGTACAGGCCTGGCACCACCGTATGGCTGAGGGTGGTGCGGCATGGCATCTTAAATTGTGGGGCAGGAACCCCATCAGTCGCTTAAACCCTGTGTCCCTGACAATGGATAAGGGCTGGCCATCAACAGTAATTATCTCGCCCAACAGGCGCGTGATTTTCTCTTGAAAGCCATACTGCCCTCCAGCTGCCGATGGCCTTGGAAGCTGCCCCCACCCCAGCTCCTCCATTGTGGGCTGACGCTGCTGCTTCTGCTCCTGATGCTCCCCCCTAGCAGCAATACTGTTCCTGCTGCTAGAGGCAGCTGCTGCAGTGGGATGGTTGCCCGATGGAGGACGAGTGGCCACATGGATTGGGAACCCACTTGCGTCCACTGACTGAGCCTACCCGCTTAACAGAGCAGCACTGTGGCACGTTTTTAGATGTCTGGACATGGCGGATGTCCCTAGGTTGGTGAGCACCTGCCCTCGCTTCACCACCTTGTTGCACAAAGTGCACTGCACCTCCCGGGGATCATCCGCCTGCACCACCTTAAAATGCTCCCAGATCCATGATTTTTTAGCCCCTCCTGCCTTCTGGACCGCACCGGGTGACGCACTCCTGGAAGGGGCAGGACATGGTGGCACTGGTGGTGGCACAGCTCGTTAAGGGACAGGCATCACCTCAGCAGCACCAGATACAGAGACCTCCACAGAAATCTCTGCATCGCTGTCCCCATCCACAAACAGAGTGATGAAGGCTGCTGGACTCCCCATGCTGCTCCCAATCTGCAGTGGCAGCTAGCCTCCCAGGGCATTGGGGTGCTGACCTCCCAAGCGCCGAGGACCCACCAGCCAGTGCCGTCATTTGTTTGTAAAAAAAAAAATGCGCTGCCGCCGCTTCCCACAACACCACAGCAGCCTCTGCCTTTGCTTCAGAATGGAGGCTGCTGCGGTCAGTTTCAGTGAAACTGACAACAGCGCCGCAGCAGCCTCCACTCTGAAGCAAAGGCAGAGGATGCTGCAGCACTGTTTCAGTTACTTGACTTCCGGGATCCACTCCTGAGGAGTGGGTCCCAGAAGGCTCAAAAAAGCTAAGCCCAACCGCGTTTTCCAATGGAAAATGTGATTTGGGTGGCTGAGCTCTCAGCCCAACTGAGCTTCTCTGTTCACACAGAACGGATAGGACGTGCTGTGTAGGGAGTTGCTAGGGGCTTCCATTGCACTCAATGGGGTCAAGGAAAGCTCTGTTGAAAGCACCTTGGTGAGATGCCTTGGGCAGGGTGCCTGAGGCAGGAAGCAGCACTCATGCGCACTGGTCCCTGCCTTGAAGAAAGAACATGGCTGCCGGCTGCACGCTGTTGGAGAGCACAGCTCTCCAACTGCCCACCACTAGACCACTGGCCAATCGCTTCCTTGCCGCTCCCCACCAATCTGCCGGTCAGAGCGGTGGGGGGAGTGGCAAGGCAGGGAGTCAGGGGGAACGTGTGGGTTTTAAAAAAATTATTTATTTTGAATTTCCCGTGTGAGTCCTGCCTCCGTGGAGGAGAGCAGGACATGCAGGCAATTTAAAATAAAAAAAAACTAAATCCCCCCTGCCTGGAGCACAGCCCGGAGGAAGACCGCCGGAGCCAGCACTGAGCAGGTAAGAATCCTATCCTCCCCCCTGCTGTTTCCCACCCCGCACCCCCTCAGGCTGTTTCCCACCCCGCACCCCCCCAGGCTGTTTCCCACCCCACACCCTCCCAGGCTGTTTCCCACCCCGCACCCTGCATCCTTCTCCCCCTAGGCTGCTTCCCCTGAATCACCTGCTGCCGCAGATGACACAACCTCTTCTACTGCCAGGAGGTGATGCCCAACCCCATGGCCCTTAGTGCTGGGAGAGTGAGACCCGACATCACCACCAGGCCTTCGCATCTTTGGGCGTGGGGATGTGCTTGGGCTGCTGCTTCTGCTCACTGCTGACACTCTTATGGCATGGCCCCTACCACGTGCCTCATTGGCTGCCTTATGGGCAGCAGAGCAGCCTCGTCCTCTCATCACTCCCTTCTCCATTTCTACAAACCACACACAATTATATATATATATAACAATTTGTATCAAATATTATATGTATCTATCTATACTACACTAAATTTAACTGCTATTTAACTATCTAATAACTATTATAAAACCTATGGAACTAAATAATGGAATATAAAAAACACACTCTAAAACTAGATCACTATATCTCTATAAACTGAGCTAACTTAACTGTAATAGCTAACTATAATCCTACCTAACAACTACTATAATCTCTCTCTCTCTCTCTCTCTCTCTCTCTCTATATATATATATATATATATATACATACACACACACACACGCTATTTCACAGAGATGGGGGTGGGGGGGGGACACAGACAGCTCAAAACAACACAGGGAGGGGTACAGAAACTGAAATAAAACCTAAATCAATCTAATCCTACTCTAATAAATCAAAAACCAGGGGAAGGGAATGAGGGATGGAATATGGAGGGAGAGGGAGAGGGAAAGGAATGGATTCAATGGAGGGTAGGGAGATAGAACACAGGGAGGCGTAAAAAATAAAAATACCTGCTAAATCTATCTAATATAATCTAACTAAATGATAATAGGGAGGTAAATCTGTTGGATGGGTGAAATGGGAGCAGGATTGTGAATGAATGAGGGAAGCAAACTGCTGGGAGACAGGGAGCCTTCTGAAAACGCTGCTGAAATGATCAGTGGCTAGCTCAGAAGGTGTTGGAAGGGGGGCAGGGCAAAGAGTTTTGTTATTTGCTGCTCCTATCTTACCGCAAGGCCCAATTGGCTCTGTGCAGCCTAGTCCCTGGCCAATCGCAGACTGTGAAGACAGTGTTCAGTCGAAAAGGAAAGATGATTGGGTAGGCTGGCTGCTACTCCAAGCCTCTCCACCCCCTGGTACCAGGAAGTCTGCTCCACAGCTGCATCCCCCTCCCTGGGCCTTCAGTCATGTTTTTCCCGCCTGAACTCAAACGTGGACGAACTGACTGAACTGCTCAGTCATTTCAACGTTCGATTTAGTTCGGTTCGGTCAGTTCAGGTTTGGGTTCGGGTTCAGTTGTCCAAACAGGCCGAGTTCTGGCCAAACTCCGAACTTCCGAACCGCGTCCGTACATCCCTAATAATGGTGTGGTGGAAGCAACCAGATAGCGCTGTTACACAGGGTGCAATTCTGATTCCAATTAAGTCAATAGCTTAATTTCCATTGACTTCAATGGAGTCAGGATTATTTTGTGACCACCATCTCATCAATTTTTCCCTCTCTAAGGCTGTGATCACAAACCACTGACTCCAGATTAAAGTGGTTTGTGTATAATGGTCTGCATGCAGTTTTTCAAGAGTTTAGATATGCAGATTTTTTATGAGGAAGCTGTTGCAAGCAACAAGGAAATTTGCTCTCTTCCTTATTTTTACTAACTCAAGTTAATCCTGGAGGCTATTTGGGAATTGGGCATGGGTGTCTGGACAAAGATTTTTGAAATAGAATTTGCCTGTAGGCAGTTTGTGACCAACTCTGTTCAAGCACTTGACTATACTGCAAATAAAGAGGTTATATTAAAGAAGACATCGGTCTCAGAAGGAGCTACAAAATACAAGTAAAAAATTCACTGAAGCATTAAAGGGATACATCCGACTCTACGCACCTGACTGGGATGTTCAATGTTTCTAGCCACAGTTTAAGGATTCCTTATACCAACATGACAAAGGGTATTTTCAGATGTGATGAGATCACAGTCAACCCCACTGAACCACAGTGGACTCGATGGGGTGGCTGTGATGGCCTTCACTTCTGTTTGAGCCCTGCCAGATGTTCACCACAGTGAATACCTGGCAGGGTTCAGTGCTAACTACGGTTCCGGCTCTGCAGCCAACCTCAGAGTCTGAACCGTGGTTAAACTGACCACGATCTGGAAAGGGACTGAAAATGGCCACAGGTAACATCTGTTACCTTGCCCCTAATCAGATTGTGGCCCTGACCACCAGTCACGGTTGGTCACAACGGTCTCATTGGCCACTGTGCCTGCTGGTCTCCCAGAGGGTGGCTGGCCATGGGAACGTGGGGGGTGGGGTCGTGCAGCCGCACGTCACACCACTCAGCACCGCCCCCTCCCTGATTCCCTTCAGTAATGAGGCTGGCACATCTGATGAATGGCCGGCCTCATCATGGACCGGGGTCTGGGAAGGATCCTGGTCCGGGAGTCAGCATGGTGGGCCAAACGGTCCGTCACATCTGAAAATATCCAATGTTTTCTCATGGCATAAAGCTGTGTAAATTGATGTAAAATAAACCTGGCATTAACATTTGAATGAGCAAATTAAATGTTAGCATTGTTTGCATATATTATATAACAGGTGTCAACCTGCTTGTTATCACTTACCCCAGGACTGATTTGTAGAGGCACCAAGCACTGCAGCTATCACTGAATACCATGCACTTGATTCTGCATCTCCCCCCCACACCCTTTTTTTAAAAACATTCTTTTTATTAGAAAATAAAGTTATCAATTGTACATACAAATAAGATATATAAAACAGTATAACCTTAGGTAATTTACATCAGAGACACAAAGCGGTTGGAGTGATATCTTTTATTGGACCAACTGTTGTTGGTGGAAATAAGCAAGCTTTCGAACTACACAGGGCCCTTCCTTTACATCCACATTTTCACCCGCTTGACTTTTAACTATAACTATAAAACAACATTAACCCTAAAGAAGTTTTCTTTCATTTTTTTTCCCTTTTTAAATCTTACCAGGTAACTATTTTTCAAGCAAGTATATAGGATGCAAAGTAAAACTCAATCCATACAAATCAATATAATTCAGAAAGGGAGACCAATATTTTCATGATTTTTGGCCACTTATTTTGAAAGGCACATGTTAATTTCTCCATCTCCGCTATACACCATACCTCCTCAACCACTGCTCATAGAGGGAGGTAGAGCCAGCATCCAAGCTCTTAGTATCACTTATTTCAAACCCAACATTTTTACTAACCTCTTATTTTGATCATCTTGGATATTTATTTATTTATTTATTTATTTATTTATTTCACCATATTTCTAACCCACCCCCTCCTGCTATCAGTAGCCCGGGGTGGCTCACAACATACTATCAACATAAAAAAAAACCTTATGATAGTATATATAAATAAATATAAGTAGAAATATAAAAATCCATAGTATAAAAATAAACACAAAGGAGGAGCTAAAAAAAGACCCTCCCCCCTCCAAAGCCCCCACCCATCACCCATCTCCCTCAACAAAAACCTGGTAGTACAGCCAGGTTTTGCACTGTCTTTGTAAAGAGGAAAGATCCATGGCCATGCAGACCTTTGTCGGGAGGGAGTTCCACAGCATTAGTGCGACCACTGAGAACACCCTCCCCATAGTCACCACTCGAGAGACTCGGGGGACCTTGAGAAGGGCGTGCCCAGCCAACTGCAGGGGCCGATCCTGGGCCCGGGGAGTGAGGCAGTCCCGCAGGTAGGCAGGGTCCAGGCTGTGTACGGCTTTATAGGTCAAAGCCAACACCTTGAATCAGGCCTGGAAGACTATAGGCAGCCAGTGCAAAGAACGGAGTACTGGTGTAATGTGTTCACGATAACCTATCCCTGTAAGGAGACAGGCTGCCACATTCTGCACCAGCTGCAGTCTCTGAACCATCATCAAGGGTAGCCCCATGTGGAATGTGTTGCAATAGTCCAGTCTTGAGGGGATAAAAGCATGGATGATCGTGGCCAGGTCGGAGTCAGAAACGCACAGCCGAAGTCATCACAACAGATGTAATTGGCAGAAACCGCTCCTCTCTACAGCTGCCACCTGGACATCCAGGCAGAGACACAAATTGAGGAGAACCCCGAGACTTGGTGAACCTGAGGGACCAATGGAGGGCGAACTCCATCAATGATGGGGGACACCACTCTCATAGCCCCTCCCAGCAGTATCACCTCTGTCTTGTCAGGATTCAGCTTCAGTCCGTTTGCCCTCATCCAGTCCCCCGCAGACACCAGATACTGAATAAAGATTGAGATTGGCGGGCTTGGGTCAGCTGAAAATGAGAGGTAAAGTTGGGTGTCATCAGCATACTGATGACACCTTTGGTTGAGGTCATGGGAGGGCTTGGTGTGCGGTGTCAGATGACACTGCACATCAAACCCTCTCGTGACCTTGCCCAAAGACTGCATGTACACACTGAACAGGAGAGGGGATAGAATAGAACCTTGTGGGACTCCACACATGAGGTCCCAGGGACATGACGAGCAGTCCCCCAGCACCATCCCCTGATTTCTCCTGGCTAGGAAGGAACAAAACCATTCAAGAACAATTCAACCCACCCCAGCTTGGTCAACATCTTGTGATCAATGGTATCAAATGCAGCCGAGAGATCTAACAGGATCAACTGGGTTGACTGATCCTGAACTACTTCACAGCGGAGGTCCTCATCCAAAGTCACAAGTGCAGTCTTAGTGCCGAAAGTCAGACTGCAAGGTATCCAGAAAACTGACACGATCTAGATGCCCCTGAAGCTGCTGAACCACCACCCATTCAATAACCTTCCCTTAAAAGGGAAGGTTAGAGACTGTCTGATAGCTAGCAAGAGAGTCAATGTCAAGCGATGTTTTTTTGAGCAGAGGCCACACCACCGTCTCCTTGATATTATCATATCCAAGTATTATTTGTAAACCCAATTTCTCTTTTTTCCTATGATCCTTTCAATGACTTTTACTATTTTTTGTCCAGAAGGATGTTAATTTAGGACATACCCACACGTTTTCTAAGGTACCCTCCTTGCTCACATTCCCTCTGGCAAGCTTTATTATTTGTCAGTTTTATTGATCACAACTTACTGTAGTGTAGTAGGTTCTGTAAAGGATTTTATACAGAAGCTTAACATTCAAATCTTGTTCCCAGCATGCAATTACTTGTTGACAATTCAGGAACACTTCTGATTTTGTCTATGTAGGGATGGGATTTTGGTTTCAGATAGAACCGAAAGTACCTCATAATGGCCATTTTGGATTAATCAAATTTTGGTTCTTTTTCAGTATTGGTTGTTTCGGCTCTTTTGCATTGATTTTTGCTTCAGATTTTAAACACTGGGTATTTTCAGACGTTACGAGATCACAGTCAACCACGGTCAATCCTATGGCAGGGCCAAAGTGCCCTGAACATCTGTTTTGCGGGCGCCAGATGTTCACCACAGTCAATCCCCACCAGGGGTCAAAAATAACCACACTTCTGGAGCAACGGCCCAGACCATCTCCGAAAGCGTGGTCAAAGCAATTCCCAACGGGAAACAAAAAAAAGTAACGACTGAACAGCAACCACCGGCTGGAATCAAGCAACATGATTCTGGGGACAAAGCACGCAGCGTCGCTGCCAGGCAATGAGCAACAACACAGGCCGGGGAGGGAGATTTAAAGGGCACACATCAGCAGGGGGACGTGGCGGGATGGAGCGAGGTGGAAGGGAGAGGAGAGCGGCGGGTGAGAGAGCAGGGCAGGAGGAGGAGGTGGAGGAGGCGCAGGCGGAGGAGGCGGTGGTTGTACTGCACATGGAGGTGGTGGATTGACAGCAGCAGCAGCTGGGATGAGCCGCCCTGGCGCCATCCGGGTGCTTTGACCACGGCCTGGGATCGGCGTAACATCTGTTGCGCTGCCCCAGGCCGTGGTCTTCTGGCCTGATTCCCTGCTGTGGTCCTGCTCCCATCACGTCTGTTTGGGGCCTCTCTTGCCCATGGGGGGTGGTTAACCAGTTCTCCACTGTGGTGAATTGGACGCCCGTAACGTCTGAAATTACCCATTGTGGTTTGTCCCCATTGAAGTCAATGGGAACCTGCATTAACAAAAAACACCTCCACTCACTACACCTATTTGTTGCATAATGCAGGTTTGTAAGTATAAGGGGTGGGATTCTGGGCAAAATTTCAATTTTGTTTTATATCAGTATCGGTTCTCTTGTGTATCAGTTCTTTCGGCATCAGTTGTTTCTGATCTTTTGCACTGATTTTTGTTTTGGATTTTAAACATTGCTGTTTGTCCCCATTGAAGACATTGTTAAAAAATTGAAGTCAATGAGGATAAACCGCCATGTCAGTGGTTAGCCCAGGCTGTGACCCTGGAACACCCCCGAGTCACAGTCCAGGCGAAGTTCTGCCCAATCGGGGCAAAGCAGGTCACAGCTATCATGTGTGGTGTGGCTTGCTGTGACCTAGCCCAGATTGAGTCCTCCATGTCCGGTGAACATGGCAGCCATCATTGGATGCCACGGCTGCCTTTCATGACAGAGGGTGGAGTGGTGGAAACAGTTTGGGACCAGGGCCTGCTGGCTGCATATTCATGCATCTCCCTGCCCTCCCCAACGGCTCAGCCACAGAAACGTTTGTTAAACAGCCTGACCTGGTCCAGACCGTGTCCGCTGCAGTTTCCTGTCCCAACCCAGGCCAGGTTGCCACTGCAGCACTGTCACTACTGTTTTCACTCATTTACCTCTTAGTATTGTCTTTGTTGCTTCCCACAGGGTGGAATCTGTTACCACTCTTGTATCATTATTTCGAAAATAGTCTTTTATTTCTTAACTGTTGTCCCATGGTGTGTTTATAAACAAAACAAATAGCCTGCTGGAGTCTGTATTTGGTCCATGCAGCCCCCACTCACATGTTTTAGCCTGTAGGTCTAATAAACAGGCAGCCCCCTGCTTACATTTCATGTGCTGGTGGTAGCAGCCACAGGTGGTGCCACTCAGTGCTTTTTTCCCTCTTCCCAACCCTGGCTCTGATGGAGCGAAGGTCACAGTCAGAGAAGGTTTCTTCCCTGGACATGACCCTCATTTCCATTGTGCTTTCCTCTTGTAGCAGTGCTCATGTGTTTGGGCAGCTTCAAGAGGAGAAGGTCCTTCCTGCACATGGACTCTACTCTCTCTTCTGGCAGCCACTTGACAGCTGATCACTCTCTTGCAGCCACCCAGCACATGAGCAGCGATCAGCTGTCAAGTGGCTGCAAGAGGGGAGAGGAAAGAGTAGGGGTGCAAGAAGGACCTTCTTCTCTTGCCCCCACTCTCTTCTCTTGCAGCCGCTTCACTGCTGTTCACTCTCTAGCAGCTGTGCTAGGCAGGACTCTATGGTGCTGACAGACCTGGATGTGGGCACAGTTCCGGTTGAACCTAATAGATGTGAGGCAGATGTGTGGGTGTGTATTAGCACGCACTAGCATTCACTGGCCTCCACAGTGGGCCTGCAATGTCCTTGGATGATGTCATGGAGTGGGGAGTGAGTGGGGGCTGTTTGGGGAATATGGGCAAACATCAGGAGAACATATAATAGATGGGCAGATGAACACTCGCCTGGTGGGTGCTAATGCAGGCTATCACCTCCTTTATTTTCACCTCAATCATGTTACAATAATGAATCGTTGTTTTTTTCTTTTGACCCTTTGAAGCTTAATCTCAGCCCATAAAGGAGCATGGTCAGAAATCATGATGTTAGATATCATATATTTTTAACATTAAACAGATTGTCCCTTTCTGTAAAGAACAAGTCAATTCTGGAGTAAGATTGTTGTCTGTGGGAGGAAAAGGTGTAAATCTTTTCATTGTGATGTAGTTCTCTCCAGACATCTACTAATTGTAGTTCCACGAAGTATCTAGGTACTCTGTTAAATTTCTATTGAACTCTGAGTTTGGGGCCCAGTTGAAATCTCCACTCATGCATACTTCATCTTGTATCATTTCATTGAGTTGAAGTATCTTGTTATTCAAAAAAGGTTTAAGTTGCATGTTTGAGGCATATACGTTAATAAGTCACTTTCTGGTCATATTGCAGCCCCTGCGATCAGCTGAGGATGCCCGACTCAAAGTCCTCCGGGTTTCCCGGGTGACGAAGATAGGGAGGGCGTTCTTGGTGGCCGCTCCCAGGCTGTAGAATTTCCTCCCGATGGAGACCTGCCTGGCCCCAGACCTCCCCTCTTTCCAAAGACAGTGTAAGACCTGGCTGTTCTGCTGGGCCTTTGGCAAGGGAGATGGGGAGGGTGAGGAGGGGGGGGGTTGGTGCTCCCCTTTTAGTGTATTTTTAGTGTATTTTTAGTATTTTTAATGAATTTTGAATTGTATTTTATTGTGAATTGTTAATGTGTATGTGAGCCGCCCCGACCTGCTCTATAAGCAGGAGGGTTGCGGGATAAAAGAAAAATGAAATAAATAAATACAGAATTCCCTGTATTAGACCATATATTCCTTCCTTATCAGAGGTGACGTTCCACATTCAGGAGAAATTCAAGATTCTCTAGAATTGCTGCTCCCCTTTTTTCCTTGACGTAGCATGATGCTTCATATACCCGTCTATCCATCCCTTCTGCAATTTCATATGTTCTGTTTTTGACATGTGTGTCTCCTGCAAGAGGACAATATCAGGGTGCATTTGTTATATGTGATTAAGAACTTTTTTTTTTCTTATGGGATAATGTATCCCATTTACATTCTACAACAGGGGTGGGGAACCTTTTCTGTCCTGGGGGCCACATTGAATATTAGGACAAGTGCTTGACAGGTGTATTCAAAAAAAGGAGGGCTCAGTTCATGGATCTGTGCCGTGGATCTGTCCCCCACCCATGTGTGCATGCCTCCTCTCTGCTCCATTATCCAGAGCTCAGTTTTTCAGTGTTTGGGGGCAGAGACTAGATCTAGGAGTCAGATCCAGGCACTGGAAAGGGGCCACATAATAAACTTGCCGAGAGTCACATTTGGCCCCTGGTCCTGAGGTTCACCACTCTGTTCTACAATATTAGCTTAAATGCACGTTGCTCTCTCATTCTCATAAAACTTTATTCGAGTTTATAAAGTTCCCAACTGCATTAAACTTATTTATTTATTTACTTCCTAATTTATAATCCAAACCAAACAACCCAACCCTTTCAAGAAGCAAGCGAGCTTTTTTGCCTGTTTTCCTTCCTCCCCCACCCACTGCCCATAATAGCTATGTGTTTTTACAAAACCCATGAGAAGATCACATTTGTGTTTGACCTCACCAGCAATTCTAATGAAAAAAAACCCCGTTTACCTTTAACATAACCTCACAATCCCTTGCCAAAATTATGCATTTACGACTATTTCTTTATGTCTTTCTCTTTCTCTTCATGTTGAAAATATAATCTTCCTCCATTTTTCTATTTACAAATCCTCTACTTATTTCTGGGAGGTAAAAAATTATTCTACTTCCTTTGGACTGCTGAAAAATCTTTGTCGTCCTTGATAAAACTATTTTTAATTTTGCTGGATACCACAAAGCATATTTAATTCCTTTCTCCCTGATCTGTTTCTATATATTGTTAAATTGCATTCTCTTGCACTGAGCATCAGCTTCCATATCAGAAAAAAAATGTTCCAGTGTGCTCCTTTCTAGTTAGGCTTTTGCCTTTCTCTTACCAGGCTCAATATTTTTTCTCTATCCTGGAAGCGCGGAAACTTTATTATCATGACTCTAGGTCTCTGCCAAGGGTAGGGTTTAGGCTGCAGGTTGTAATGGGCTATCTCGAACGCAGCATGGATTTGTTCAATAGTGCCTGAAAATAAATCACTGAAGACAAAGCTGCAGAAATCTAGCACATCGTTTCCCTCTGCCCTTTCCAGTAGGCTTATTATTCTCATATTGAATCTTCTTACATGATCTTCCATGTCAGCCATTTTGGCAAATAAGCAAGCAGAGAGACGTTAGGGCCATTGCTGGCTGGGGTTGTCAATGCCTCTCTTCAGGGGGTGGGTGGGGTAGGATAATGGATACTCTTAAAAATGCAGTTGTCCTGCCCTCACTTAAGAAACCATCTTTGGGTGCTGATTCCCCAGCCAACTATCACCCTGTCTCTAGTCTTCCCTTTTTAAGGAAGGTTATTGAACGAGTGGCTGCCCGACAGCTCCAGAATCACCTTGATGCTATCCGATACCTGGACCCATTTCAGTCAGGCTTTCATCCTGGATATGGCATGGAGAACTTGTGGCCTTGACTGATCTGTGCCTTGATACTGACAAGGGGAATTGTATCCTGTTGATCATGTTAGATCTTTCAGCAGCCTTTGATTTATACCGCATTCACACTTGATGCCTGGCGTTACGAAAATGATGCACAGGCAAAGACATGGCAGTGGGGAGGAGCCGGATGCCGGCAGTAGCGCCGGTGCGAGCGGAATTCTGCTGCATCGAACGAGATTCTGTTGTGGCTTTGCTCACGCATGACAGGGCTGGATTTTGTGCCCTGTCATGCACGAGGCTAGCCACGGCAGATTCCCATTTGCACCAGCTCTACTGCTGGCATCAGACGCCTCCCTGCTGCCGTATCTTTGCCTGCATATCATTTTAATAACTCCAGGCATCAGATGTGAATGTGGTAACCGTTGATCATGAGGTGTTGTTGACACATCTGCGAGATCTGGTGGGGGAGCACGGGACTGCCTGAGAGTGGTTCCGTTCGTTCATGTCAGGAAGGTCCCAGTGGGTGGTGATGGGCGATGGCTCATCATCTCCTTGGGGCCTCTCCTGTGATATCCTGCAGGGTTCCATCTTGTCTCCCCTCTTATTCAATGTGTATATGAGGCCACTGGATGAGTTCATTTGGAGGTTTGGAGTGAAGTGCCATCAATATGCTGATGACACCCAGCTCTATCTCTCTTTTTCATTCAACCCAGGCCCTGAAGTCTTGGTGCTTACTCGATGCCTGGCAGCTGTTGGGGATTGGATGGGGGTGAGCTGACTGAAGCTGAATTCTGACAAGACTGATGTGAGGATGGTTGACCGGCCCTGTTACTTGGGGGAAATTGAGACTCCTCTTATTGACGGGGTCTAGCCCCCTCTGGTTACTCAGGTTCGCAGCCTTGGAGTGATTCTGGACCCCTTGCTGTGTCTGGGTCATCAAGTTGTGGTGGTGGCCAGGAGCGCTTTTCACCAACTTCATCTGGTGCAGAGACTGTGGCCTTTTCTTTCTGATTTGGACCTGGCAATGTCATCCATGCGTTCATCACCTCAAGGCTAGATTATCGCAATGTGCTCTACATGGGGCTGCCCTTGATGACTGTTTGGAAGCTGCAACTGGTGCAGAATGTGGCAGCCCGGCTCCTTTCAGGGACAGGTCACCGGGAGCACATTACACCGGTGCTCTGGAGTCTATACTGGCTACCTATAGCTTTCTGGGCACAATTCAAGGTGCTGCTTTTGACCTTTAAAGCCCTAAGGCCTGGGTCCCATAAATATGAAATACCACCTTTCCTACCATGCTCCGTTGCAACCCCTGCAGTTGGCTGGGAGTGCCCTCCTGTGGGTTCTACTTGCTACTCTTGTCCATACAACAGGGGCACTTTGGGAGGCATTCTCAGTTGCTGCCCCAATGTTGTGGAACTCCCTCCCCCTGGAGCTCCATCTGGGTTTGAGCCCAGGCATCTTGCAGAAGCAGTGTAAAACTTTTCTTTTTAGCGGTGGGCGGGAACAGGGATGAGGTGGGAGGTTTTGGGGGGGGGGGGTTGGCGTTGGAGTGGGTAGGATTTTTGGTTGAATTGTATTTTAATGTTTTTTTAATTGTATTTTATATTTTTGTAAACCACCCTGAGCCTACGGGGAAGGGCAGGGTAGCAATAATAAATAACTAATTTTTTTTAAAAAATATCATTCTGCAGCTTTACATTTCTGGCTGAAGCTGGGATTTCTCTGTTTTCCATAAATGCCATTATCTCCTCCACTTTCTCAATCCTCTCTAAAGTCAGCCATGCTTCTTTTAGTCTCATTAAGGGAATTAGTTATTTAATTATTAAGTAATGAATTAAGGGAATTAAACTAGGGAAGCTACTTGCTCACTCAGAGAGATTTTTATTACTAGATTGCACCCCTTGTAAGTTTGTACACATAGGTATCTGAAAGACTGCCTCTTCCCTTATGTTCTGTTGCAGCCTCTGAGGTTGGCAAAGGACGCCCTCTTGTGAGTACCAACTGCTCATGTGATCCATACAATGAAGACAAGCAGAGAGGTGGTCTTGGTGGCTGCTTCCCACTTCTGGAACTCTCTCCCCTTGGATATCTGTCTAAGTCAAGCCTGCTTGCCTTTGAGAAGAGATGTAAGACCTTTTTGTTTGGTCACGTGTTTGGCATTGTGAGATACGGTTGGGTGGGAAGGGGTGGAGGAACTAGTGGCAGGGTTGGAGGCAGGGTTAGGGTTTCTTTTTAATATATATAAATAAAATTTATACATTTCTGTAAGCTGCCCTAATCCTCTGAGGGAAGGGTGGGATAAAAGTAGAATGAATGAATGAATGAATGAATGAATGAATCTCACCTACCTCCTCCATGCTTGGGGTCTGAGGTCTTAATGAGACTCTGTTCTCAGACTCTGACAGGGCCTCAGTCTGAGGCCTTTTTCATACAGGCAGTACCCACGCATGAACACCCAGAAATCTGGGTGCTTGTGCATGGGTGCATCTTGTTTGAACGCGCCATGGCTGGGTGAGGGGCTGAGTGTGTGTGCACGCTTCCATGTCAACATGCGTGCACACTCTACACCCATCACCTAAGCACGGAGGCATCTGACAAAACGGAGATGCCTCCATGCATGGGTGATAGGTAGCGGTGGGGGGAGGTCAGTGTGCACCGGTGTGTGCCCGTCAGAACTTACCACCCAGCCAGTGCACATGGACTGCACCCCCCACCCCCCTGCACCATGGCCTATGTGAAAAGGGTCTGAATCTGATGTTTCAGGTAAAAATATGTGATCTTCTCTCTCTTTTTCCAACTTTATGGCCCCTCTGATGTATGAGATTGGGAAAGGATCGGATTTTTTTGCTGGTGGGGCATTTATGCAGTGGATTGGGATGGAGTCAGGATCCCAACTAGCTACTGGAGCTAGGAAAATGTGAGGCCGTTTTCAGACGTGCAGCGGGGATCAGGCGCGGGAGCGGCGAAACAGCCGCGGCACTGTTCTAGATGAACCAGAAGCGAAAGTTGTGCGCATGATCCGGGGCCGCGCATTCTTTGCCGACTGCGATCGAACTGGCCTGCTTTCTCTGGGGTGACATATGCGGCCGGAAAAAAATGCGCGGTCCCGGATCACGCGCACAACTTCCACTTTCAGTTCATCTAAAACAGTGGAGCGGCTGTTTCGCCGCTCCCGCGCCTGATGTAAGTGCACGTCTAAAAGCGGCCTTAGACCAGCTCCATTTTGAGTAAAATGACCCATCTCTTGATTCTGCACCTTGTCCAAGTGTTGATCATATGGAATGAGGGGGTTAGGGCACAGGAACTATAACCTTCTGATCTAGCGCTTCCTAGCTCTGGATTCAGAGAGAACTTAAGAAAATGAACTCTAAAAAATTCTCTCAGAGGATTTATGCCACTAGTAGAGCTTGGCCCCTTGGCATGCTCCCTCTCTTCTTGTTTTATCGCGCTGTGGCTGCTTTTAGACGAGTGGCCACAGAAGTGTGTTCTTCAATGCACCGCTAGGAAAAGCCACATGGGGTGTGTTTACTGTTTACACACACCAGAAGTGACTGCCCGCCATAGGAATCGGTGGCATGTGCGGCCTCCCACAGCCTCTTTGAAGATGCATTCTGGAAACCCCAAATGCGTGAGGTCACGCGCGCCACCGAGTCCTATGGCGGGTGGCCACTTCTGGTGCATGTAAACGCACCCCTCTCAGCTTTTCCTAGCAGTGCATTGAAGAATGCACTTCTCTGGCAGCTTGTCTAAAAGCGGCCTTAGCTCCCAAATTACCTGGTGGTTAGTACAGATGTGATGAGCTGCCTAAAGACTGACTTACCACTGACTGAACTAGATGCCTCCAGGTCTAAAAAGCACACATCTTTGCTGTGTGAGGTGAGCTATAATACCAATATTATATAGCTGACTTGAAGTAGACTCACTTATACTATGTGGACTGTACTCAGCGCTGGACGCATCATTCCCCCTTGTGGGATGACAATGGATGCCAGGAGAAGCACATCCTTCATCCTGTCATGGAAACTGTTCAAGCCCTGGGTCCTGATAGTGGTCCTCTCTGGTGAGGGCATGGTGGTCCATGAAAAATATTAAGGGTTGACAGCGGTCCATTGATCCAGAATGTTTGGAAATTGCAGACCCCAAGTACTGTTAGGAATAGGATAGCACTCTTTAAACCACCGGTAAGGAACCTTAGGCCCACAAGTTAATTATGGCTGAAACCTTTTGTCATCCATGGATCCAGCCCGGAGACAGAGCTCCACCCTCAAGTGCAAATCTCCGTCTAAGCATGCACCCTCAAGTGTGCTTCTTTGGGGTTTCCTTTATTTCTCCTGCCCTGAGCATGTCCCTCCAGTCCTTCCCCACAACAGAATTCCTTGCCTATTATCCAGCCCATGAGCTTTTACCAAATACAAAAATGGCCTGCAGAAAGTAAGGTGTTTCCTCTCCCTGCCCAGTAGGGATGGGCGAACAGATCGCGGTTCGGGTTCGGCCGTTCGGTTTGGCTGCATTCGGTTCGTCCGTTTGGTTCATCCGTTTGGTTCGTCTGCGTTCGGTTCGTCCGTTTGGTTCGGCAGTTCAGCTAGTTCGCTGAGTTCGGGTTCGGCTGTTCGGTTCGGTCGTCTGAACAGGCCATTCGGTTAGGCCATTTGGCTGTTCGGTTTGGCCGTTCAGCCATTCGGGAAGTGTTGTTATGGGTTGGTGGGTTTTTTTATATGGTTTTTTGGTTTTTTATTGGGTTTTATATGTTTTCTTTTGTTTTTTATTGGGTTTTTTGGTTTTTATATGGTTGTTTTTTTTTTTTAATCTAATATTATATATATCTATCTACACTAAATCTAACTGCTATTAACTATTCTAAATGCTTTGAACTAAATGGATTATCTAATAAGTACACAGACCTACTCCTACAAACACTAAAACTAAATCACTAACGCTATCTCTATCACTAAGCTAACTCCTACAACTCTCTTCTATCTATCTATCTA
>QEPC01005015.1:842806-860932 GCA_003113815.1 Sphenodon punctatus | reverse complement strand
TTAGTTTCGTTTCTTGCAAGCCTCTCCACCCCTGGTGCCTGGAAGTCTGCTCCTCAGTGACTGACACCTCCCTGTAATGTTTGACCTTCCAGTGAACCTTTTTTTGCCACCCAAACTCATCCGAACGCGATCCAAACTGACTGAACTGTTCGGCCATTTCACCGTTCGGTGTTCGGTTTGTTCGGTATGTTCGCATTCGGGTTCGGGTTCGAGTTCGGTCATCCCAACAGACCGAGTTTGGGCCGAACTCCGAACTGCCGAACTGCGTTCACCCATCCCTACTGCCCAGCAGTGAGTCCTCCAGTCAGCTTTCATGAGTCCCACGTTTAGAAGCTCCCAGCATCCAGGTCGAGTAGCTGTATGCACACAGTTAGGCTTACTAGTTGTGTAGATTTAGTAAGGACAGCTATTGGAACCCCAACCATGTCTGCATGGCTTCGGCTCCGAGTTCTTGTTGTGCAGCGAGTAAGTATATGCCGCTGCTCTGAAGCTACATCTATAAATTATGCCCAATGTAGCATAGCACCTTGCCTGCCTGTAATAGGCACATCCTCCAATTTGCCCTGCTCTCTGGGTAGTCTCTCTCTGCAGGAATGTTCTTTCCTCCTGCTCCAGGCTGCGATGATTGATTTCTACAGCAAAGATCTGGGCTGTGCAAGGTCAACGTCAGCAGCATTATTACCGCATGCATCGTTTGTAATTCTAACAAACTTTACTTAAACATTGAGTGCAGAGGGATGCAGTGTCTGCTAATTGGAAATCTCCAGGTATCTCAATGTATTATTTAAAAGGCAGCACTTCTTTCTTGTAGGAGGCTGGAGCCAGAGCTTATTTGCTGTGCACATCCATGCTGGCTTACAGTTGGTTAACTCTTTTCATTATTTATGACGACTGGGTAATTTTTATACAATCTAAGACACAATTAAGATTGTGTTTCCCTGCAGCAAAAGCCTTTGTTAATGCATTGTTAAGGATGAGAATTTATATCGCTTTGTAAAGTGCTTGGAGTGACAAGGCGCTCTAGGAAGGTATGAGACTGCGTCTCACTCCTACTCACATGCTGAAATTCACTGCTCAGTAGATGAACAGTGTAACCCACTGCAGGGGCATAGCCAAGTAGGAATGAGTCCTTGTGCAGAAGACAGAATGCGTCCCCTACTAGGGCAATCCACTCCAGTGTGTATATGCATTCTATATGAGTGGGGTGGGGGACAAGTGTATGGGCCCTGGTGTGGCTGCATCTGCTTCACATATAATAGATACACCCCTGGCCCATGGGGATGTGTAGTAGGGATGTGCAAACAGAACCGAGTTCAGAAATTCTGTTCGGTTCGGTTCAAAAATCGAGTTTGGTTCAGTCAACCGAACTAGTCAAGTTCGGTCAAATTCTGAACTTCCGAACCAAATTTGTGCATTCGAACCCAGTGTTTTAAGCTGTTTTGAGCCTTCCAAACTGGTTTGGATTCGACCAAACAGTTCGGTCGAATTCGAGTTTGGTTTGGAAGTTCGGTTCAGTCGACCAAACTAGTCGAGTTTGGTCCGAACTCTGAACTTCCGAACCGCATTCGCACATCCCTAATGTGTAGGTTCTGCATACTGTTCTGTTCCAGAGCTACAGGGAACATGTGTGTCTGCTAGGCTGCCCATTTACATTTCTTCCTCCCTATCTCAAGCTGTGGAGATGCAGGTTTTTCCCTCTGGAGTTCCCTGCTGTACACTGGTGATGCTAGACTAGAGGTTGAAGGGTCATGCACTTCCAAACCTGTCTGTCTTTGGACAACTTTTTTGTTGGGAGCTGCCTCTTCCTCTGTCTCTGAGTGCCAAGATACATGTCCCCTTCATGGCTACCACTTCTGCTTTGTCCACTAGAACCTCAGGGCACCAACAATCACCTGCTCAGTAGAGGGGCATATATATCTGGCTGCACCATGCACCAAGAGGCAATAGCAGAGGACACAGGGGCTGAGCAATAGGAGTGGAACTTGCCAGGCCAAGTTATGCTGATCCAGAATCTGTCATAGGACATGCACCTTGGAGGACGTAGTAGGTGCCACTGCTAGGCACTGTAACCTCAACAACAGCAGAGGACGTGGGAGATAGACGGAACATTTGACTTCTCTTCTGACCTTCCAACACCATGCTGACCATGCTGGTGTTGTGGTAGAGGATGGCTCTCATCCCAGCACATGATCTCTGTCCCACTAAAGTCCACAGGTATTTTACCTGATGCAGTGGCCTTGGGTGTCTTTATATGGACACCTGCTCCATTCCTGTCCTCCCCCCCCCAAGGTCACCCATCCCTGAAAAGGAGAGTCACCCTGGGGTGAGGTGGACCAGGAGTGGACCAGGTGCTGCTTGCTCTGAGCCAGCTCACTTGTGGTGCTCCAGAACATCCTGGAGCACCACAAGGGGAACAGGCTGCCCAAATCTGGAGCACCAGCAAGGGGCAGAGCAGCGGTCAGTCTACTTGCAGATGACCTCAGTCAACAAGGTGTTCCAAAGAGCAACGAAGTCGTCGAGTGATTGGCCATCAAGATTGGAGGGTACATCCCCCAGAGCATTCCAGAACTGATCCAGTTCCATAAATCTCTGGGGGCGAACCATATGAATCCATTTTAAAGGCTAATAACAGCATAACAGGGCTGAAAAAAAGAATTTAATAAGTTAATCGAATATGGATCCTTGAATAGCTATAGCTGGTTGGGGGATGAGGATTCTTACCTACAGGAGCTAGAATTGAATGGCAAGGAATGGATCACTCTTTTTATTACTTGTTTGTGCACTTGTCTGAAGCAACCCAATATGGTCACAGATACAGGATGCTGAGCTTAGATGGAACAATACCAAGGCCCTGCAAAATCCAGCTTCTCTTTGCCTTTAACGAGGATTGATTGAACTGAATGGAGGGTTGAGAAGACTCCCAGACTTCATGAAGATACCTTTCCTTCCCCAAACTTCAGGCTCCCTGAACCTTAAGAATAATAGAATCATAGAGTTGGGAGGAATCTCAAAAGTCATCTAGTCCAACCCCCTTCTTGGATACAGGTTGACTACAACCACAACATCCACAACAGATGGCTGCCCAGACTTTTTTTGAAAACTCTTAGTGGCAGACAACCTGTGACCTCCCTAGGCAGCTTGTTCCATTGCTGAACAACTCTGGGAATTTTTTCTTGGGTATTTAACTGGAAAAAAAAATCTGCTTTCTTGCAACCTAAGCCCATTATTTCTAGTTCTGCCCTCTGTAGGTATTATAAAACAGTTCCTTGCCAGCTTCTTGGAGGCAGCCCTTGAGATATTTGAAGACTATTATCATGTCTCCCCTTTTTCTTTGCTTTTCTGGACTAAAAATAACCAGTTTTTGCAGCCTTTCCTCATAAGACTTGCTTTGTTGCCTTTCTTTGAACCCAGTCCAGTTTGTCAATCTCCTTCTTAAAATGAAACACCCCAAACTAGAAACAATACTCCAGGTGAGGCTTGACCAGTGTCACTGTATAGAGTGGATATATTACCTCTATTGACTTGGTGTGAAACTAGGGGTGGGAAGTTCTGTTCCCCCGGTATCAGATACTGCCGGTATTTTGCAGTATCAAATTAATCTGGTAATTGGGGGTACCGGTACCGGTTCCCCGTGCCAGATTTGTTTACATTGCGGCCATTGAAATGATTGGCCGCAATGTAAAAGAAAGAAAGAAAGAAAAAAAACTTTCCCTCCCCCATCCAGGCTGAGCAGGTGGAAGGGGGGACAATCCCCACCCACCCTGCCCAGCCTGGATGGGGGAGGGAAAGTGTTGTGGTTTTTTTTCCATTGATTTCAATGGGGACAGTTCCCCATTGAAATCAATGGAAAAATACCGGTACCGGTAGACCGGTTCTAATCTGGTAAACCTGTTTTTTTGGGAACCGGTATCCGGTAAAACCGGTATCAGGGTTTTTGTGTGAAGTCCCACCCCTAGGTGAAACCAAATGTGATGAGGGACTGGTATGGCCCGCTATGGCCTACATGGGCCAGGGACTCACCATCACATTGGTTTCCAGGCTGCCAGATGTGGTTCTGCTGCTGCCGCAGCCCAGGTAGGTGACCGGTCCACATGTGGTCCCTCAGAATGATCCTGGGCCCACAGCCTGGGCCAAGGGATGCCCAGGCAGGCCATAATGGACCTGTGCATTTGTTCACACTGCCATCCCCGTCACGGCACAGGGGCCACCATTGCTGCCCACAATAACTGCCTGTTATTGGCCAGCATGGCTGCCCATCATGACAGGTGGTAGGGCGCTGGTGGTGTGCCAGGCGTGAGGGCACTTGACCACACGTTTGTTCTGTTCCCCTAGGGAAGTGGTCATCGGCCGGCCCAGTCAGGCACTCATTAATTCCGTGTCCCGACCTGACCATCCCAGGGCCAGCCCCCCACTTTCCAAGCATGTAGCAGGTGTGCTGGCTGCACAATGCTTCTCTTAATGCAGCCTACAATTGCATTAGCCATTTTTGCAGCCTCATCTCATTGCTGACTCATGTTCAGCTTGTGATCAACCACAATTCCTAGAACCTTGTAACATGTGCTGCTGCTACACCAGGTATCTCCCATCTTATACATGAGCATTTGGTTTTTCTTCCCCAAATGAAGAACTTTACATTTATGTCGGCTGAATTTCATTTTATTGATTTCAGTCCAGATTTCCATTTTATCAAGATTTTTTAAAAAAAATCTAGTTCTGTCTTATAAGGTGTTAGTTACACCTCCCAGTTTTGTGTCATCTGAAAACCTGAGAAGTATTCCCTCCACCTCTTCATTCAAGTTATTAATAAAGATGTTAAATAGGACCAGACCCCTAGGCAGAGCCCTGTGGGACTCTGTCTGTATCCCATATGCTGGATGAAGCATTCCTGTGCTTCTGCACAAGCTAATCCATATCAGAAAGGTTCAAGAAGGAGATGAAAGGTAGAGAGCCAGGAAGAAGAGGGGCAGCAGTCAGCAGCAGAGTGGTAAAGAAGGTCAGGAGAGAAGTAGAAAAAGAAACTGAATAGGTAAGGTCACATCTAAAGCTGTAGCTGGCAGACAGCTGAAGTAAGCTGTTCTGAGTAGCGCTACAAAGGAAAATACAAATGGAAAGGTTTCGGGGGGTGGGGGAGAGATTCAAGTTTCTCCAAAGTGTATTTAGTACAGGCTGAGAACAGATAACTCAGTCCTTCAGGGGGAGAGAAGTTTACCATTGAGCTAGAAAGAGAAACAGCTCTGCACTAGGGCTGAGATGAAAGCAAAAGTTCCTTTCTGAAGGGAAATACCAAACTTTTGGGAGTGCATGTGAGTGTCCTTCGATACTTCATCAGTTTCTGGTGATTCTGTGTTTCAATCATCTCCCCGCCGCCCTACGTTTTGACACTTTCTTCACTTTCTGGGACTTTTCGTCAATTTCTGAGAATTTTACGAGTTTTATGGCAATTTCACAGTACTTTTATGGTAATTTCCAGCACTTCGTCAGCACTTAACTGGCATGTTTTTATCTTCACAGCCCCTAGGGGTGTGGGGGCAACACACAGGGCTTGGGACCAGCTCATAGCAGCCCCATTAAAATTGTGAAAATTTATGGAAAATGATGAAACCATCAGGAAAACCAGTAAGTTTCCACGCTGCATGAATCCTGGTGAATGCCCTGCTTCTCTTGATGAGTGCTGATGGAAGCAGCGCTCATCAAGATTTATTGTTTCTGGCCTACTCTGCACCTCAAACAGTGGGTATTTTCAGACGTGATGCTGGCCGTTGGCCCCGTACCGGCACCACCGGCTTCGTTCCCCGCCGGGGTCACCCCGTAACGGCACAACAGACGTGCCGGGGGGATCCCGGCGGGAAAGTGGGAGGGGCCGGGGCCGCGCGGCGCAACGTGCGACCGCAAAGCCCCGCCCCCTCCACGCACCCCGCCGCCCGCCCTCCGAGGAGACAGGCGAGCGGCGGGGCCAATGCGGCCGCTGCGTCCGGCCGAACGTGCCACATCCCGGGATCCCGCCGGGGATCCCGGGCCATGGCATGCGGCCAGACGTTACTTTTCATTGGTCACGGCCCGGGGTCCATTTGACCACGCTTCCCGGGACCTTCCCCCGGCTAGCCCGGGAAGCGTGGTTCAAACGAACCCCATGTGGGGATTGACCGTGGCCAACATCTGGCGCGCCGCGAACAGACGTACGGGACACGGTGACCACAGGTGGGTATTCACCGTGGTTCACCATGTTCACGTAACGTCTGAAATCACCCAGTGATACTTCACTTAATACCTGAAGAGGGAGAACTGTGAGGGTAGGCGTGAGATGAGATGTAGGGGAGAAGAGAAGCCGAAAGATGTGTTTCCTAGGAGTGTGCATAAGGGGTCTCTATTGTTTTCCTTTTTAAAAAAGACTGCTTTGTTTTCAGGTTTTCATTAAAAAGTGTTTGTTTTCAAAACTGTTTTTTATTTTAAAATGATTAAAAAAACATTTTAAAATAAAAATTATTAAAGGCAGAGGAGTTTGTGATTGTGGCCAGTGTTGCTGGCATTTTAGAAAAGAGTATCCAGTCTGCATGTGCACAGTGGCCATTGTGCCCTTTTCTAAAATGGTGCCAATGCTACCGGCCCCATTTTGGAAAAAAGGGTGCATGTGCAGAATAGTGTGGAGGCCATTTTGTGCATGTGCAGTGATTTTTTAAAAATGTTTAATTTAATTTTTAAAATAATAAATTTATTTATTTTAAAAAAACACTGCGCATGCATAAAATGGCCGCCGGACCATTATTTGCATGCATGCCCTTTTCCAAAACAGCATCAGCAGCATCCGCACTATTTTGCAAAAGGGCCCTGTGCATGTGCAGTGATTTTTTAAGGAGTTATTTTTAATAAAATAAAACAGCCCCCCCCCCCCCGAAAATGGTATAGTCGTTTACAAAAATAAAACAGGGGAGGTTGTAAACAGAAACAAAAAACAACATGAAGGTTATGCCTTCTGCACACCCCTAATGCTAGGCCAGTCTGCAGATCCCTCATTGTGGGCACAACAGCCCAATCTCCAGTGCCCCTAATTTGGGTGGGCCCCTAGCTGTGGGGAGACGATGTGTGAGTGTATGTACTGGATTAGCGGTGTGGATACAAGGATGGGAATGGGGAAGTAGAATATATATGTAGGGAGGGACATACGGGGTGGCTTAGGGTGTGTGGATACAAGCTGGAAAGTGGATAAAAGAGGTGCATCGTGGTAGGGTGTGTATATGGAAACAAGGGGAAAGTGTGAAGGTGAGTGTGAGCATGAACAAAATGTGATTAGAAGGAAGGGAGCTGCTGTTTGCATGAGCAGGGAATGGCATGGCTTGGAGTCTATGGGCAGGTGAATGGGATGAGGAGGAAGCTGGGGTTCATGGGAGTGGGGCCTGGCTTGGAGGAGTGGGGAGGTGTCGGGGGAGTGCAGGAGTTGGCTAGAATAAGGGGGAGCTGGTCAGTGGTTAGGAGGGATGGGTAGTGTTTTGGAATGGAGGGCATGGTGTTAGGATGTAAGAGAGGTGAAGAGAGGGGTGGCTGGTTGAGGCCCCTCACCTTCTTTCTCGTCTCTACTGCCATTTCCTCTGTGGTTGCTGCTGGATCCTCTCAAAGCTTGATCCTCAGAGCAACTCCTACAGCTGCATCTGAGCAGGGAAAGCAGCAGAGAAAAGACCTTGGCTCTGTTTAACAGGCTCCATGGTGATCTCTCGTGGTGGACAGCTACAGTTGCAGCCAGAGGGTATAGATGCAGCAGCCTCGGTGAATTTGGTCAAACTAGTCAAATTCCATTCCTGGTGTACTTTATAAATAATTTCCCTGGCACAGACATAATATACTACATGTGGAATCTGTAATTTCATGAATTCTAAAGTGATTTTCAATCCTGGTGATCGTTATTTCATTTTAAAGATATTGAATGTAACGGTATAGTTTAAGGTTCCAGTTACAGTACATTATTACAGATGTTTTCACATGCTATAACTTTGGAGTTTTGTTGTGAAGCACAAGGTGCACCCACTACACCAGATGACTTTGCAGGAGACCCATAAGGCAATTAGGCCAATGGAAATTGCAGTAGAGGCACTGATGAGTGAGCACTGTTGACATTGCAACATATGACTGGATTGAGCAATGTGTTGCTTTGTGTAATTTTGTTGTAAATATCTCTCAAAAAATAATAATAGTTACACAGAAATATTTCCCCCAAAATAAATAGACGCAAAGTTGTTAATATGATATCTTTTATTGGACCAACTTCTGTTGTTGAGTGTAGGCAAGCTTCCTTACATTTGGGACCAGTATGACAACCACACTCTCTCTAGACCACAAAATAAATTATCAGTAGACTATCATTCTTTTAGCCATTCTATTAGTAAAAAAAAACAACCATTGCCATTGAAAGACCTGTTTATTTGGCCAGACGTTTAGCAGGTGAAGATAGGGCTTGAGGAGTGGTTTTAATAGGGATTGTATATAGTTTATATTTTTACAGGTTTTATTTTTGTATATTTTATGCACGTCAATTTATATAGACATGTTGCAAACCACCCTGGGCATTTAGGAAAGGGCAGGTTAAAAATATAAATAAAATTATAAATAATGGGGACTCTGGTCAAAATGCCTGTTTTTCCCCCTCCACAGCCCTGTCCTTCTTTTGTTAGAATCAGTGGAAATCTTGGATTCAGTGGGAGTAGAATGAAGTCTACAGTCCTTTGCCTCATTTTACCAATTTAAATACTAAAAACAGATGAGACAGGTGTTGCCATTCCATTGGCAGAGCATGCTAAAGGATTCTCAGCATGTCTATTACCCTGTGCTTTCCCCCTGTGGTTTAATTCCCATCCTCTCCACAGTTTTTCGGGAGATTGCAGAGGCAGAGTGATTATGCAGGTTTGTTCCTTTCCACATCTTCAACCATCCAGGAATTGATCACTCCTATAAAGTGTTTGCCACCTAGGGGACAGAAATGGATCAGCATATCTCTACTGATTGGGCACACCTCATTAGGTCAATGACAGCCTTTGGCTGGACTCCATACAAGGGATTATTTGTGATGACAACTGTGTTGTTTTGCCATTTATCAATCAGTGTTGGCATAAACATTGATCAGAGAAATGGAACAGGAAGAGGGGAACAGAAGCACACAATCACTGTAAGATTAGGAACAATCAGAGACACCCAGGAAAGTGATTTCAATTGCATTAAATGCCAATAAAGGCAATTATCTTTCTTAAATAACAGATAATTGAGCAAATTGTTATAAACTTCCACTTAATAAAACTGGAGGCAGACCACAAACGCCTTTCATGCAAAACGCATAGTTATGGGATTAACCAGGGGCACCATTTCCCAGAAATTATATAGGGTCAGGGTTACCATAAATGCTCATTCAGAATCTAGAAAACTGCTCACCAGAGCTCTCACTGCAGCAGAAGCCCAGTGCCTCATAGGAAGGGATCTCATTTTTAGAAAGGGATTGAATCTATTTTATAATGACCAGGGCAGAGTGGAAGTCTGTAGTAGAGTCAAAGATTGTACCTGCATTTCCTGCTGTCTCATTAGCCATTGTACCATCTTTTCTGTAGATCAAGCAGCCCACTGACCTTAGTCGATTTTAGCAAGTCCTGTGATCTTTAATTTGATATTTAACTGGACAGATTTTAGGATTCTTTACATTTATTCAGAGATGCCCATCACTGTAAATTGAAAGTGCCATCAAGCAATTGAAATGTAATTTCTTATTATTAATAAATAAATAATTATTAATTATTAATATTATTATTACTATTATTATTATTTTATTATTTGTTTATTGGAGGGGAACAGAGGCAGAGGCAGGGATACATTTGAGAAGTGCTTATGTATATGCTTAGCTTAGTTACAAGGGGAGTCGGAGGATCCTGGAGGATAAGATGGTATAAAGAGAAGCATAAATGAACAATCTATGAGAGAGAAACACTAAGGAAAGCCTGAAGGAAGGGGTAGGTTTTTAGGAGGGATTTGAAGGCTAGGTGGGAAGGAAGAGAGTGTGTGTTATACAGGTTTCCCCCTAAAAGAAGTGAAAGCTTAGAAGAATTTAGGTATTTGTGTTAGATTAGAGATGCCATGAAGAAGCAGAATACACATATGTTCTAATGATTAATGATCATTTCCCTGAAAAATCAACAAACACAATACTGATGCACCCTGCAATATGTCATCGGTTGTAAATAAGCATTTCTCTACTGCCCCCAACATAGTGCTGCTGATTTATTTACACCAACTGAGGAGAATATTGCCCCCTGGTCTAAATATGTATTTATTGTAACAACTGGTATTTAGATTTATGTTTAGGATCTGTGTATGCACGCATATATACAGAAGGAGAGAAGGTTCATGGAGCATATTTTTTATATTTTATTTTTTATTTCCTTATATTTATATGCCGCCAACCCCCACCCCCCACCCCATTGCCTACGACATCTCGGGGCGGCTTCCAACATAATATAAAACAATTTTTTAACATAAAAAGTCTACAACATCTTAATTAAAACAAATTTAAAACACCCTCCACAGAAATTAACCCACCCCACCCTCCCCTCCGAAGGCCTGGGCAAACAGCCCATCAGTAGCTATTAGCCAAGACGGTGAAGGAACGTAACTCTTGCTCATGGTGTCCCTAAAATGTTGAGTACCAGAACTCTGAATGCTGGGAGTGAACAGAGGGTGGATATATCACTATCATTTCCTGGTTTCTTGCATGCTTCTTACTGGAAATGTTGGATTCAGACCTGGATCCAGTGCAACAGCACAAAGGTCCTTCAATACTTGGGGGTCCATGAATTAAACTTGAATGACAATGTGAGTGTGAGAAGCAGAGGTGAAATATATAGGCCTACAGGAGAACTGGTAGACAGAGATCCGATACCTGATAAAAACCAAGAACTGAGATTTTGCCCAAGTTCCACTCCTAGTATTTTTATGTTAGGCCCCCCGACCCCACATCTTTATTACTCAGCAATGGACAGGCATGGAAAGCTCCCATTTAAAAAAACATGATTGGCTCGCAGTGTGACTGCTTTTCAAACAGAACAAGCTACCTTTCGCTCTCCCATCCATACCGAGGAGCTGAGCATCGCCACTGTCCCTTGATTTCCACTGGAGTTGGGAAGTCTCAGTAACTCTGGAAATCAGGCCCATCGTGTACACTACACATGAGTGCACCTCAAAGCGCTGCCTTGGCAAAAGCTACACTGAAGGCAAGCCTAAATCAATGACGGTCAAAAAAGCTTCATTGTGTAGGACCAAAGTTGCTTTTAAAAAGTTTAGCCCTGGATGCAGTTTATAAAATGAAGATAACAGCACTCCTCTAAGTCACCAGGGTGTTCCAAGGAAAGGCACACTGAAGAGTGTGAGGAGTTCACAATCCAGGATACGGGAGACTTATTAGTAGATTCATAGAATCCCAGAGCTGAAAGGGTCTGCAAGGATCATCAGGTCCAGCCCACTGCTTCGTGCAGAATGTGCCATACCCCAATCATCCCAGACTCATCCAACCTCTTTGAAAACCTTCAATGATGCTGACCTTAGAACCCTAGACTTGACCTTCTTTGACTTCAATCAGACTTCTGTATTCCTCCCCCCGCCCCATGCTTGCTGACAGATGTGGATTGACCCAAGTGGCTTTTGACCACCGCCTTGCTTCCTGACTATGGCAATGAGAAATCCCATGATGGTGTCTTCTGAGGGCCATCAGTGGGATGAACATCCTGACTGTGGGCTGACTCCTGACACTCTGGATACCACAAACTGGGAAAGTAAGAGGGGAGCATGGGTGAAAACAAACATCCTGAGCAGCTGCATGTACCAGGAAGGGGTGGGGGCACCCCCAGACAGGTCAGATCGGGGGACAGAATACACGTTTCCCCGACCCAGGTGGCGGGGAGGGGGGGTGGCCGGGAGCAACGGATGGCCAGCTGGCTCCATCCCAATGCCTGGCGTCCTACTCCCCATCATGACGGGCAGCCATGGCTGCCAATAACAGGCATGAAAACCCCAGCCCCTCTCCACCGGTCCAGGGTGGCACAAAACCAGACACGCCCACCCAGTTTCTCCTGCTCTGGCTTGCCTGGGCAGCTCTTGGACCCAGACTGTGGGTCCAGTTCCTTCCAGGCCCATATTTCTATCCTGGCTGCCTACCCCATTGGGGTCTGAGCCAGGCCCTCATCTGGCAGGCCTGGAACAGATGCGTGGCTGTGGTGCTGGCTAACGCAGGCCAGAATGGGCTGAAACAGGTGGCATCACGGTTGTTAACACCCCATGTACCTACAGGCTTCACTGTTATGATGGGGGTTGTTCTGAGTCCTAACCCAAGATAACATCAGAGTGGCATTAACTGTGCCCTGTGAGTCTTTTTCCATATGTAACGAATTGGCATGGGAATGCCATACTTACTGCAGTTTAATGTGTCCATGAATGGCTACATCTAATGTGTAACCTTGCATCAGTTGCATGTGCAGACGTTTAAAATCTGCAGTCCCACCTGCTCTGCTGCTGTGCACCATATGGAGGCTGTAAGGATGAAGGCTCTGCTGTGAAATTGCCGTGATCATCCAAGTAGGATCATAGAGTATTTCCTTCCCGTGCCATAAGAGCCTCTCCTCACTGATGGAATGATCCCAGCATGTAAAAAGCACAGCCCTTTCGCTAATTCATTTCACGAGGTGACAACTGACATCATCATACAAACAACATGGAGGGATTTGCCCTAGTTTTGCCTTTAATCCTTTTTAAGTCACATCGGAAAGCTCCCAGACACACATTTGTAGGCACTTGTTGTTCAAGCCAACTCCATCCTCAGCTGCCAGGATGGCTCTCTCAATCCTCACCCGATACAGGTCAGTGTCGTGGCTGGAGACTGAGCCAATCTGCTCCCATTTGCAGGATGCCACATTGGCTTTTCACAGGCATGTCATATGTCATTACCCATAATCCCCCTGAAGAGGTTAGTTAACCTTAAACCTTTTTCTGTCCTGTAAGATCTTGTCACCTTATCACGGAAAGCAATATGCTATCCGGTTAATGACTTAGAAAATGGGAATGCAGGCAACATCACACTGGTGCCAACCCAAGTGTGATTGATTATGCTAGGCCAACAGGAGAGGCCTATCAGACTGAAGAGAAGGGAAAGGAACTCCATAGTGAGAGCAATTTAAGAATCAAGTTAAATTGGATGGCTCAAGAGGGCAATATACTTCAGAGAGTCATCATGCCGTACGCTGGAGATGGACTAAACGTCTGACCTAATGGATCTTCTACACCTCTAATGCTTGAGACTCTGTATCCTATCTTGATTAATGGGTTATGCCTACAGACACAGGAAGCATAAGATAAGCAGGATGTGTCTATTTCTGCAATGCAATGCTATGCTGGGAGGTAGGGATGCTATTTCTTCCTGGCTGGAGCATCACCTTTTCTCGTGCCCCTGCTTTCTTCCACCCAGCAAGTCAGCTCCATTTTTCTTCAAGGGTAGAGTTGGTGAGGATGGTAAAGAATACATACTGAGTCAGACAGTTGATTAATTATCCTGAAAGCAGATCACTGAGGACATGGAATGTAAAAGGATGCAGGAATATAAGGGAACTTAACATTCAATAGGGATCCAGTACAGCAAGTTGCCTAACCTACTGGGATGCCATGTTGCAGAGGAGACAGGCAGTTGCATTCTAAACCAGGTGCAACTTTTCCAGGTCTAACACTCCTTGAGCTTAGCTGAAGTGTCTTATAGCTGTAGTTCCCAAATGGTGGTCTATGGACCAGCACAAGAGGTCATGTGCAGTGGTCAGCAGCAAGGCTGCAAAACCAGCCACAAATACAGCAAATAGGGATGTGCGAATGCGGTTCAGAAGTTCAGGGTTCAGCCCAAACTTGGGGTGTTCGACACATTTGCGAACACCCCAAATCTGAACCGCCCCCTGCCTGAATCGGCCGAACAAAGTTCGGGTTCCAAACCCATTCAGGCAGGGGCAGGGAGGAACCCAGTTTTCCCTCCTCCCTCCAGGCTGCGTGGGTGGAAGGTGCGCCAGGGAGGACCTCCCCCCCCACCCTGCCCAGCCTCGTAAAATAACATTTTAATCTCCCCCCGCCCCAGGGATCTCCCTATCTGGTGGTGCTGGGGCTCTGGCCCTGGGTCCGGTGGAGGCAGGTCCGGCAGCAGGTCTGGGGGTGGCGGTGCTCTGGAGCGCTTCAGGCCGCTACTAGGCCTTCTGAGTCAAACTGGAAGACCTAGTAGTGGCCTGAAGAGCTCCGGAGTGCCGCCGCCGCCAGACCTGCTGCTGCCGCTGCCGAACCCAGGACTGAAGCCCCGGCACCACCAGGTAGGTTGGGCTGTGGGTCCAGCAGCGGTGGTGGCAGTGGCAGTAGGCCCTGTGGCAGCGGCGCTCCAGAGCGCTTCAGGCCGTTACTCGTCCTTCCANAGCCTCGTAAAATAACATTTTAATCTCCCCCCGCCCCAGGGATCTCCCTATCTGGTGGTGCTGGGGCTCTGGCCCTGGGTCCGGTGGAGGCAGGTTAAAAATTTTTTTTTACGAGGCTGGACAGGGTGGGGGGGGAGGTGCTCCCTGGTGCCCCTTCCACCCATGCAGCCTCTAGGAGGGAGGGAAAACTGAACTCCCCCTGCCCAAATGGGTTCAGCCCCCCCGAACCTGTTCGTGCCAAACAGGTCGAACCAAACGGTTTCCGGTTCGGCCGAACCCCGAATGGGCCAAACACCGAACCCCCCTGGTGTTCGCACATCCCTAACAGCAAAGTTCTCAACTGTGCTATGGCTATTTCCAGAGGACTGGGGGATGACAGTAACACACTTTTCCATGCACAAGTCATTAAAGGTTATCCTCTGGCCCCTCTACTCCTGAAGATAAATGCAGTGCTGGAAAGACCAAAGTGATCCACCTTGTGAAGTCATGACCAGCTGGCAGTGAGCATGTTCCATCTGTGGTCATCTCAGGTGGCTGAGGTGGCCCATGAGAAATTGTGAGGGTCGACAATGGTCCATTCATTGGTCCAAAACATTTGGGATCTACTGAAAGACACCAACAGAATTATGTTCAGTGAGGGGGGTAGGAGTCAGGGGAGACGCTTCACCCCACCCTCTTCTGATGTAACGAGTATGACACCCCCGTTCCTTAGCATCGTGACATCATGATGCTCAGAAGGGTTGGGGCCAGAGGAGCACAACCACACACCAATTACACACATTTGCACCCCTCACCCCCCAATTCCCACATATCCACTGTTTTATGGGGATTCAGTCAAGAGGTGATGAAAGCTTGCAGTCAGGTGAGCCGGGGACAGGATGGCATGTAGCCCTCTAATTAGTTGTAGATGGCTGAATTTACTGTCTGTTTGTTTGTTCTGTATGTATGTCTGATGCTATGGGAGATACCAATATTAGTGAAAAGCTGAGAAGAATGCCTAGACAGTGAACTGTGCCAACAGTTTGAGATCTACATCCTGGGCTGGTGAAGACACTATAGCCCATGCTGTCTTTATAAATGCGATCATGCTCATGGGGACTCCAACATGGGCATTTCATGGGATCTTGCCATGGATGGATGCCCAAATTGAACCTGCTGTCTCTCAACATGTCACTGCCTGATTAGCTTCTTTAGGGCAATTTCATTTCCCTGGCATTATATTGATCTCCAGTACCATCACCTGCACCAACGGCATCCCCTCTCAACTGCCCAATTGCTGCTGCATTCTACTCCTGCATCAGAGGCTGCAAAGGAAGAAACTAGTTAGGAAGTTAATAGGAAAGCAAATTTAAATTCCTTAAGGCTAAGCACATCCACATTGCTGTACTCCAGGATCCCACCCAGAGAGCTCCTGCATGCAGGGCAATTTGCTGAGTGATTAGGTTGGACAAAGCTATTTTGCTTCCTTTGATTCAGAGATCAAAGCAGGTAGTACAATACTTTAGTATTTAATACATAAATCCCTCCTGCTTCAGTGGTCTCCACTTTACAGCAATAGAGATGCCCATGGAATAGACCTTTAAAAATGATTACATTTCCAATGCACTGGAGCAGAAGATCTAGTGAAAAGTGGGGAAGCTTCCTTGTTAAGCAAGTACTTGACATAACAATACAGTTAGAATCCAGAGTCAGCTTCCTGCACAACAGGCAAGGAGAGGACAAAAGAGAGTCAGTGGTCTGATGCAATTTAATTATCGGTGTTGAATGTATTTTAGAGACTTATTTTCTTGATGGGAAGGAAACTCGTGAAAAAATCACTGCAAAATAATGGCTACATAGTGGCAGTATCTTAACATTTCTAAGGCCACCACATAGGAGAGGTGCTATGAACAATTGTGGTCAACTATATTTTGGGGAGATGCAGGGGTGTAGCTAGGGTGGGATGGGCCCAGGTGCAGAACATAGAGTCCTCCCCCCCTCGGGCAGGGGTGAAGAGAGTAGTTAGAGTGGAGAGGGTTACCACAGGAGTCACCAGGGGTGTGCATACCTCCCAATATTTTGAGTGACCAAAGGGACAAGCCACCTGGCACCTTGACTAACAAGCCCCACCTCTCACACACTCACAAAGTATGGGCACACTTAAATTTACTCTCTCTCTCTCTCTCTCTCTCTCTCTCTCTCTCTCTCTCTCTCTCTCTCACACACACACACACACACACACACACACACACACACACACACACACACACACACACACACACACACACACACACACACACACACACACACACACACACACACACTAAAACCTAGGGCTGATGTGGCAGCAGCTGTTACTGTGCTGGGATTCCATTCCGCCATTTCGGAATTGCCCGTGCCACATTGCGGATTTTCTGCTGACATTGCGCTAATTCCACCAGCATTTTGCAAATTCAGAAACTATCAGAAAAATTGCGGAATTTTCAGAAACTGTCGGAAAACCGCTGTTCCGCTATTTTGTGGCACTGGCAGAATGGCAGAAGTAGCGGAAATGTCATGTTTCCACTATTTTGCCAAGCTTGTGGAAGTAGCGGAATGAAATTAGCAGAACTGCGGAAATAGCGGAATGAAACTAGCGGAATGAAAGCCTCTGCCATATCATACCGCTAATTGTGGAAACGCTGTTTCCGACGGAAATAGCTACCGCTGTGGCATTCCACTACAGCCCTATTCCAACCCACATGCAGAGTTCCACCCTCCCACCTCTGTACATACACACAGAGCTCCACATACACTCACATGTACAGATCCACACACACTTCCACATGCATAGCTCCATGAACACAGATTCACACAATCATATGCCCAAGTCCCTCGCAGCTCCATGCATATACACTCAGAGATCCACCCCCCAACTCACATGCACAGTTTCATCTATGTGCACAGTGACACACACACACACGTCCATATACACATGCCCAAACCTGAGGGGAGGCAGACAGGATTCAGCAGCAGCAGCGGGGAGTGAGGGCACGGGAGCCCCAGCAAACGGGTGGAGGGCGGTCGACCGAACGGAAAGTTCGAACCGAACTCAAATTCGGAAGTTCGGAGTTCAGACCGAACTCGAATAGTTTGGTCAACCGAACCAAACGTTCGAACCGAACTTGAATTTGAACGTTCAGTTCGGATGCGTTCGGTGAGTTCGGAATTGAATTTCCATTGGTTTCAATTAAAAACACATTATCAGCTGTAACTTTTTTGTTTTTAAGCTATGTGGCTGAAACATGGGGTGCCTCTACCTCCAATATAACTCATTATTTTTACCAACTTTAAAAACAATTGGATAAAGGAATTCGATTTTAGAAGCAGTTGAATTATTGTATTTTGCAATATTCTACATACACATTCTTTGCTGTAACTTCTTTTTCTCATATCTAATGTAGGTGAAACTTGTTTAGTTTATACCCCTTCCCATATTAACTACCTTTGCCAAATTTCAGAAGGATTGGAAAAAAGGTCTTGGTGGTATAAGCAATTAAAATATAAATGTATGTCTGACTATAACATCTTTGTAGTCCAAGCAGTGTACAAGAAATTTGGCAGGACTATATATTTCACTTTCATGATTATCTCTGCCAAATATCAGAAAGATATTATAAAGGGTCCCAATTTTATATGCCTGTACAACATATGT
>QEPC01005015.1:794146-817522 GCA_003113815.1 Sphenodon punctatus | reverse complement strand
AATGACTGTTTAGCACAAGGCACATTGCTGGGGCTATATAAATAATTAATAAACTCACTTGGGAGCGTTCACACATGTTTATCTTCCTGAACGATGTACTCCTTACCCCATTGAGTTCAATGGGACTAGGATTGCAGTAGATGGCATGTAGTGTGCCTTGACCTGGTGGTAAATCAAGTTCACTGCGTGATGGGAAGCATATCCGTGCGCTCAGCACCTCGAGGCTGGACTACTGTAACACGCTCTATGCTGCCCTAGGTGTATGCACCCTTTGCACAACCAGTGCACATATGCACACCGCACTTGCAAACCTCATGCACGTTACACACAACCCCCACGTGCACACACTTAGAGCGCAATACACACATGCACAGCCTGCTTCTTCAGCACTAAGGTATTAGTTTTGCCTGCAGTTTAGGAAGGGAGAAGGCAGCATAGCAGCAAATGCGGGGGCTGCTGAGTAGTAGTGATTTTGGATATTTAATCCAAGATATTTTGGATATTTTGGTGATTACTGTTATTTAATAAATAATATTTAAGTACGTTTGTTGGCTGTTTTATACAATTATATAACACTAATTTTGTTTAATAAATAATATTTAAGTACGTTTGTGTTGACTGTTTTATACAATAAGGACATTGAGGGACAGGGGAGTCTATGGTGATGGGCCGGCCTGGGGGTGGGGGCACAGTCCATTTCTTGTCCCTGGGCCCCTTCCAACCTAGCTACGCCCCTGCAGGGTTAGCCAGCATTCGGTTGCATGGCAGGCTCCCTGTTCTCTGAAACGATGCCGTGAGTGGAGGCTGGGTGTCAGCTCTGGGTCCGGTGGGGGTGAACATCTGGTAAACATCTAATAAATGGGGTGGTCTAAGTTGGGCTAATGTGGGCTATTGTTTCATTTGTTTTCACCCTGTGTTATCTATTGCCTGCAAGGAAGATGACATTGCGGCCAGAAAAAGAGAGAAAACAGCTAAATTCAAATACAGCCTAATTTTGATGTTTTTATAAAGTCTTGCTGAGTTCCCTCCACAAACCATTAAGCCCTAATTGCCACACTAATGTTATTCTATATTGTAAGTGCAGCTTCAGACTCCTGATATTATGGCACCCAGTGGAATCAGAGTAGGCACTTAGCTTCCCTTCATTCTCTGCTATAACCTTTTCAATCCGCGATTATCATTCTGCCAACGCAGGCATGCTCATTACTACTTAAAGGTGTCGTCCTTCCACCAAGACGCCATGCAGTTGTGTAAATTAGATCCATGACTAACCCAGGTCAGTGCTGATGCAAGCACCTTTCTTATGACAAGTTATGAATTAAGGGCTTCTTTTTGTTTTATTCCCCATGGACAGAGCCTCTCTCCTTCATTTCTAATAAGGGCACTGCTGATGTGGATTTAAAAAGTTCTCTTCCATGAACGGGGTTTGATCTGTCATAATCTCCTCTAATCTCGAGACTAGTAACAAACTGAACGTTAGGCTTGGATTACAGAACTTGCTTTTTTATTATTTAGAAATTCATTTAAGTTTTACTGCCTCATGGGATGGCAGCAGTGAATTGCCTTTCCAATTAGGATTCCAATTTGATTAAATATTAGGTAATCCCAATTCAGGTAATTACATTCTGCCTGCAGAAATTTCCCATGCAAATACAGGTTTCTTCATTTGTTGCTGTACATTTCTGGGGAATTGTAGGAGATTTTCTTCTGTGCACAGCATACAAACTCAGGGTGTTTTTACATGTTGGTACTTTCCCGCAGACTTCCAATGTCTGGGGTCAGGAAACCAATGGGGGGGATTTAGATTCTCGCTCCCCTGATATCTGAGGTCTTACAAGTCTGGGTCTCAAAATGTGCAGGAGTTGTGTAGTGCCACTGTTTCCAAAGGCCCCAGATGACTTATGGTCAGGGAGCAAGTACCTAAATCCCCCTCGCATGGGGTTTCCTGACCCTGGAATTCTGAAGTCTGGGAAAAAGCACCAACATGTCAAAACACTCTCAGTCTTCCAACTCCTTCCACTCTGGTCTCTCCATGTCAATGTCTACTTCTTCACAAATTAAACAGTTTTTAACCCAAACTAATCACGAACAAACCCAAGTACAATAGCAATAGGATTTCTCTCATCAAGTTCTCCTCAGCTTCCCTAGGAAGCAGATTTCTATCAGTAGCCAACCATTTCTGAGTCACAGGTTCAGGCTCCCTCATGCGCTCTCGCTCTCTCTCTCTCGCGCGCGCGCTCACACACACAGATTCACCAGCACACATGCACACAAAGAAAACGTGTTAACACATGAGATTACAGCCCCCCTGGAATCTGGGCTCAGTCTGTCCAGCCCCCACTCACATGTTTAGCGTGTAGAGACTAATAAGCAGGCAGCCGCCTGTGTGTATTTCTTGTGCCTTCGGGCAGCCCCCACTCAGCCTTCACTCACAGGTTTAGCTCAACAAGTCTGATATATGGGTAGGAGTTCTTCCCAGCTGTGCTCCACCCACCAACCCCCCACCCCCTTCTCAGTATCCCGCTCCCTATAATGACTCACAGCTGTGGCAAACCATGGGAAGAAGAAGCCACACCAACTGTTTCTTCTGGGCTACTAGTCTGGGAGGCTTTCCAGCGCCTGCTTTCTCCACCCACAGCTGTTCATTCCTGGGTTTATACCTACAAGCACTTGGCACCTGGGAATAACCTTTTGCTATGCACAGACTGCTGAGTTTATTGATCAAATAACTTATTTTATTGAGTGCTTAAAGTAAAAATTGAAGGTAAAAGCAATGTCTCTGCATTTTGTCACTGTAACAAGGTGCAATAGCACCAGCAAGCTATGCGCACATATTAAATAAAGGCTACCACATTCAGCAGAACTCACTGATTTAGGTTAGCCAGTTAACAAGAAGCAGCTCTGGGAGTCACAAGACAGCTGTCTGCATAAATGGAGAAGCATTCAGTGTGTAGGAAAGACTGTGAGGAGAAGCTGTATTTTTGCGCAGAACTATTTTATATTGTTTTATGATGCATATTTATATCATTATGTTTCTTATTGCATTGCATATTGTTTTATATGATGGAAACTGCCCCAAGTTGCCACTTGGCGAGAGGGGCGGGGTAGTAAATATAACTAATAAATAAATAATAAAGGAGACCTGCAGTAACAAGTCCTCCAGAGGAAAAGAGATACAGACTGATGGAGTTTAAGCACAGCCTGATCCCACAAGGAGCTACAGTGAGCCACCATTGGAAAGTGAAAGTAAACACAAGACCTCCAGGTGGGATCTGACATTTATGTATGCTAAAGGCACTGTTGGTTGATATTGGAGGTAAGGGCTGACTGTAGGGGAGGAGTAGACCAGAGTGTGAAGCACCTAAGGTGGAGCTATATTCCCCAAACCAAACAAGGAGCATTCCTTCAGGAGGACTGACCCCAGGGCTGTTACATCAAAGTAGTGGAGAATGTGGACAACTGCATCCGTTAGCCTAACCGCATTTCAGTACCACAAGCCTTATTTTGGAGTATATTTTTTCTTAGAATTTGGATGTTCACAGAAAAAGAAGTCTTAAAGCAGACTTGTTACAATGGAAGATGGACCTCTGAGCCATGAAATTTTAGCCCCAGACTATGGTTTGATCTAGGAGCAAAATACTGACCTTTTGTAACAGAACCCTGCCAGCAAGTTGTTAGAGTAAATGGGGAACTAAGGCATCCAGAGGGTAAGTACATATTACTCAAATTTGAAATTAGGGAAGATATTCTGTAGCACATGTCTCGTCCTGCCCCTAATGATAATCTACTGGAACAGGGACTCTACTCATGCCACAGTCTGCTAAGGCCACGGTTTAGAATTATCATTAATTGAAGACTATTGGTTGGATAAGATGACTGTATCTGGTTGAGTTTTTATATATATATATATATATATTCTTTTAGAATTTTAATGGTGTTATTTTAACATTTGTGTATCGGGTTGTCGCTGGCTGTTGTAGCTGCTGGCTTTTAAAACTTGTTCGTTTGTTGTAAATTGTAATAGCCTATTGGCTACACAGTAAAGCATACTACGACTACTGCTAAGGCCACTGTGCTCTGACTGGGTCACGATGTACCATTGGCTGGACACCTCGGTAGGACAAGACTTTTGATTGAATTACTGCACATTTTTGATGGCCAGGAATTTACAAGGAGGTGGAGAGATTTTACGCCTCTTGTCCCATTTGTCCAAAGACGTTCTGTAAGGGTATGCACACCCCTCATTCCGATGTTCTTGGTGATCATTCCATTTGAATGGGTTGGCAAAGATATTGTTGGACCCCTGGAACTGAGTGCTCGGGTTCACCGATTAATTTTGGTGTTAGTAGGCTGTGCTACCAGGTATCCTCAGGCAGTTCCCCTGGAAAGCACCACTGCTGCTTTCCTAGCCCAAGAACTAATGGTAATCTTCTCATGAGTGAGTCTACCAAATGTCATGATCACAAATCAAGGCCCCAATTTTATGGCCAGCATGTTGCAGTAGGAATTATGGACCCTCCTACAGATACAACCTAGACGAACATCCATGTACCATCCACAGATGAATGGGCTGATGGAGAGGTTTACTCAGACATTTAAAACAATGCTGTGCTGATTCACTCAAATTACCCCATAAAACTGGGACCGTCTCTTACCATATGTCCTATTTGCCATGTGAGAGGTACCTCAGGCCTCGACCAGATTCTCACAATTCAAACTCCTCTCGAGGTGGCAACACAAAGGGCTACTGGGCCTTGTGAAAGAAGTATGGATGCAAAGGCCCTCCCAGCCCCAGAGCCTAGTACAATATGTTCTTAAAATTAAGGAAAAATTAAAAAGTTGTACTAGCTGGACTTAGCAGACCTTACAAGTGGCACAGCAGTGACAACAAAACCAGTATAATATACAAGCATGGAACCAGATGTTCCAACTCGGGGACAAAGTACTCTTGATGTTGCCAAGCTTGGCCAGCAAATTGTTTGCCTCATGGTAAGGGCCATACACACCCACAGTACAATTCATAATCAATGAGTCCAATCTGCTATTTTACTGTGTAGTACACAGTAAAATAGCAGATTGGACTCATTGATTATGAATTGTACTGTGGGGAACACAGGATCAAAATCTTTCATACGAATCTGCTAAAACAGTGGAATGAAAGAAAGACACTGTATGTTGCACCGGAGAGATTCTTATGCCCAGAAATCCTGAGTACAGATATAGAGGACTCAGTACAACTTGGCCCAGAGTTAACACTGGCACAAAAACAGGATTTAACACAAATTATATAACAATATCCAGATGTGTTGTTTTCATTGCCAGGGTGGGCTCAGCGTCCATGGTGACATCAGCCACCTACCTAATCTGTCTTGAAACACGGACCATGGAGTCTAATGCACATGCAATTTAGAAGCTTGAGAGCTGAAAGCCCCATGCAATGAAAGTGAGGACTGGTGTTTGCCATCTGAGGTGGGATCTAGACTTAGATAGAGGGCACGTTGTCAGTCCATCTTGTCCATCCCATAAACGAGGAGGAGCACGAGTGTCCTATTTTCTGGATGAGAGGTACCTCAGGATTTGACCAGATTCTCACCCTTCAAACTCCTCTACGGGCGGCAAGCTCTTCCGCATTGCTCCATCTCTTGTGTGTTTTTCCCAAGAGTGCAAAAACAACAGAAATCTGGTTTAAACAGACAGCTGGGCATTTGCCTAGGAAAATCCCTGAATTGTGTAAAACAGACACAGACAGGTGTAACTTGTCACCTGCTCCTATCCTCATTACTGGCAGTGAGGACTAGAACATGGGACTCTAGCATGGTATGCCCAAAGCTTAGCTAACCAACCACACTGCTAACTTTGCCACAGCCCTCTAGCAAAACGCTACATAATTATCCAATGGGTTTGTTAGCCTTTTAGCCGCACTTAGTCAACACAGGGACATGGTTTGTTCTTCCGGAATGAGACAAGGACTCCCAAGTTGGGGTTTTAATGGCTGCACTCTTTGTTCAAATTAATAATTAGGCTAAGTGGGGTAATTGCCTCTAATCAATTTGGGTCCAGCACTCTCCACTCCCATAACCATTAATAACATAACTAACAGGGCTTGGCCTGGATGTGCCCCCCAGTGCCAGCCCAACCAACGTCTCCCCTTCGCTCATCGGCCAGAGGTCGTGATTGAAGGGGAAAGTGTCCTTCTGGACTGGAGTAAGGACACAGCCCCTAAGGATTGAGGACCGTGCTTGTCCTTGCCCTCCTTCAGGAAGGAACCTCTTCCTGGGATGTGACCCTTGCGCTTGCCGTGCCCTGCTTCTGCGCCAGGTGTCACATCCCCATCTCTTAAGGAGATGTCTCCAAATTACTACTTACTTATCTAATTAACCACCTAGCAGTGATGGACCCTGCCACTGAGGGACCGCCGACTCGTGCATCGGACGGGCCTGACCCCTACCCAACCTAATCTGAACTCAAAACTTCAACCAACTTCGCCTTCAAGATAGTCAAATAAACTTCATTGCCTTCCGGCGACACGTGTACCCCATCTGGGTGATACAGCTCAGGTGACCTGTGGGTAATCCCATGGTGAGAGATCCATTTATACACACACCCCTCTGGTGCAGCCACTTCCCGACCTCCCTATTTATATTTTGCTGAGTTTTATCAACTTTGCCAGGGCTTACTGCTTTATTCCATCTTAATCATGCTACCAGATCTGTCCAAATAAGGGTAGCCCCCAGGAAAAGCTTCTCTACTTCTAACAGGTCCATTTTGATCTTGACCACCATTTCCACCCCTTTTGTCCTGGGCATATCATTATCTCCCAGGTGGATTATCACAAAGTCTGGAGGCTTTCCAGCCGCCACTGCCCATAGAGTGGGAAGCAGCTGGTGCCAACGCATCCCGCTCTGCCCCATCCAGCGAATCTCTGCTTGGGCAGCCAGTCCCAACTGGGATCCCAAGCGAGTCTGGCCCACCGCCTTCGCGTCCCATCACACCAGACTGTAGCTGATGATCCATATGGGACCCCTGTGGTGAAACCTTGCATCACCTGAATGCACAGATGGAATACAAGAGGCTAGTTGCCTGCCCCTGGATGCATGTATGGTATGCCTGGGATCGCCACTGCTCTACTGTCCTTATCTCCTGTTCTGGGAGGCCAGATGCAGCTATGAAAGATGCTGCCCCTATCTTGAAAGAATGTGACCCATATTTGTAGGATGGGAGGCCAAGATGGCTCAATGCACTCCTTAGCAGTGCAGTAAACTGGTATCGGGTGACCAGGGAGCCGTGTGCATGCCTAAAAAAAGCCCCAGGTATCGGAGGGTGGGATCTACAGTATTCCTCCACCACCTGGACAGGGCATAGGTCGGGGGTGCCGACCCTATGAAGTGTGATCACTTGTCCCCTGCCCTGCTGATCTGTTTTTGACTGCCTTAGTCACAGGCGGAGAGTCTCGCCACCCAGCCTTATGTCATCGATGGAAAGGGCTCTCCCCGTGCTGTCCCTCCCTGACTCGGCTACGATCTCACTAACATGGAAGGCTCCAAAGAATGCTACCTTGCATGCTGTGGCAAACAACAATGTTTCAAAGGAATTAAAACAAACTTGCTGAAGGGCAACATTTATTCTGAGGAGGGGAGGTGTAATAGGGGCCCTCGTGTCATGTTCCAGGCCCTGCTCTTGTGACAAGCTCTTCAACAATCTCCTGCTCTACTTCGGACAGGGAGGTAAATTGGTTTTACCAGCTCTTCGATTGTTTCAGACTAAAGTCACCAAACAGCTCCTTTATGTCTTCCCAATATGGGGGTTGAAATATATGCTTCATTTAGAAAGCATTCAGAATACCTTCCTTTGGGTTATTTTGGGTGCTCCCAGGGGAACACCACAAGTCATCCTAAGAGCTGAGGCTCTGGTCCTCCCACTTAGAACTTATGCCTGCCAGGCACTGATAAGCTTTTGGATAAAGGTGATACTTTTTCCTACTTGTAATACTTCCCTTTTATCCATGGCTATCAGGGAAGGACTTGGAGGGACCTGGAGCAAGGAGGTGGAAAAGGAGGTTCAAAGGCTAGGGTTTTCTGCAGAGAGTCTGGGGACTGTAGGATTGCAGGCAGCTAGGAGTTTGGTAAAAAGAAGGATACTTGATCAAACACTACAACTGGAATAAGTTGCAGGCACAGCAGAAGGTGGCCCCTCAGTATATACCATTTAATTCCAGGGTCCCTGGAGAATATTATCTTTTTAACTGGATAGACGTAGGGAAACGGAATGCTTTTTTTAAGTTGAGGATCAATTCATTCCGATCGGTGTTTGTGGAAGGTCGTTATAAGGGGATATCATGGAGTCAGAGGGTTTGCCCTTTATGCAACCTAGGTGAGATAGACACGGTCGATCATATTCTTTTCCGCTGCCCCCAATTTGTTGGCCCCAGGTTTCAGTATTTAGGGGGAGTGGATGGACTGGAGATTCGGAAAATTCTTAGCCCAGTGGACTCATATCTGACTAGGGCAGTCTCTGGGATGGCACTGGCCATTCTACATATTCGTAGAGTGTTGGCTCGGTAACCGGGAGATGTTGGTCCAACTGACTGGGGGAGCGAGCCCGGTCCCTGCCCACGATGGTAGTTAAGTGGTTCCCTAAATCCCTTTTTAGGGAAATATAGACTACTGGGGTTGAGGGTGTTACCTAAAGTCTAGGAGGTCACAATAGTCGTGATATCCCCAATGCTTATACCCCCAATTACCGTTTGCCATTAGGTGGCTCAGACGTGTTCTGTGTATTACATTCCCTTACAGAGGTGTGGCGGAATTCTGTCTAACATGTTTAGGAAGGATGTTAAGGGGAGTTACCTGGGGTAGGCGGGGTTTTCCCCCTTTCCTAGATAGGCCTTTGGACATTTAAACCTGTTTTAACCTTTGTATTGGTGTTCTGATATGTATTTGTTTGAGAATTTTGTTACAGCCAACGGCTAAACAATAAAACTTTTGATTTGATTTGATCTCCTGCTGAAAAAACCCTGGTCCGGTGGAGGTGCAGCTGCCAAACTACTCATGAACCCCAGCGATGACAGTTGCTCATGATGGTGCCTATAGCCATGCCTTGATGCCTCAAGGCCATGGCGAATTGCAGCATCTGTGCTTCAGGGATGGGGAAGCCCAACCCCAGACCCGTTGTGCCCAGAACTCCTGAAACTCCCTGAAGACCCTCATATAGGCAGCCTGTGTTCGTGTTGTCAAGGATCCTTGTATGGTGTTGTACAGCTCTAGAATCCAAGGCTCCACACTGCTGGAGGAAGGGGCTCCGGTGACATTCTGGCTCCCAGGGCCAAAGAGCGGAAACGCTCCATCTGGAAGCGAGAGAGGGCATCGGCTATTTTGTTACTAATGCTGGGTACATTTCTGGCAACAAACAAAATATTAAGCCTCAAGCAGGCTAAGACTAATGCACTGACTAGCCTCATGACTCGGGTGGATTTCGAGAACAGGGAGTTGATCACATGCACCACTGCCAGGTTGTCACACCAGAAAAGGACAGAACGGTTAGCAAAGTCAGCTGCCCACAGGTATACCGCCACCACTATTGGGAAGAACTCCAGGAACATCAGGTTCCTGGTGATCCCTTGCTCCGTCCATTCCAGCAGCCATGGGGCAGCACACCACCTGTCCCGAAAATAGACCCCAAAACCAGCACCATCCAAAGTCTGAGTGAACCTGGAACTCAGCCTCCAGAAGGAGTTGCTCCCACCATAAACTGACCCTGTTAAAGCCATTGAGGAACTCTGCCCAAACCCGGAGGTCATCCTTCAACCCCTTGGAAACCCTTATATGGTAATGTGTGGGAGGGCCCCCTTTCAGCTTGTCATACAGACGGGCCAGAAATACCCAGCCGTGGGCCACCACCCTGCAGGCAAAGTTAATGCTCCCTACCAAGGACTGTAATTCCCGCACCGTGATTTTATTAGTGGAAGAGCACCTGGCTATTTTAGACCTCAAGGTGCCCAGCTTGTCTCTCGGGAGATGGGAGAGGGCCCTAACTGTGTCCATTTCTATACCCAGGTAAGTATAGTGTGGTAGTTGGTCCTTTCATATTTTTTTTGGTGCCAAGGGAATCCCCAGGTCTCCCGCAACCTTCTGAAAGGTTTCCATTAGTCAAATGCACTCACTCATCCTTGCTTTGCTTATGAACAGGGAATCATCAAGATATTTTGTGATTTCCCCTCCTCTCGCCTGCTCACCACCCATTTGACCACAGAACTGAAACACTTGAAAGTGGAGCATGATATTGAGCAGCCCATGGGCATTGCTCGGTTGAAATAATAGTGCTCTTGGAAGTGGAAACCCAGTAGGTGGAAACTCTCTGGGTGCACCAGCAGCAGCCGGAAGGCAGATTTGATGTCACACTTGGTCAACAATGTGTGGTGGCCATCCCTTTTTACCAATTGCACCACCGTGTCGAATGATGCATAGTGGACAGTTGTAAATTCCATTGGGATGGCATAATTTACTGATCCTCCCTGTGGGTGGGATAAGTGATGGATCAAACAGAATTCCCCGGGGGCTCTCTTTGGCACCACCCCTATGGGGGGAGACCACCATGCCCGCAATTGCCAGGGCCTGGTATGGCCTGGCCACTCTGCCCGCCTGCACTTCCTTATCCAATTTGGCCCGTACCACCGATTCCATTCTTATCACTGATTAAAGGTAGGGGCTGGTTTTGATTGTTGAACCCCCACCTCTGGTATCCTAAAACCCTCATGAAAGCACTATATATGCCACCTCCTCTTTATCTGAGTGGTCTTGTAATGCCCTTTCTAACCTATCTACTTTAACTGGGGTTGGAGCCCTTTCCCAGACTGCCCCCTTGGGGTCCTCCTTGATTACCCTTACCCCGTGGGCCTGCTTGGCTCTTTCCCTTTGTCCACAGCTGCCTCCCAATGTTGCACGCCATTGTGGCGTGGTACTCCACACAAATGGTGCAGGTGTGACACAATTTACATCCACTGAGGCTGCATTTTCCTGCATGGGCGAATTCCCAACATTGGGGGCCGCTTGTGCTCTGGGCCTTCTGGCCCACGCTCTGAAAGGGGTCATTTGCAGGAACCACCCCTCTCTTGTTAAGCACATGTCCAGTCGGCTCGGGGGGCTGAGGCCGAGTCGCTCATACAGTTAAGTCATAAGTCATGTGCATGGACATCCCACCTCAAACCCGGTGTGTAGGATGCCCTGTGTTGAAACACCTTGTCATATCAGAGCCTGTGTCATATGCGTGATGGACAATGTCTGCATACTTCATCAGTGCATACATCCTACCTGGGTATTCTTGTACTATTACCCCTTGGTAAATAGAAAAGTCTATGGTCCAATTTGCCCAATTCCTATTAGCCTTCAGGTGGTGAAATCGCTCTTTGTCCTTTTTATCTTCCCTGTCATTTGGGTCAGGGATAGGATCAGTGACTAGGAGGGAGAATATGTCGATGTATTCTCCCCACCATATCCGCTCCCTTGTGGGTTGCAGCAAATGGTTACATATTGGGGCTGATAGAGCTGTATATCCACCCCTCATCGAGGGAAGGGGACGTTCCCCCATACTTGAATACCGTAGAAGATCTCGTGGTTATGCCCACACCTGGAGGGCCTGCGTTCCGAGGGAGTCTGGCCCCATTGCTGTGGGCAGGGGCGTGCCCCATTGACCAAGGGGCATTCCAGTCCGTGCTATTCCACCCCCAGGGGCAACCACTAGCCCTGCGGCCAGCACACAAGCCCCATTCCACCAAAGCCGTGGTGTCTTGCTCCCCGTGCTTGCCTGGGTTCCCTGGCCAATTGCGCCCCCGACCGTTCTCCCCCACTGAGCACCGCTTCCCTGCTGCCACCCATGGGGGGCTGACAGAGGCCCAGGTGTCCTGACCGGGACCAGGTCTGCCCCCCTGGGGAGCTACATGGGCCCTAATGTAAACCCCCTGAACCCTGGATTCCCCATACCTGCATAAACTGGTGTTGGGGTTCACGGGTTCGGCAGTGGTGGTAGTTGGTACTCCTCCACCATAGCCTGTAGTCCACGTTCCAAAGCCTCGGTCCTCCTGAGTGTCTCCAGATCCTCCTGTCTACATCATTCCCCACCATTCTCCCTCACCCTCTGAGCAGGTGGGGCTTCCTTCCTGAGAGGAGAACAAGGCGCCCCCTTCTGTCCTGATCTCCAGCAGGAGGGTGGTTGCGGGGGGGGGGCAAGAGCCGGCACCAGGGCTGGTTTTACCCCCTCCTGGGGCCCTCCCCCACTCTCCTCTGCCCTCACGTCAGCCACTGTGGCCAGCTACCACCCTGCACCCTCTGGTAGGGGGGCGCTGGTGACCCATTGTGGTATCTGGTTGGGAGCACAACCACTCTCCCCCCACCCGATGGGGAAGGGGTGCTGGGTCCTGCAATGAGCCCAGCACATAAGGCACGGGTGCCAGTGGCGGGGCATCCCAAGCGCTTAGTATGGGCCTGGGCACGGCCAAGGGCCTCTGCCCTATCAAGTTCACAGCCCCCAGTCCCCCACAGGTGGGCCCCTCAGGATCCCATCCCATGAAAAAGCCCCATGCCTCTGCCACCACTCCGGGAGGGGGCCCCGCCCGAGATGCGGCCATCCTTTCCATGAGGACCTTACAGCCCACCAGTTGCTCCTGCAGTGACAGCAGGACCACCCCTCCCTTGCCTTCTCCTGGTGTGGCTTGCCCAGCCCCAGCCCTGGTGCCTCCTCTGGGCTAGGTGCAGGTACGGGCAAGGCCATGGAGCTGACTTGGAGTGATTCTTTTGCTTGCTCTTCCCTATGTTGTGGGAAGAGCACACTCGGGTGGGGGGAAAGGGGGGCGAATCCTACCACCCATCGGACGGTACATGCTGCCATGGGCGGGGCTGTTGTCCCCTCTAGACTCACCATGTGGGTCTTTCTTTGACCCCAGGAGGGGAACAGGTATCCCTGGGTCACTCCAGCCCATTCGCGTCCACTCCAAGCACAGCACTGCTGATTCGCGGCTTGCAGCTCGTGAACCCCTCTCCGAATGAAGAGGGGGCCACCCGGCTGGCGAAGAAGCTCCTCCTCGCCAGCCCTCCCCGCCACACTCCTGGGTTGGCTGGAAACCTGTTGCTAGGGGCAACCCAGGCCAGACCGGGGGTGTTTTCCCGCCGGCTCAGGCACCCCACCTAAGCTCCTGCTCCAGCAATGCTGCTCCAGCAGGGAGTGCACTCCTGCCCAGTGCCCGTCTTTATCTCTCCTTCAGAGGAGCGTGACAAGGGGCCTTCTGGCCACCATTGCTAGCAGGCCCAGGGCTATTCTCACATTATTCTTCACAAATGTAAAAGTCAAACTATGCCCATAAGCCTTTCACTTTACTCTAATGGGCAGAGCAGAGAACTGATTAAACTATTTTTTGTGTTTTGTTTTTAAGAAATTATAAACAGTTTTGAGAACAAGGCCTCAGAATCATATAAACTGAAATATAAACAAAAATAATAAAAAAACGTGTTGAAATGAAATCCAGGTCACCTCTTCAGGACTCTAACCTTCAAACTTTGTACCAGGTGTAAACCATATTAAGTGCCAACTTCAGTTTACATGTAGGTGCTTTACCTAAATCTAACTTACCTGACATTGTTAATATGCATCCTTTGACAACATGAAAACTGGGCCAGAGCCTCTGGTAAAACTTCACAGTATGCTCCTAAACGCATATAGGAAACAATAAGCCAATGAGTCTGTTTAGATTTCTTGATTTTTAATATCACCATCCTTCCATTAAACCACACCCAGCTGGGTTTTTCCAGGCCACTAATCAGGAGACAACAAACTGAAAACACCCCACCGGCAGAAAATTGTTCATACATTTTTTATGGATTTTTTTTTCTCTTTTTTTGGCCAGTACTTGATAACAAATCCATTCACACAAACCAGAGTTGGGGTGTGTAAATGATAAAAGGACTCAGTTTATTTGATAATTTACTTGCCCTGAATAATTCAAACAGCTTTAATTGAAATCATCAGTCACTGCAATCAGCAATGGGACTGAAATGGGACTGAACCAGTGAATATGAGAGAGGAATTCAGGCCATGGAGATTAATACCAAAATTCAGCCCTAGTGCGTTCTTACCTGTATAGTTGTAACTATGTTCCAGGTGTACTGAAGTCAATGGAATTATGCCTGTTTACAAGTGGAATTTGGCCCTCTTGGTGACAGTCATGTTGGAAAGCAGAGGAAAGGACCACAGGTCCTGACTAATTTTGTACCAACTTCTTAAAATTAATTAAAAAAAACAACAGAAAGTTAACCTTTCTTCAAATGTGACCCCAAATTAATCAGAATCTGAGGTTAACATTGTCTTCAGTGCAACCATGGATGCCAGGAGGCATAGGATTTGGTTAAGGGGAGATGGTAAAACCTCCCTGGCCATGCCTAGAGCTGAAACAGGTAGCTCATTTGCTACCCTCAATAACCGCATTTTTTAGTACTGCCTTGGTTACTCAGTACCCAGATACTTGAAAAATCAATAATTTCTGCGTACCTGCTTGATATATATATTTTTATTATTTATTTTTTAAAAATAATTTTCCAGTTACCAATTGGTAAACTAGGATGGAAAAGGAAAAAAAAATAGGTACAGAAAACTGAAAAATCAGGACTGGAAGTCAAAAATTCGGGACCAGAACTCAGCATTCTGGGACCGGAATTCAACATTCTGGAACATTTTGGGACATCAGCTACTCAAATCAGGTCAACATTGGTTACTGATTTGTGTGTAATATTTTCAAGTTGATTTGAATACTGGAAATTCTATGGGTATATCCTTGTGTGTTCTTGTTTCAGCTCTAGCCATGCTCTTTTTAAGGGCTGGGGGGGCGATGTAAAAAATGGTAGGGATTGAATGGTTCTCCTGCCCCTTTCTGACATGGTAAAGTTCCTTTCTGAGCACTGGGACATCACAATGCTCCGAAAGAGTGTTGACCATTTCAGAAAATTACAAGAGAGCCACTTCACCCCTCCCCCATTTCTGATATAGCCACACCCCTTTCTAAGCATCATGGCATCACAATGCTTGGAAAAGAGTGTGATCATGCTTGAAATGGATGAGGAGAAGGGGTTTGTCTGTTCCTTTCCAACATAGTCCTACCCCTACCTCCCCAGAGTAAATTTTCCCGGTGCCCCTTAATGCAGCCCAAAACTTAATGACTTTTCATAGGGATGTGCAAACAGACCAGAGTTTGAATGTTCGGACGTTCGGATGTTTGGACTAAAAACTTAGTTTGGGTTCGTGCGTTCGGTCCCGTGGAGTTTGGACCCTCCCGAATGTTCAGAAAGTTCAGTCACGGCAGAGGCTTGGGGTGCTCCAGGGGTGCCCATGTGTGAGGATAGGGGAAGGGGAGGGGAACAGGGACGAAGGGGTCACGGAGGCAAGAGTCTCTCGGAGTTCACTGCGGGGGGCCTATAAACCCCTCAGGTTATTGTGTGGGCTTTCCTCGTATATTACAAGGCAACCCTTTTCATCATTGGGGAAGAGAGACCGAACCAACTGAATGCAGGAATAGGGTAAGGGAAACAGCCACACACCACTATGCACTCCCTGGCCACCAGGAGTGATACAAGGTAGGGGCACCCTGAGACACTGGGGAGCAACAGGGGGAGGGGGACTAGGGGTGAGGAAGGGAAGGGGGGCACGGGGAACCGGAAGGGGAGGGGGGAGTTGGGCAAGGGATACAAAGGGCTCTTCACACACTCCAATGGATGATACTTCAGGAAAAGGGGAAACTACACAAGGAAACACAATACCAACAAGACAGGCAAAGGAAAGGTGGAACGTGTGTTGGGAAGGGCTACACACACTCACTCACTCACCGGATGGGAATAATAAGGAAGAGGGAGGTGGTGGGGGGGGAGGGAACATGGACACTCCAGTCAGTAACTCAGGCACAAGACAATACAGCAAGAGGAAAACTTAGCTTTCGCAACAAGGTAGGGCCCAGCTTCTCTCCACGATTACCGTCGGGGTACTGTCGCCCTGCCGGCATTTTTTATCTCCTCCATTGATTATCCAGGTGCAGCCTCACTCAATCAGTTCCGGGCTCCGCCCCCTTCCGTGCGTGCCCTGCCGCCAAACGTGTGCTGCGTCGGGGCAGAGCCAGGGCTCCTGTCGGGTGGACGCCTGTCTGTGGAGTAGAGAAGCCTTGTGATGTGGCTGGGGAGGGATTCCCCTGGATTCATGGAGGAGTGCCTTTCTCAGCCGCCCGGGTTCCCCGCTGCCGTCGAGACACATCGCCACGCCGTGGCATGACAGTACCCCCCTGTCCAAGGCCCCCCCCATGGTACGGAGGCCTGGGCGGGAGGGGTGACAGTAGTGGAAGGCAAACACCAGGCGGGGGGGCATGCAGGTTCGATGCTGGCTCCCATGAACATTCCGACGTCCCATAATGTTTCCAGTCCACTAAGTAATGAAGTCGGGAGCCAATGTACCTCGAGTCTAAAATTGCAGACTTCATATTCTGGAACGCCTTGAAGCAGCACAGGATGGGGGGGGCAGATCAAGTTGGAGGGGATATAGCGGGGGAAATGCCCGTTTGAGTAAGGACATGTGAAAGGAAGGATGAATACAGAAATGGGGCGGGAGTCCCACTGTATAGGTTACCTCATTTAGCCGCCGTCAAATGGGGTAGGGTCCCATATAGGTGTTGTCCAGTTTCATAGAAGGGCGCAGAGATGGGTAGTGTTTCCAACGAACCCACACGAGGTCTCCAACTTGGAATACTGGAGCTGTCTTCCTATGTCGATCTGCCATCTGCTTGTATTGTTGTAACGCTTTCATGAGACATTAGAGCACTTTCGATTGAATTGACTTGATGTGATGCACCAAGGCTCCTGCTGCCGGCACGGTGGTCGGGGAGGGGGGTACGGGTAACCCTAAGGCAGGATGGAACCCATAGGAGACATAAAATGGTGACTCTCCTAAAGAGGCATTGGGTCCATTATTATAAGTAAACTCAGCCAGTGATAGTTGATCTGTCCAATTATCCTGTAAATAGTTGCAAAAACAACGGAGATATTGCTCAATATGTTGGTTCGTGAGTTCAACTTGGCCGTTCGCTTGGGGGTGATATGCTGTAGTCAGCCAAATCTTAACTTTTAAAAGGGTACAGAAAGCCTTCCAAAACTTGGAAACAAATTGAGGACCCTGATCAGAAACTATCTCACTGGGCAGTCCATGAATTCGGATGATATCTTTCAATAGGAATGTTGCGGTGCCCTTGGCTGTGGGGAGTCCTGAACAGGCTATGAAATGCCCCATCTTGGTAAAGTAGTCAATTACCACCAGAATGGTGGTGCAGTGATTGGAGGGTGGTAACCCCACTATAAAATCCATTGCGATCTTTTGCCATGGTCTCCTTGGAGTGGGGGTCAATTGTAGCAGCCCCACAGGAAGGTGTCGAGGAATCTTGGTTCGGGCACACACGGAGCACCCTTGGACATACTTTTCTACATCATGTCTAACGCCCGGCCACCCGAAGGTTCGCAAGATGAGCTTTAGTGTTCTTTGTTGCCCTGAATGTCCGGCTAAGGGAGAATCATGATGAGCCCACATCACTTATGGATGGTATTTCAGTGGAATTACCACTAATCCATTATGGTAATGCAATCCATTGGTGCACCTAACTGGTGAGATCGGGGAAGAAGGTTCACTTTCTTTCTGAAGGTCTTGCAGAGAAGGAAGGGTAGCACCAAATACCTGACTTGACAGGACCTGTTCGGGTCCGGAAGAAGAAGGATTTGACGTTTCCTCACAGCGGGAAAGGGCATCAGCCATGGTGTTCTCGGAGCCGGGGCAATATTGGATTTTAAAACTAAACTGGGAAAAGAAAAGTGCTGACCGTGCATGTCGCCCATTTGTTATTTGGGCAGTTTGAAGGTAGGTCAAGTTCTTATGGTCGGTAAGTACAAGAATGGGGTGCGGACCCCTTCTAAATAGTGTCTCCAGGTTTCAAAGGCCACTTTTATGGGCAGAAGTTCTTTATCTAAAATAGTGTAATTCCGCTCTGCCGGGGAGAGTTGTCGGGAGTAGTAGGCACAGGGTAATCAGTGTGTCTGACCTTCCAGGGTTTGGGTAAGCACTGCTCCGATAGCTTTATCGGAAGCGTCCGCCTCAACCACAAAAGGTCTTGTGATGTCTGGGTGTTGAAGCAGAGGGGTCATCATGAATGCTTCCTTCAACTGTAGGAAGGCTTGGCGTTGTGGGTTTCGCCAGTGATAAGGTGCCCCTTTCTTTAGTAGTTGGGTCAATGGTAAGGTCTTCTTGGCATAATTGTCAATGTACTGATGGTAGTAATTGGCACTACCTAAAAATCGCTGTCATGCCTTGACTGAAGAGGGGGCTGGCCACCGCTGGATGGCCGACACCTTGCTGGGGTCCATCTGAATCCCGGTAGCGGACACAATAAAGCCCAGGAAGGGTACAGACATGGCATGAAACACACATTTCTCCAATTTGCAGTATAGTCGCTGTGCCAGTAGCCTTCCAAGTATGGTGCGAACATGTCTAACATGTTCATTAACAGATGAAGAAAAGATCAAGATGTCATCTAAGTATACTACAAGAAAATTATCTAACAGGTCCCGAAAAATGTCGTTAATTAGATGCTGAAACGTAGCTGGTGCATTTACTAACCCATAGGGCATCACCAGGTATTCAAAATGACCAAAATGAGTCCTAAAGGCGGTCTTCCATTCATCGCCTTCACGAATCCTGACAAGATTATAGGCCCCTCGCAAGTCAAGTTTTGTAAATATCTTGGCCCCTTGGAGTTTTCCTAATAGTTCGGGGATCAGGGGCAAGGGATATCGATGCTTGACTGTAATACTGTTGAGACCACGATAGTCTATACAAGGGCGGAGGTCGCCTTCTTTTTTAGGCACAAAAAACAGGGACACCCCTGCTGGGGATGAAGAATGTCCAATAAACCCTTTTTCTAAATTTTCTTTAATGTATAGGCCTGTCTGTGGAGCAGGGAAGCCTTGTGACGTGGCTGGGGAGGGATTCCCCTGGGTTCGTGGAGGAGTGCCTTTCTCAGCCGCCCGGGTTCCCCGCCACCGTTGAGACATGCTGCCATGCCACACAGCTGTGCCATGGCGTGACACCATGGGGGTATGGCAGGCCATCAGCGACACAGAAGAAGTATCACAGACCAAGAAGGCTTGGGGCTTGGCACCCCGGGTTGCCTGGGCAGGCAGGCTCGGCACTTGGCCTCTTGGGGTGCCCATGGGGGCATGGTTGGCCATCTGAGACCCAGAGGCAGCAGCAGCAGCAGCAGCAGAGGCCGGGTGTTACGGGCTGCCAGGCATTGGTGGAGCAGCGGCAGAGGCCCAGCCAAGGCTTGGAAGTTGGCACCACTACTTGTCCGGGCATTGCAGGCTGGCATCATACTCGACCGATCTCAATAAAATCTACTGCAAATTGGTCAAGCCTTGCCCGGTGGTGAATCTCATGGACACCCAGTCCCCGCCCGCTGACGCATTCATCCAAGCTATGCCTGTCTACAAGTGGGAGGAGCAAATGGCTGACATGCAGTACCAGCAGCAGCAGACATTGGATTGCCAGGGCACAGAACCCATGGCACACACAACAGAGGCAGCAAAAGTGGACATTGGATTGCCCGGGCAGAGAACCCATGGCACAGACAGCAGAGGCAGCATTGGCAGCAGCAACAGACATTGGATTTCTGGGCACAGAACCCATGGCACAGACAGCAGAGGCAACATTGGCAACAGCAGAAGACATTGGATTGCCCGGACAGAGAACCCATGGTACAGACTACGGAGTCAGCATTGGCAGCAGCAGCAGATGTTGGATTGCCTGGGCACAGAACCCATGGCACAGACAGCAGAGGTAGCAAAAGTGGACATTGGATTGCCCAGGCAGAGAACCCATGGCACAGACAGCAGAGGCAGCATTGGCAGCAGCATCAGACATTGGATTTCAACCCAGTGACCAGTTATGTCCTTTCTGGTTTGTGCCTTTAATGCACACCGGAAATTCCTCTCTTTTCAAGCCCAATAGGTATCTGGCGTTGCTTGCACTTATTGAGAGTACTGTTTGTCTAATTTGGGGTGGCCATGTGATTGTCGGGCTGTTATGGGTTGTTATGAGTAAATCCAAACGATGTTTCCTTGTGTATTTAAAGTTTTATTGTATTTTAAGTTAAATTCCCAGCCTTGTTGGGGAGGTATTTTTTTGGTGGTGGGCTGGTCCCCCATATTTTGCTTTCCCCCTTTTTTTATATATATCAGGGCTGTTTTATGTTGCTATGCCTATTGTCTGTGTATGCTGATGTGTTTGTTTATGTGGACAATGACCAATGGTTACGTTCTGAAATTTGAAATTTGGACATTGGATTTCCGGGCACAGAACCCATGGCACAGACAGAAAAGGCAACATTGGCAACAGCAGCAGACATTGGATTGCCCGGACACAGAACCCATGGCACAGACTACAGAGTCAGCATTGGTAGCAGCAGCAGACGTTGGACTGCCCTGTGGCAGAACCCATGGCACAGACAACAGAGGAGGCATTGACAGCAGCAGCAGACATTGGATTGCCTGGGCACAGAACCCATGGCAGAGAAAGCAGAGGCAGAAGAAGTAGACATTGGATTGCCCAGACACAGAACCCATGGCACAGGCATCAGAGGCAGCATTGGCAGCAGCAGCAGACATTGGATTTCCGGGCACAGAACCCATGGCACAGACTGAAGAGGAAGCATTGGCATCAGCAGCAGACATTGGATTGCCTGGTAGCAGAACCCATGGCACAGACAGCAGAGGTAGCAGAGGTGGACATTAGATTGCCGGGGCAGAGAACCCATGGCACAGCAGAGGCAGCAGAAGCAAACATTAGATTGCCCGGGCACAGAACCCATGGCACAGACAGCAGAGGCAGCATTAGCAGCAGCAGCATTAGCAGCATCAGACACTGGATTGCCCGGTAGCAGAACCCATGGCACAGACAGCAGAGGGAACATTGACAGCAGCAGCAGACATTTGATTTCCCAGTAGCAGAACCCGTGGCAGAGCAGAGGCGGCATTGGCAGCAGCAGCAGACATTGGATTGCCAGGGCACAGTACTCGTGGCACAGCAGAGATGGCAGCAGCAGGATTTGCCTGTGTGCAGCACCCATGGAACCAGGATTGTAGGATTTGCCAGGGAAGAGCTCCCATTCAGCAGCAGCCAGCAGCAGCAGGATTGTGTGGGCACATTTGGATTTGCCAGGGCAGAGCACCCATAGACCAGCAGACAGCAGCAGCATGATTACCAGGCCAGTAGGGCACATCACCCAGGGTTTCCAGGGCAGGCAGACAGGCACCTTGGCATGTGAGGCAGGCAGCCTGGGGCAGGGCTTCAGCTTTGACCACAGGGTGGCTTACAGGCACTTTGGCATGATCAGAAGGCAGACTGAGGCAGGGTTTGAACTTGGCAACCTGGGCAGGCAATGTGGCATGAGAGGCAGTAGGGAAGGCAGGATGGGGCCTTGGCAGGGCACTCCTATAGGCTGGCAAAGACTGTGCTGCACATGCAAGAGAGAGCCAGTCAGATAGGCAGGCCGATATCATCTAGCCAGAGGCAGGCTGGCAGGCTTACAGCTTGCCAATGCCCACCCAGATAGGTCAACCGAGGCTGTCTAGTCAGAGAGTCAGAGAGAGAGGCAGGGTGGGCGCCGGGCACTGGAAGGGAGGGAAGGACAGAACCTCAGCAGCAGCAGCCCAGATTGAGGAGGAGCCCCGTCCTAAGACTGCCCCTGGCATGGGATGGCGTGTGCCACTGCACCATCAATCCATGTCCAGGGGCAGCTCGGGGAATCCCAGCAGTGAAAGGTTCACCTTTATAAAAAGCAACTGCTCCAACAATTTGTCCCCCAGTCTCAGGCGGTGCGGTGAGCAAATGTCCCCCACCACAGAGAACACCCACTCACTGGGGACACTGGTTGGTGGGCAGAACAACAGACGTTTGACCATTTTGGACAGGGCCAGCCACACATTGGTCTTGCTGGCCCAGTAAGCCGAGGGATCGCTACTGGGATTGATGCACGTCTCCTCCTCCAGGTAGCTCTCCGCTGCTGATGAGGCACTGTCATGCCTGCCCGCTTAGCAGCACAGCACTGTGGCATCCCTGGAGGTGCCTCATCATGGCAGTTGTGCCAAGGTTGGTGAGCACCTGCCCATGCTTCACCATGTTCTGAAACAAAGTGCACTGCACTTCCCTGGGATCATCCGCCCGCACCAACTTAAAATGCGCCCATACAGAGGATTTTTTGCCTCCCATGCCTTCTGGCCTGCATCAGGTGACGCACCGCTGACAGTGCAGCTGGGAGGGGCATAACATGGTGACACAGCTCTCTAAGGGAGAGCCATCACCTCAGCACCAGACATCTCCTCCACAAGACTAGTGTTTGCCTCACTGTCCCCAATCTGAGATATGTCTCCCTGCGAAGGGGAGTACTGGGACCCTGAGACTGATCCACTGCCTATGCTGCTGCCACTCTCCCTGTGCCCCCTAAAGCTGGTGCTGCTACTGCTACTGCTGTTGCTGCTACTGCTCCTCCTCTCCCTTCTGCCATTGCCCAGGGATCGGACCCTGCCTCTAACAGCCGGGGTGGGATCCACCAGCCCTGGACTGCCTGGAATCACCTCAATAATGGAGGACAACAGTGGCCCATGATGAAGTTCGGCCCTGCCCCTGAAGCAGCTGCAGCCACAGCAGAGACAATCACAACCTTCTGGACTGCAGACCTTCCAGTCCCTCCATGGTAGTGGAGGCCACTGGCAGAAGGCGACGCCAAACCACACCCCTAGTGCCACTGCTCTGAAGCCTGTCTGCCAAAATCAGGCCTGTACAGTTTGGGGCGTGGTGATGGGCTCGGGCTGCTGATGATGACTGATGCCACTCTGCTGGCATGTCCCCTGCCAACTCTACCACGTGCCCCATTGCCTGCCTTACGGGCAGCAGACTGGCCTCTCCTGCTTCCCTTCTCCATTTCTAAAACACAAATAATTCTCATGAAGATTATATATATATATATATATATATATATATATATATTCAAAATTGGATTTTTATATATATATATATATATATATATATATATATATATATATATACACACACACATACATACATACATACATACATACATACATACATACACTAACTCTAACTGCTATTAACTATTCTAAAACCTATGGAACTAAATGGAATATTATATGTACAAAGGCCTAGTCCTACAAACACACTATAAAATATTAAAACTGAATCACTACACACTATCTCTATCTATCTCTATAACTAAGCTAACTCCTACAACTATCTATCTAT
>QEPC01005015.1:766698-793878 GCA_003113815.1 Sphenodon punctatus | reverse complement strand
CACAGCAGAGGCAGCAGAAGCAAACATTAGATTGCCCGGGCACAGAACCCATGGCACAGACAGCAGAGGCAGCATTAGCAGCAGCAGCATTAGCAGCATCAGACACTGGATTGCCCGGTAGCAGAACCCATGGCACAGACAGCAGAGGGAACATTGACAGCAGCAGCAGACATTTGATTTCCCAGTAGCAGAACCCGTGGCAGAGCAGAGGCGGCATTGGCAGCAGCAGCAGACATTGGATTGCCAGGGCACAGTACTCGTGGCACAGCAGAGATGGCAGCAGCAGGATTTGCCTGTGTGCAGCACCCATGGAACCAGGATTGTAGGATTTGCCAGGGAAGAGCTCCCATTCAGCAGCAGCCAGCAGCAGCAGGATTGTGTGGGCACATTTGGATTTGCCAGGGCAGAGCACCCATAGACCAGCAGACAGCAGCAGCATGATTACCAGGCCAGTAGGGCACATCACCCAGGGTTTCCAGGGCAGGCAGACAGGCACCTTGGCATGTGAGGCAGGCAGCCTGGGGCAGGGCTTCAGCTTTGACCACAGGGTGGCTTACAGGCACTTTGGCATGATCAGAAGGCAGACTGAGGCAGGGTTTGAACTTGGCAACCTGGGCAGGCAATGTGGCATGAGAGGCAGTAGGGAAGGCAGGATGGGGCCTTGGCAGGGCACTCCTATAGGCTGGCAAAGACTGTGCTGCACATGCAAGAGAGAGCCAGTCAGATAGGCAGGCCGATATCATCTAGCCAGAGGCAGGCTGGCAGGCTTACAGCTTGCCAATGCCCACCCAGATAGGTCAACCGAGGCTGTCTAGTCAGAGAGTCAGAGAGAGAGGCAGGGTGGGCGCCGGGCACTGGAAGGGAGGGAAGGACAGAACCTCAGCAGCAGCAGCCCAGATTGAGGAGGAGCCCCGTCCTAAGACTGCCCCTGGCATGGGATGGCGTGTGCCACTGCACCATCAATCCATGTCCAGGGGCAGCTCGGGGAATCCCAGCAGTGAAAGGTTCACCTTTATAAAAAGCAACTGCTCCAACAATTTGTCCCCCAGTCTCAGGCGGTGCGGTGAGCAAATGTCCCCCACCACAGAGAACACCCACTCACTGGGGACACTGGTTGGTGGGCAGAACAACAGACGTTTGACCATTTTGGACAGGGCCAGCCACACATTGGTCTTGCTGGCCCAGTAAGCCGAGGGATCGCTACTGGGATTGATGCACGTCTCCTCCTCCAGGTAGCTCTCCGCTGCTGATGAGGCACTGTCATGCCTGCCCGCTTAGCAGCACAGCACTGTGGCATCCCTGGAGGTGCCTCATCATGGCAGTTGTGCCAAGGTTGGTGAGCACCTGCCCATGCTTCACCATGTTCTGAAACAAAGTGCACTGCACTTCCCTGGGATCATCCGCCCGCACCAACTTAAAATGCGCCCATACAGAGGATTTTTTGCCTCCCATGCCTTCTGGCCTGCATCAGGTGACGCACCGCTGACAGTGCAGCTGGGAGGGGCATAACATGGTGACACAGCTCTCTAAGGGAGAGCCATCACCTCAGCACCAGACATCTCCTCCACAAGACTAGTGTTTGCCTCACTGTCCCCAATCTGAGATATGTCTCCCTGCGAAGGGGAGTACTGGGACCCTGAGACTGATCCACTGCCTATGCTGCTGCCACTCTCCCTGTGCCCCCTAAAGCTGGTGCTGCTACTGCTACTGCTGTTGCTGCTACTGCTCCTCCTCTCCCTTCTGCCATTGCCCAGGGATCGGACCCTGCCTCTAACAGCCGGGGTGGGATCCACCAGCCCTGGACTGCCTGGAATCACCTCAATAATGGAGGACAACAGTGGCCCATGATGAAGTTCGGCCCTGCCCCTGAAGCAGCTGCAGCCACAGCAGAGACAATCACAACCTTCTGGACTGCAGACCTTCCAGTCCCTCCATGGTAGTGGAGGCCACTGGCAGAAGGCGACGCCAAACCACACCCCTAGTGCCACTGCTCTGAAGCCTGTCTGCCAAAATCAGGCCTGTACAGTTTGGGGCGTGGTGATGGGCTCGGGCTGCTGATGATGACTGATGCCACTCTGCTGGCATGTCCCCTGCCAACTCTACCACGTGCCCCATTGCCTGCCTTACGGGCAGCAGACTGGCCTCTCCTGCTTCCCTTCTCCATTTCTAAAACACAAATAATTCTCATGAAGATTATATATATATATATATATATATATATTCAAAATTGGATTTTTATATATATATATATATATATATATATATATATATATATATATACACACACACATACATACATACATACATACATACATACATACATACACTAACTCTAACTGCTATTAACTATTCTAAAACCTATGGAACTAAATGGAATATTATATGTACAAAGGCCTAGTCCTACAAACACACTATAAAATATTAAAACTGAATCACTACACACTATCTCTATCTATCTCTATAACTAAGCTAACTCCTACAACTATCTATCTATTCTAGTATCTAATATATATATATATATATATATATATATACACAGGGATGGGGTGTGGGACACAGATAGCTCACAACAAACAACACAGGGAGGGGTAAAAAACTGAAATAAAAGCTAAATCAACCTAATCCTACTCTAAATAAATCCAAAAACAGGAGAAAGGAATCAGGGGTGGGATATATACAGGGAGGAGGCAACGTTTCAATGGAGGGAAGGGAGAAACAAAACAGGGAGGGGTAAAAAATACAAAATAAACCTAAATCTATCTAATCTAATCTAAATAAATGAAACTATGGAAGTAAATGTGTGGAAATGGGTAAAATAGGCGGATGGCAATGGATTAAGAACACAAACTGCTGGGAGAGGGAGACTTCTGAAAACGCCTGCTGACAGGATCAGTGGCTAGCTCAGAAGGAATTGTAAGGGGGGAGGGCAATGACTTTTGTTACTTGCTCCACCCACCTTACCACAAACCCCATTGGCTCTGTGCAGCCTAGCCCCATGCCGATCGCAGACTGCGAAGCCAGTGGTCTGAGGAAAAGAGGGATGGTGATTGGGCAGGCTGGCTGCTAGTCCAAGCCTCTCCATCCCTGGCACCAGGAAGTCTGCTCCTCAGCTGTCCGCCCCCCCCGCCCCCCTGGGCTTGCCAGCCATTTTTTCCCTACCTGAACACACCCTAACTCATCCGAACGCAGCCAAACTGTTCGGGACTTTGGGCGTTTGGTTAGGACATTCAGTTTGGGCATCTGAACTGCCTGAGTTCGGGCCGAACTCTGAACATTCGAACCGCTTCAGAGTGGGCCATCTGAGCTTGACTGAAATACAAAGGGAAATTAAATTTGGAGCAACCAAAAAGCAGCCCTATTTCTCACCGCTATTTCGTGGCTGTTTACAACTTGCCCAATCCAATGGACAGTTTCCCATGGTCTGTGTGGACAATTCCATTTGGCTCACAGTCGCCTGCTTAGTCATTTCACATTTGCTTGGCTGACAGTGCAGGAACCACAGCCTTTGTTGTGCAGGAGGTCAGGGGAATGATAATAGCTTCTTCCAACCATGAAATCTATTAATGTTAATTGCACAGTGAGCCATTATGGCCATGGTCACAGAAAGAGGATACCCTTGGAATTATTACTGAAGAGGTACTCATCTTTGTGATAATTAACTCATTTCCATGGGAACGTGGAATAGTCACCTCCAGAGCTAGCTTTCTCTATGGTGTTCATATTAATGGAAGCGTTTTAAAGTGTGATTTTTATGCTCTATCACCCAATCTTAGTTCACACAAACATATCCTCCAGTGGCAAGCAACCTCAGGAATCTGTACTTACACCACTTTTATCTGGCAACTCTAATTGCCCTCATACCTCAGGAACCGCCTCACCCTCCATGTCCCAGAGAGGCTCCTTCGGTCTGCTGGGGGTGCCTTCTTGGAGGTCCCCCATGTTAAGTGGAAGGCCACAATGGAGAGGGCATTCTCAGTGGCCGGGCCGCATCTTTGGAACTCCCTCCCTGAGGAAGCTCGCCTGGCCCCAAGCCTTTTGGCAGTCTGGCGGGCTTGTAAAACCTGGCTGTTCGCCCAGGCCTTTGGGGAGGAGGGGGGTTAGGGTTTTTATCTCTTCCCTTACCTTTTTATTTTTATTTGTTTACCCCGACCCTGTTTTGGTTCTTAAATTGCTGGATTTTTTAAAAAAAGTTTTTTATTCTAACGTTGTTTTATTAAATTGTACATTGCCCCAGGATTCCATTGGCATGGGGGTGACTAATAAATGTAAAAAATAAATATAAATAAATAATTCACTTTAAACAAGTTGTTCAGTCGTGGAAGAAGTAGTTGCCCTGGAGATACTTACTCCAATGGTAACAATGCATTTGGCAAGTATTTACAAGAATACTTGTAGAGGAAACTACCTTAGAGATAAATGATCATGTGAACAGTCAAGAGGTTGTCTGTGGTTGCTTAATGAAAATCTATATAAGAAAGATTATTGACTGAATTTATATTTAAACCCTTGGTCTTCCAAACTGTTAACACATCTTCTGGTTTTCTGTGCACAATTGGCTTTTGTGTCTGTTGACTTCACAAGACATGGACAAGTGTTGCATGGGCTTGAGTCAAAACTATAAAGATGAGGTTTGCACAAATGGTGCCAGGTAATAGCTACTAGGGTAACTCCACCTCTCTCCCAGGATGCAAGGCCTGGTTTCTCAAAGTAAACCCTGTCAAACTTAGATCGACAGGAAATTCAGAACAAGATGAGTAACTCACTTTGCTTGAGTAGATTTTGGAAAGAAAGCACAGCTGTTAGCGTTAGGGTTGGGCAAACAGAACTGAGTTTGGAAATTCAGTTCAGAAATTTGGTTTGGTTTGGAAGTTTGGTTTGGTCGACTGAACTATTTGAGTTTGGTCAGAACTCTGAACTTCTGAACAAAGTTCGGAAATTCAAACCTCATTGAACTAAATGTAATGTTATCTTCTAGGGATGGCCGCACAGAGATGAGTTCAGAAATTCGGTTCGGTTCGAAAATTGAGTTCCAGTTCGGAAGTTCAGTTCGGTCGACCGATCTGGTCGATAGGGATGGGCGAACACAGTTCGGATGTTCGGAGTTCGGACCGAACTCGGTATGTTCGGACGTCCGAACCAAACGTTCGAACCAAACTCTCGAATGACTGAACAGTTTGGTCATGTTCGGATGAGTTCGGGGGCAGGAAAAATGTCTTTTCAGGGCCAGAAATTAGGTTTTGGTTTCATTTTGGTTTCGGTTTTGATAGTCCTATTTTTGACTGTTCGGCCAAGTTCGGCCAACCCGAACTTGGCTGAACCGAACCATCAAATCCGAACTCGGGTTTCGAACCGAACGACCGAACAGCTGAATATCCAGCCGCATTCTGTTCACCCATCCCTACTGGTCGAGTTTGGTCCGAACTCCGAACTTCCGAACCGCGTTTGCCCATCCCTAGTTAGCATTCAAGCAAAGGATAACCATCTTCTATAGTCACATTGTTCTTCCATTGCAGGGTAGCTTGGTCCCAGCACCCATTCTACAAGACACGATTAGAAGGTAAATGAGGGAGAGGGAAAGGAAGAGAGCCAGTTATATTGAAAGCATCACAACAGTGGCCGCAATCCTATGATCTGCGGATCCCCATGTGCAAGCATGCACACAGTTTGCGCACAGCACAATGTGCCAGCAATCTGGATGTGCGTGGAGCCCATGCAACTGCGGAAGCATGCGGTTCTGTATGGGACCCTCAGGGGATAGGATCGTGACCACTGACTAGTATTTGGAGGAAGATAAACATTTTGTGAATCTTGTGAATGTGAAAGGTGGCTGTTGACAACCTCTGCAATTTGGTGGTGTCATTTGACAAGGAGGAGATTGATTTTTGGAAGAAATATTTTGCTTCCCTGGGGATGTGATGCACCAGATTGATAGGATTATGAGCAGGGACCCATGTTTACTGCATTTTCCCTATTGCCAACAATGGGGAAAATTCAGTAAACAGGATCCTTAATTATGAGGATCCACTTCTTCAAAACAAATCATTGGGAGGTAGAAACTGTGTGTGTATCTATGTGAGTTTTCCCTGAGATGTTTGATCAAGATTGAAACATGATTTTGGACCAGATGAACCATGCATTTAATCAAGTATAGACATTCCTATATTTCCACAATATTCATAACTTCTCCATGGGTGTTAACAGATGTCCCAGAGGAGGAAAGGGCTTCCTCCAGCCAGGTACGCTCTGACTGCAGAAACAAACATTCCCATGGCCTCCCACAGCTGGGGAAGGAGGACAGGGGTGAAGAGAGATGTGCGGACGCTCAGCAATGTACTCGACATTGCCCCACCCACCTTGACAGACAGCCAAGGCTGCCTATTACAGGCAGCTTTGACTCACTGCCATGGCAACCCTGGGATGCCACTAGGAACTGGGACAGGAACACACATTCCCACCGAACTTGTCTGCTCTGCCCTGGCCAGGTGGGAGTTAGGCGAGTGCACATTTTCCACCTGGCTCCTGCCTGTCCAGGGTAGGAACTTGGCCAACATCTGGTGGGCCACAAATAGATAGCCCGCTGAGACGCTGGCACAGCTGGGCCAAACCAGGTCTAACAACTACTGGGCCAGCATCACATATGTTTTTACCCCATGTCTGTTCTGTTCAGGAGATCCAATTTCCTCCTATATTTGGTCAATGGGCTATAAAGTTTGTGATCCCCACTTCCTTGTGTGATGACCTCATTGGGTATTTTTACACGCACCTTAAAGTGCTGGTCTTTCAATCTTCTGGGTTTACAAGTCCACAAGTAAGTTCCGGATGCATTCTTCAGACACACACTGCCCTGAAGCAGTTCCTGGATGCATTCTTCACAAAAGCACTGCCCTGAGGCAGCCTAAAGTAGCCGCAGCTGTAGACGTGAGGGGCTGTCATGGAAACCAAGTGATCACAGCTGCCTGGAGCAAAGCAGTTTACCAGAACTTTTTAAACACAAAAGTTCTGGGAGAAGTTCTGTGCAGAAGTTCAAAGAGCCAGATGTTTTAAGATCTGAGTGAGTGATTTAGACACAGAAAGTTCAGGATGTAACAGCAAACATGCAGGAGAAATGTGTGTGTAAAAACACCAATTGATTCAATTATCCTGTGTGTATGACCCACTGGATTTGCATGTGTACAACTTCATTTTTTCTGTTCTGTGTATAGGTTTGTAGGAAGGAAGTACTCACTTAATAAATACTTCCTTCCTACAAATCTATACACAGAAAAGAAAGACTGAAGATTTAAGCATGGAAACCCAGTGGGTCATACACACAATTGTATCACAAATGTTTACAGGGGACAGCTCGCTTTCCAGTAGCAAGCACTGTGATGCCGAGAAATGTGTGTGCATCAGGAAGCAGATAACAAGCAAATATAGCTGAGTTTGCACCCTAGTTTTCACAGTTATGCAGTGACAAACAGGGCCTGCATACAAGTAACAATAGAGTCTATTCTTCCTTTTCAGACACACATCTCGTGGCTTGACTCATAAAACGTTACAGCCGGTAATTAACTGCATGGTACGAAAATATTCCTGTGCTGCTCATCTAAAGGAAGAGAAGTGGGACTATTAATAAATGATAAAGTGATTACTTTTAAAATGTACTAACCCCAGTGGAAAAGAAGCATTTATTTCTGTGAAAGGAATTGTGAAAGAGATCTAATCCCTGCATAGATACATGGAAAGTATAGAGAAGAAGGACAGCACATGAATAATTTTAGTAAATTGTTTCAAAGTGTTGAGAAGAATACATGTATTAAGGGTAAATTCCATGTGAGTCAAGGAGAGACTGATCACATAGTGGCTGTCATATGGTAATTTCCCCCCAAATGAATAATTGATGTATGGCTAAACTCCTCCTTTGCAAACCAAGGCAACAACATTATGAGTTGTCCTTTTGATATTGTCCCTTTGATTATTCTGGAATGAAATACAGATGTAATGCAATTTCACGTCATTTTTTAAAAAAAAAATCCCTTTACTTCCCCTTTTTACCACATGATTACAGATTAAGGTCATTTGATTAATCAAAAGAAATAATTTAAAAGAGCTGATACCGCAAAGAGGAAGCAGGGAGTAGTAGGTTGTTTTTTAAACATAGATAGATAGATAGATAGATATTTGGTGAACGACTTTTTGCAACCCTTGCTTGGGGTTGACTGACATTCTTTATTTTATGTGATGTCTAATTTTAAGGGAACCTTTGTTATTTCAGACCCCACAGCTCCATAGAACATAACAGACATCCTGATTCATTTATTTCAGAGCCCCACAGAACATAACAGATATCGCTTATTTCAGACACTCACAGCCCCATAGAACACAGCAGATATCCCTTATTTCAGAACCCCACAGCCCCATAGAACATAATAGACATCCCTTATTTCAGAACCCCACATTCCGTAGAACATAACATAAATCCCTTATTTCAGAGCCTCTCAACCCCAAAGAACATAATAGACATTCGTGCCAGGGAGCTTTGCTCCTCCTCTCCCCCCTCCTGCGCCTGCTTTCCCATGCTCCTCTAAACATCTTCACCCCTTCTCTCTTGCTGCTCCCCAGGCCTGGAACTCCCTCCTTGGATACATTTGTTCTGCTCCCTCCCTCCCAACTTTCAAATTCCTCCTGAAAACCTACCAATTCCATCAGGCTTTCCCTGGTCATGAGTCAAAAGGCTTGTCATGAGTGAAATTGTATCCGCATCCCTCCCTCCCTCATAATCTCTTCCCTGTAACTAAGTTAAGCACATGCACCTGCATTTTTTTCAATCTCATTAATGTATCCTTGTCTCTCCAGATGTTCACCTCCCCCCCACCCCACCCTCCGGTCTCTCCCTTGTCTCTCTTAAGTTGTAAGCCCTTTGGGATAGGGACTTGTCTATAACTACTGATAGTACAAGTGCCAAGTACACAGCTGGTGCTATAAATAAAATAATAATAATAAATAATAAATACCTTATTTCAGAGCTCCACAGCGCCGTAGAACATAATAGTCATCCCTTATTTCAGAGCCCCTTTGCTCCATAGTGTTCCTTATTTTTCAAATTTTGGTCTGGCAGTGCAGCCCTATTGCTGCTAGTCCATTCTTGATGACAGACCAGTGGTGAACGGTGAGTTCTCATTTTCTACTCCACTGGGCACGTGTTCATGTTAACTCATCTGGCCGGTGTACCCACACCTCATTGCACGCTGTCTGACATCAGTTTGTCTATACAGAGTGATTGTGAGGATAAACAATGGGGATGATCCCAAGCTCTGTGGATCCTGTGTGCACCTGTGTGCAATTTCCATGCGGCACAATGTGACTCTGTAAGGTCCACATGGTTTATGCGCAGCTGTGTGTGCACCCGGCTGTGTGTGGGATGCTTGGGATTCGCCCGAGGCCTAGCCCTTGATTGGTAGCACTATGATGGCAGCAATTAATATTTTTAAAGTAAAAATCCACCTTTTCCTCACACTTTCCACAACCATGTTTGTCCATATGGCCTAGGTATCTTTGTGTTAGAAAACTGTGCACCTTTTCCTTAAAAAATGCAAGCTTCTTTCTCTTACCTGGGTATAAAAAGAAGAAAACGTGAGCCCCTGTTGTGTTTGGGGCATAGTCACAGGGCAGGCAGCTCCTTAAATAACTTCCCACATAGAATCATAGAATCTTAGAGTTGGAAGGTACCTCAGAGGTCATCTACTCCAACTCCCTGCTCAATGCAGGAACTCCACAGCTATAGCATCCCTCACAGATGTCCATCCAGCCTCTGTTTGAAAACCTTCAGTGAAGGAGAGCCCACCACCTCCCTAGGCAGTCTGTTCTACTGTCGAACAGCTCTTACTGTTAGGAAGTTCTTCCTAATGTTTAGCCAAAATCTACTTTCTTGTCATTGGAGTCCATTGGTTCTAGTCCTGCCCTCAGGAGCAACAGCGAACAAGTCTGCTCCATCTTCTGTGTGACAGTCCTTCAGATATTTGGAGACAGCTATCATGTTTCCCCTTAGTCTTCACTTCTCTAGGCTAAACATACCCAGCTCCTTCAACCTTTCCTCACACGATTTGGATTCCAGAACCCTGAACATCTTTGTTGCTCATCTCCTCTAAACTTGTTCCAATTTGCCAATGTCCTTCTTAAAATCTGGTGCCCAGAACTGGACACAGTACTCCAGATGAGGTCTGACCAGTGCAGATTAGAGTGAAACTATTACTTCTCATGACCTGAACACTATGCTTCTGTTAGTGCAACCCAAAAATGCATTAGCCTTTTTAACAGCTGCATCACACTGCTGACTCATGTTCAGCTTGTGATCAATTACAATCCCAAGATCCTTTTCACATGTACTGCTGCCAAGTCATTCTATACTTGTGCATTTGATTTTTCTTACCTAAAGAGAGAACTTTACATTTATCTCTGTTGCATTTCATTTTGTTAGTTTTGGCACAGCTTTCCATCCTGTCAAGATAATTTTGAATCTTGTTTCTGTCTTCTAAGGTGTTACTTATCCCTCCCAGTTTTGTGTCATCTGCAAATCTGATAAGTATTCCCTCTACTCCTTCATCCAAGTCATTAATAAAGATGTTTAATAGTACAGGACACAGGACCAAGCCCTGAGGCACCTCACTTGAAGTTGATACCTCCCTCCAGATTGATGGGGAGCCATTTAAGAGCACTTTTTGAGAATGGTTCTTCAACCAACTGTAAATCCATCTAACAGTAGTTTAATCTAGCCCATACAGTAGTTTAATCTAGTTTGTCAAGAAGGATACCATGGGGGACTTTGTCAAATGCTTTGCTGAAATCAACGTCCACAGCATTCCCATGATCTGTTAAACTAGTACCTCGATCAAAAAAGGGAAATAAGATTAGTCTGGCATGACTTGTTCTTGACAAACCCAGCACTGTTTTCTAAATGCTTACATGTTGACTGCTCTAGAATCTTTCCAGGTATTGATGTCCGGCTGACCGGTCTGTAGTTTCCCGGATCCTCCTTTCCCCACTTTTTTACGATAGGGACAACTTTTGCCCATCTCCAGTCTTCCAGCACCTCACCCATTCTGCAAGAGTTCTCAAAGATTATAGACAGAAGTTCTGAGATTACATCTGTACATTCCTTCAGTACCCTAGGATGTAATTCATCTGGCCCTGGAAACTTGAACTTGGTAGCTAAGTGTTCTCTTACCATCTCTTTACCTATCCTGAACTGTAATTCCTTCCCTTCATCATAAGTGCTACTTTTGCCAAGTTGGACATGGTTTCCCTTGTGGGAGAAGACAGAGACATAATAGGAGTTGAGCAATTCTGCCTTCTCTCTGTCACCTGTTAACATTTCATTATCTTCACCAAGCAGCAAACCTACCACTTCCTTGTTCTTTCTCTTGCTTCATAGTTGAAAACCCCCCTTTTGATCTTAGCATCTTTTGCAAGCCTCCGCTCATTTTGAGCTTTAGTTTGGGCTACTTGTCTGTATTCGGCCTCGGTGATTTGTCCCTCCTTCCATTTCTTATACATGTCGTTTTTAATTCTCAGCTCATCAGAAAGCTCCTTGTGCAGCAACAATGGTTTCTTTAGATGTCTCCCATTTTTCTTTGCCATTGGAATTGTTTGAGATTGTGCTTTCAGTATGTCATTTTTCAGAAACTCCCATTCATCTTGTATTCCTTTCTCCTTTAGATTTTCTAGCCATGCGATCCTACCTAGTTTTTCTCTGAGTTTATTAAAAGCAGCTTTCCTAAAGTCCAGGGTACACATCTGACTATGCTCAGATTTCCCTTCCCTTTACATCATGAATTCCAAGATGATGTGATCACTTCCCCACAAGGTTCCCATTACTTTCACCTCATCAACCAGTTGGTTCTTCCCTGCTGGTAAGGATCAAGTCCAAGATAGCCGATCACCTCAATCCTTCTTCCACCTTCTGAAAGATGAAGTTGTCAGCAAGGCAAGTCAAGAACATTCCCTGATGTGGATTTGAATGGATCTTTGTTCACTGCATTTTCCCCATTGCTCTATGGGGAAAATGCAGTGAACACAGGTCACTGTGGGTGGATGGGATTAAGGGTGAGAGGGCTATCCTCTCTGCCTCTCTGACCCCTCTCTCTCTTCCTTGGGCATTTGAGTTTTCCAGAAGTTGGATGTGTGGATAAAGTCACTGGAACTTAAGGAGCGGTCAGGAGTGGGACTTTGGGGTCATAGGAAAGAAGTTCTCTCAACTTATTTTGGACTCTTAGGGTGTTTTAAGTACAAGCCCTCATTTCTCCTGAGTCTGGGAGAAACAAACTCGTGTGGGGTGTGTGTGTATAGACATCCACTTTCGCTACTGGAAGTCAGCCGGGCACCATTGGAAGCAGCAGGAACCAGGGAACTTGCACATGCTTGGGGACCCAGACTTGTAAAACCCCGATATCAACGTTTTATAAGTCCAAGTCTCCAAGTATGCGTGAGTTTCCCACTGCCCGCTGTTTCCAGTGGTACCCGGACACCTTCCTGTAGCAGGGGTGAATCCCTCTCTCTCTCTCTCTCTCTCTCACACACACACACACACACACACACACACACACACACACACACACACACACCCTGCCCCGTGAGAAACAAGGCTTGTCTAAAAATGCCTTCATTGTCTTGTACCAGTCCTTTGTATAAAGTATGTAGTCTCTTTTTGGCCCCCTAGATAAGTTCTCACTAAGTTTCAAAAGCTGTGCCAACAAGATAGAATGGGCAAGTATTAACAAAGCAACTAGAATTTAGTTGACCAGCTGTCATGGGCCATTCCACCTGTACACTAAAGCATGAGTAAATTAAATTCCATTGACTTCACAGAGATATACTCAAAGCCAGTGGTACAAGAATAGAACCTTGTGTCCAGGTTTTATTGTGCTAAACAGGTTGTTATATAGAAAGAGCCCAAATTGAAAATCTGTAGTTGGGGCACTTGCTGAGGCCTGGTTTCCTGTCCTAGGATGCAAAGGACTCCAGGTGGAGTTTCCATATAGACCTTTATCCTAAAGAGGGCAGGGAAATTGTGCTTCCAAATAGAGGGGTTCAGTTCACAGGGTGGATGGTTTTCTCCTGTGTGAAGTTTCTGGTGTGCCCACTGAAGAGCCCATTGTTGCTGTTTATGCTACAGAGTAAAACCAGGCTAACCACTCCTTGCTCCCCAGAATTCTTGAGAGGTTGTGCTGCCACACAATCCATTCTTCCCTGCCTCTTCTGGATCCTTGAGCCTAAGTACACACATGCACACAGCATCCTTATACACTTGTCAGGAATGTGTCAAAACGTCATTCATGATGAGTTTTGGAATGATCAGCTATAGTACTGGCACCCCCAGGTTTCTGCCTGCCTTATGAAACCCCCAAATGCAACATCCATTCCAACTAAGCCCCTGCAGGACTGAGGCAATATTGCAGAAAAAGAGAATACAGCCTTGGATCAGTAGGAATGTTCCGTATCCCAGTGTTGCCTGTGACTCTTATTTTATATAATGGTCTGGATTTTTAAAAACATGTATCCAAAGAGAGCTGACGTGGGCAGTACATTTGCTATCTGTGGGTAATACCTGCATTTTCAAATAGTCTATTGGGTGCCCAATTGGCGCCTGAGTGCTGAACTGTGCACCCCATAATACTGCATATTTCCATTACCGAGTTACCAGTTTACTGTTTGACCGACTGGAATTGGGATGGAAAATCAATAGCAGAAGGTGGGAAATCAGTACCAGAAATCAGAAAATTTATTGAGACAAGAATAGTAAATGGGTAGATCAGGTAGCCTGTCAGGCACTAACCAGGCACTGATTCATTACCAGGTTGGGTCGAGCACTATTTCAATGAGTATACCTGTGTTTTTTGCAGATACTCAGTTCAGCCCTATGTCCAAACTCTTCTGGACTTTGGGAATGTTTACTGCCTTTTTAATGTTTGTTTGTGTTCCTTTGTACCAAGTTCCTAGAGATCATTCTAACTACTTTGTGTCCCTCTCTGGAACTGACTCTGAATACTCAACTTCTGTGTTACTGTGAACCCAGTTCCTTTGAGATGCGTATTCCCTTCACCTGATAAGCTGTTTCCCACTTTACCCCCAACCCATATGTTTGCCCTCTCTGTGTGTGTTTACCACAACCTATTGTTTCTTTGTCTCCAACACCAATATATAATTTGACAGCTGTTTTTAAATGTCTGGCACATCTCCCTCTCTCTTTACCCCCCTCCCACCTGCTACCTTGTCCTATCCACTCCCACCCCTTCCATGCCCCATCATATATACCTGCCCTACATTTGTTCAGTTTATATATTTCTACTGGTTATGCTACGTGTCTGAGGAAGTGTCCTGTGTGGCCCAAAAGCTTGCTTATTTCCACCGACAACAGTTGGTCCAATAAAAGATATCATTCAAACCACTTTGTCTGTCTGTCACTTGGGACCAACATGGCAACCACACTCTATCTCTGGAACATTTAAAGAGAGATCTGTACTCTAATATCCCTAGTGCGAGAACAGGTTCCAGTTTCTAAGTTTGTGTGCGCATGATTCACGAGCAATCATGACCAGAAGCATTGTTAGGAATGTTGGCTAACCCCACACTAGAAAGGGCACTGATCCCCTAGGGTGTTCAGAGACCCAAGTGGGGGCTCTACTAGCCCCCATGGTGGAGCTTTTGGAAGTTTCTATTTGTATAGAGCTCCACAAATCCTAAGGATACCTTCCATAGTGAGGCTGTTTCACTCATCTCATGCTCTCTTGGATAATATTTTATCAAATATTGCAAGCTGTTTTTTCCAGAAACACAACAAAACCCCCAAAATGCATGCACACATGCACACATTAGGGATGGGCGAACAGAACCAAGTTCTGAAATTCGGTTCAGTTCAGTTCGAAAGTTTGGTTCGTTTCGGAAGTTCGGTTCGGTCGACCGAATTTTTGAGTTCGGTCCAAATTCCGAACTTCCGAACAAAGTTCGGAAATTCAAACCCCATTGAACTAAATGGAATATTATCTTTTAGGGATGGGCGAACAGAGCCGAGTTCGGAAATTCGGTTCGGTTCGAAAATTGAGTTTGGTTCAGAAGTTCGGTTCGGTCGACCAAACTGGTCGAGTTCGATCTGAACTCCAAACTTCCAAACCGCGTTCGACCATAGCACACATGCATGTCCTCCTTCATTAGTCAAAAGGTCAAAGAGCAACTTATGTGTATACATATATAGTAGTGGCATTTGCCATCTGTTAGTAAAGAAATAACATCTCGTGCTGTTTGATACAATAAGACCTCATGACAGCTGATGCTGGAGAAAACTGTATCTTCAGGGACTGAAGCATAATTAACTGGGGCTAGCCAAACATTCTGGAGGGATGTGCAACTCATTTTCATTAAATTAGTTAAATTTAAATTTAACTTAATTAATTTAATTTAATTAGTTAAATTTAAATTTTCATTAAATTAGTAAATTAGTAATTAGCGCCTTCGTCCCTTCTCACTTGCTGCCCCCCATGCCTGGAACTCCCTCCCTGTCCACATCTGCCTTGCACCCTCCCTACATACCTTCAAATCTCTCCTTAAAACTCACCTCTTTCGCTCTGCTCTTTCTGACTCTTTATCCTGCTGAGCCACTATTCCTATACCTACGATCTGTTTACCCTTATCCTTGCCACATGGACCTGCCTGCTGTCATTCTCATCGTAACCAAGCCAAGTACGTGCACTTGAGACCTCGCATCTTCATGAATGTTAGACCCCTTGTCTCTCCCTCTGTTCCCCTTCCTAAGTCTCTCCCCCAGCTCCTGTCTCTCAGATTGTAAGCCCTAGGGGCAGGGACCGTGTCTATTTTATTACTTTGTAAAGTGCCAGGTACACTGCTGGCGCTATATAAATGTTTGTTAATAATAATAATAATAATAGTAACTAAAACAATTTTTCTAAGTTATTAATTTAACTAAAACTAATGTATAGTCAAACAAAATTTGTTTGAAAAATTGTGTTTTTGTTTTGGCCCAATTACATTCTATATTGTAGAGTGCCTCTATAGTGTCAAGAGCCAGTGTGGTGTAATGGCTGAGTGTGCAGTACTTGGACTAGGAGGTAGGGGGGACCCCAGTTCAAGTCTTGCCTTAGCCAGAAACTCACTGAGTGAACTTGAGCCAGCCTAACCTACCTCATAGGGTTGTTGTGAGGATTAAAAGTTGTGTTATATTTAAAGTGCTCCAAGTGCCATAGCAAGGGGGCACTATATAAAGATTATTTTTATATACAGTCTGCTATGAGGCTGCAAAAGCACTCCAGGGAAGGCAGAGGTGAGGGGGGAGAGAAAAGAGCAGTTGGGAAACATGACTGGCATCCCTGATAACCAACCGGTATTGGGATAACATCAGGCAGCATTCTGATAGGTCTTTCTTCAATGCTGACAGCAAATTGGCAGTGCCAGTCAGGTGGGAGGGCCTGGGGAGCCTTTAGACCCCCTGAAAGAGCCTGATAGTTTTGTGTGCGATTCCCAGTGCCTGGCAGAGAGACATACCCCTGCTGTGCCTGCCTGCTGCTGCTTGCTGCTAGTCTGTCTCTCTCCTGCCACCTTATGGCACTCTCTGCAGGTTGATGACACCCTGTTACATTTGGGATACTGCCAATTGTCCAGTGCCTGCCTGCCATTATTTTTTTTAATTATTTATTTAGTTATTATTAAATTCATTTGCTGCCCCCTACTGCCACAGCAGCTCAGGGCAGCTCACAACATCTTAAAAACAATATGCTACAACTAAAACCACTAAAAAAACAGCAATAAAACCCACAACAAAGCATAAAAACATCCCCACCACACCCAACCATCACCCCTCTCCCTCACCAAAAGCCTGGCGGAACAGCCATGTCATTTTCTTTGGAAAGAGGGGAAGTCCAGGGACAGGCGGACCTCCGTCGGGAGGGAGTTCCACCACCGTGGTGTGGCCACTGAGAATGCCCTCTTCATAATAGCTACCCGGGATACGCAGGGGACCCTAAGGAGGGTGCTCTCAGCCGACCGCAGGGGTCAATCCAAAACCCGGAGGATGAAGCGAAACCATGCAGATATACAGGACCCAGACCTTTTAGGGCTTTATAGGTCAAAATAAACACCTTGAATCGAGCCCAGATGGCAGCCAGTGCAGAAAACGGAGTATTGGTGTAATGTGCTCATGGTGACCCATTCCCATAAGAAGACAGGCCGCCGCATTCTGCACCAGCTGCACTCTCCGGGTTGTCACTAAGAGTAGCCCCACATAGAGCCTGTTGCAGTAGTCTATTCTTGAGGTGATAAAAGGTCACAACCTTGGTGGCAAGGTCCGAGTCTGAAACATAAGGCCTAAGCCGTCGCACCAGATGTAATTGGTGAAATGCACCCTTCATCACAGCTATCACCCAGACATCCAGGCAGAGCTGCAGGTGCAGAGCACCCTTTCTCTCTATGGCATCTGTCCACTTTGGGGTACTCTGGGGTATTCTCTTCTGCAAGTTGAAACCCTGTCATACCTAGGGTGCCAATACCACTTTCTGCTTCTCCTCTGCCCACCCGATCCCTGCCAGTGCTTGCTGCTGCTGCTGTGCCTGCCTGTTGTCTGCCAGTCTGTCTCACTCTCATACTCTGCCCATCTGTGGCACACTTTGAAAGTTGAAGCCCTGTAATATTTGGGGTGCCAAAGTCACTGCCTGCAGTGACTGCTGCTCCTCTCCCCCCTGCTCCCTGTCACTGTCTGCAGCTGTGCCTGCCTGCTGTCCGCCAGTCTGTCTCACTCTCATGCTCTGCCCACCTGTGAGACTCTCTGCGAATTGCTAGTCAAAGATGAAGAAGTTTGGTTTGTTATTACATAGAATTATTGTTCTTCCCTTAAGCTCTAGAAGCATTCAAATAATTACTGCTTGAGTCATTTATATTGCTTGAACAGATTTCTCCAAGGACTCTAGTCACCTGTTTTTTGGAACTCTCTTTTGGATTAAAAAAATGCAAATGTGAATTCAGCAGAATCTTTCAGACTATTCTTTTTCTCACTTCAGAGGAAAGATTCTTCAACCTTACATTTAGTAGTTAGCCAAGATGAGCAATTATGAAGAAATTTGACACCAAATCCAGCAATTACCTCTATTAGCACTAGTTCCATTTTGGTGGCTTATTCAGTGTGACTATAAAGTTCAGCAGCAACATGGGTATGTCTCAAGGACAGAGCTAAAATGAGTACTCACAAAACTGGGTAGACCTGTCAAATTCCCAGCACTCAACTTGATCTGAAAATTTCAGTTACTAATTCGGGTCAGCACCTCACAGGATCAAGTCCTAAATGTAAATCATTAAGCAGATCCCGTGTCTGGTCTCTTTTTGGAGTTGCCATAGTAAGGATAAAACCAATCATCTGCTGTTTTCCATTGTTTGGAAACTCAAAGCATGAACAAACTCTGATCAGCTATCAAGAAAGATACAAGCAAATGTTTTGGGTTTTTAAAAAGCATTATCCATCTCTAAATACAACCCTTTAGATTCAGCCTCTCTTTCAGACCCGCCCCCCCTGCATATTCTGGCATATTCAGCCCGAATATGCGGGGTGGGAGGGTCTGAAAAAGAGAGACTGCCCCTAAAGGAATGTGCAGCCAGGATATGCGCGGGGACCGGCTGGTCTGAAAGCCCCCCCGTGCGACTTTGCCTGCAGACATGTGCAGGAAATCCAGCTCTGCATCCCTGTGCATGTCTGCTGGCAAAGCTGTGCGAGGGAACTTTCAGACCGTCGGAACCCTGCACATATCCTGGGTGCGCATTCCCACCCATAGCCAAAATATGTGGGTGGGGGAGGTCTGAAAGTAGCCTTAGCTCTGCATCCCTGCTCATGTCTGTCGGCAAAGTCGTGCACGCAGGGGGGGGAGGGAGGGGGCTTTCAGAAAGGCCGATCCCCGCGCATATCCTGACTGCGCATTCCCTCCTGCAGCCAAATTATGCACCCCGTGGGGAGGGGGGAAGGAGGTCTGAAAGCAGCCTGAAATCAGTGTCACAAATGTTGGGCATCTGTGCTCCCCAGGCCCATGTATTCTCATCGTAACCAAGCCAAGTACGTGCACTTGAGACCTCACATCTTCATGAATGTTAGACCCCTTGTCTCTCCCTCTGTTCCCCTTCCTAAGTCTCTCCCCCAGCTCCTGTCTCTCAGATTGTAAGCCCTAGGGGCAGGGACCGTGTCTATTTTATTACTTTGTAAAGTGCCAGGTACACTGCTGGCGCTATATAAATGTTTGTTATTAATAATAATAATAATAAAAATAATGTATGTTAAGATGCAGGACTACATTGCTTTTTCCACCATCCCAAGATGTGGGCTGCATTTCATTATGAAATCATGCCTTGTTCTTTCAAACAAAGGGCATGTCACATTTTTTAGAAACATCTATGTTCCTACCATACAAGATGTCCAGGGAAAAGAATAGCTTCCATGCTCTAGACTCGCACAGACACATACAGCTGTTGTTTAACCATTTCCAAAGGCATGTCTCTAATACTGCAGCACCTTTAATTGTCCAGGTTTCTTTGTACAGAGCCTTTCTATAGCTTTTCCATTCTGCAAAGTATCCCTTGCTATACAAGCCACCCAACATTTGTGCCTACCATAGGGTTTCTGGTAGTGCACACTGCATCTTGTTTTCTTGGCAATATCCTCGCCTATGAATGTTAAAATAGTCTTGCCAAAAAGCTTTAAAAGTAGGGGTCCCTTTAACTTGATCAGACCATACATGACTCCTGAAAGCTTCCTTCCAACTAGAGGTGAAGCAGAATTTCCACCAGTGTTCCAATTCTGTTGGAACCAGGGGTTTTGATCATTTTGAGTGGAAATTGGAACAGATGAAATTATGTCCAGATTTCTGATCGGAATTATTGAAATAATTTTCACCATTTTGCACATGACTAGAATGGTTTGGTCAAAATTCTGATCAAAAACTGTATTATTTGAATTCTGACCAAACGTTTGCTGACCTTTCTTTTTCTGCAGAACTATTCCATAGAAACAGAAAGGCTATTTCAAACCAGTCTTACTTCCATCCCAAATTACTCTGTGTGCATTGATTGCAACTTCATCTATCACTGAAACGCAATCACCTCTTAAGGGAAGTGTTCCCATTGTAACAGCAGAGAGCAATGTTATAATATGCAACAGTTAAGGTCAGAAAATGTGGAATGGAGTATCCAACTGAAAACTTTAGACACAGTAAATTAGAGGTTGACTAATCAAATTTGAGTCTGACCAAGATGTTGTGCTAAATCCACTGCTTTTATGAACAGTACCACGGAATCTTTTAAGGACTACAAATAGACAGGATGTTGGTTCTACATTTCATACAGAAGATAATCCCTCCAGAGGCACATCACTCATCACAGCAATGGGTAAATCTGTCTTCTGAGGAGGCTCTGACCTTCAGCAGAAGCTTCTGTCTCTGACTCCCAGAAGCCTCTTCCTATTTGTCTTCAAGATTAGGTATTTAGATGGGTTGGTGGCCCAGTGGAACAGCAGAAGCAACAGTACCCAGACAAACAGAAAACAACAGAGGTAAGTTGTTGAAGAGCATTGACCCAGCCTCTTCTACACAGCATTCTTCCTACTTGCCTTCAAGAAAATTCACAGTGCTTCTCAAATAGAGTAATTTCAGATGTTACAATACCATGGTCACCCACAGTGAATCCCCTGTGGTGGTCATTTGTACTGTAACATCTAAAGGGATTCCCGCCAGATGTTCACCCCAGTGAATACCTGGAGGGAATCACACTGACCACGCTTTCGGACCTCCGGCCGCCCAGAGGTCCGAAAACACGGTGGGATCGGGCTCCAAGCGTGGTCGGATTGGCCATGGTCTGGTCCGGTCCGCAGGTAACATTTGTTACCTGCAGCCCGGCCAGATCGTGGCCCCGACCAAGGGACGGGATATGGCGCAGCGGCTCGCTCATCTCCCAGAGGGCAGGCGGCCGGGGGACCACGGGGAGGGGGGCTGTGTGGCCACATGTTGTACTGCGCAGTCTTGCCCCCTCCCCGCTCCCCAGGAGGAATCAGGCTGACATGTCTAAAGGACGTCCGGACTGATTCCTGACCGGGATCCAAAATGGATCCCAGAGCACAATTCAGCGTGGCGGGCCACACGGCCCGGTACGTCTGAAATTACCCATAGTCACTGGAGTCTTAGATCAGTGCTGAGCCCCAGCACTGTTGATCTGTTGTTATCATTTCTGTTGATCTATTGTCATCATTTTCTTAAGCATTAAAGTACAGAGTCTTTAGAAAAAGAAGCAACCATTCTATATTGCTCTATGGGGCAATTCTTCTGTGCTGTAAGACACTTTGGTCACTAGGGTAACTATGGTAACATTACTGGTTTTAAACTGATTTAGAATTCTCACCGCCTAACATTCCTGCACACAATTATACCAGATACAGTACTACAGGTAACTAACTTTAGGAAATGAACACCAGGAAAATGATTGCTTATTTTTGTAAAAGACTCTGTGTTTTGGCCAAGTATTATTCCAGCTGATCATCACACAACCTTAGATAACTGGGGTGTGGATCTTGTTTGCTTTATTGTCCATTCTTTCCAAACTTGTTGACATGAGCTGAGTCTACATTCTTAGTGCTAAATGAATAAACAATTAATAATCAATAATAATAAAAGTTATTCTGGGATTTACACTGTGGAGCTTATTACCTGAATTTTGATGGTCAGCCATGTTGCCAGGACGGTATCTGTTGAGTTTCTTTGTCTAATCTTGCATGTGAGAAATAGAATAGAGGCTTTTTCACTTTAATAACGAGGAGCATGTTGGATACTACTTTTGAATTTTCTTGAATACACATTCCCAATATTGAAAATTAACTCAATTTAAAATTTACAATTTAAAATAAGGTACGATTAACAATCAAAATGAAGTTGCCATCTGGATGGCTGGGTGATGTAAAATGCAGTTCCCATTTGAATGCACAAGAAAAGGAGCAACTTTCAAACCTGTTCTGGATTAAGCACCATTCCTGGTATTTAAACAAATTTTATTTGTTTGAACATTGGGCCTGCTCCAAGACCCTATTACATTCAATGGAAAGACTCTCATAGGCCCCAGTAGCATTTGGATTAAGCCCACAGACCACAGTAAAATATACTTGTAATCACTCTGGTCCTAATTCTACATCTTTATCAGAGCTACCTTTCTGCCGGGAGAGGAAACAGAAAGGCAGCTCCCATCTGGGGAAATACTAAGGCTGTTCTCTGATGTGGATACGGTCAAATAAGATAAGGGTTTCTGAAGTCTGCTTTGGAAATTAATTTCTAATGTGGATATTAATAATAAATAACAACAGCCCAGCTTTCTGGGTTAAATCCCAAGCTGGTGTAAATTGACATTGCTCCATTGCAGTGAATGGCCTTCAGCTAGAGATCATCAACATATCTCAGTGAGAATCAGTGGAGCATCTAGCACACACATCTCTCTTTTAAACCAGTCTCCATAATTTTAACCAATGCTAGATGCTCCACGACACTGCATGAGGCAAATAAACTTGCTCTGTTTAGATATGAAGAAGGTGATACCGAGAGGAACAATGGTTTCTTCAGAAGTTGGCATCAAAGTCAGAATGAGAACTCAGGATTTACTAGTCCTTTGCTTAGAATGCTCAGACAGTCTCAACTTTTCCTTAAAATGCTCCACTAGCACAAGCTCCATTTACTTCCATGGAACTTGCACCAGCAGAGCACTTTGAAAATGGAACTATTATTCTCGTCTGTTAAATATTTATTGGGCTGCATATGATGCCAAACTCTCTATAGAACATTTTACTTTAACAAAACTCTTGTTAATGGCAGCGGGGATTTTGCTGCAGTAAATGCTTCCAGCATAGGCTCATGTGTAATATTTAGTCACAGTAATTTTCCCTTAAGGGTATACTGAGTAACATTTACTAAAGCATCTAAGTGGCTTTGGAGCCTAGCTTCAATTTTCAAAAGCATCTTAACGGCATCTAAGCTCCTAAGTGCCTAAATCACTCGTGGAAATGGAGTTTAGCAGACTTTAGGGAGTCTTTCAGGGGTCACAACTTTCAGGTGGTAAAACGCATTGAAAATACCACACGGTCATTTAACACATGGTCATTTGTGACATCTGAACTTTTCTACAACATGGAAAATCTGTAGTAAATACCTAGGGATCCACGGGAAAGTTCCCTGGATAGTATAAATGCATCCCCAGTCATTTACCACACATTTACCATGTGATGGAAGTGCCACCAACTAGCACAGTATGTTTTGCTTGTTTCCTGATGATTGCGCCACTGGAAACATTATGTCTGAAAGAACCCAAAGCTAGACTTGTTCTTAAGGAATGAAATTCACCCCTTGCACAGGTCCCATGTGCAACTTAAATCCTCAATAACTGTCCTAATGGGTGAATAGGCCTTCCTCAAATACTCTGCATAGGAGGACATTTCAGCAACTGATAAATTATTTTGGTCTATGCACCAACAAAGAGAATGTGCAATTGCATACATATTCCTTATTGAGCTCTAAATACAGACCACAGGACATTAAAATAAATGAAAGGAAGAAGGTGTATTTTTCCCAAGAAGTTTTTTTTTTTCTTTTTTAAACTGTACATTTTGTAGCAAAAAAGAGGGGGAGGAAAGGGAAAAAAAATCCAATTACAGGGATGTCATTTTCTAAAATTCCAGGTAGGAAACATGACGAATACAAGATCAAGTACACAGCCATGTCACAATATATCTCTGAGCCTTTAAAAAAAAATATACATAGGTTTGTTTTTTTCTGTGTGTCTTTTTTTGTGCCTTACAATCTTGCTCCTTGCACCTGTTGCAAAATAATAAATCATGTGCATTTTCAAAAGGGTTCCCACTGTGAACAACTCATTGGACACAAAGAAAGAAAATAAATTAATTAAATTAAGACATTTGCTCTTGCTGCCGAAATGCTGGAAATCACAGTAAAGTCAGTGAGGACAATGAAGTAATGGGGTGGGCTGTGCACAGCCACTGGATTCCCCCAAACTGCAGAAATGCTCCCCAAAATGAACTTGAAACTCAGTTTGCAAGCCACAAAGAAGGACTGTTCATCTCAGGTGGCAAGTACCTTGGCAAAGGAGGGGTCAGAGGCCGGTGAATGTGTGGAGGGAGTGGAGGTAGGGCAGGAGGCAAAACAGATGACAAAGGGGATACCACCAGGTCTGAGATATATGTTGTTTTCCGTGGCTAACTGGAACATTCCATTAAATTTGAAATCCCCTGAAATGCCCAGACACCTGTGTAACCTATGATTTCTTCTGATACAACCACGCCCTGTTGTGATGACTGGACCAACGGGAGCTCTTTGGTTTTTGACTTTGTCACAATGGAGCTTAAGTCTGTATTTTCTTTGTCAGTCAAACACAGAGTGAGAGAGTAACCTTGGCCAGAAGCAATTTGTATTAATAACGTGATGAATTCACCATAGCAGGTCCCTTGTCTTTGATATGAAATCTTGCTCTGCCCCTCCCACCCCCATTACTGACAGAAAACTCCCCTATAGATACCAATATCTGATGCAATCAGCCTTGTGTATTGACAAGCAGAGACCATGAAGGAAATGAATGAAGGGTTTTTTTTTGTTTTTTTTTAATATTGGCCCCCTAGATTTTATTTTCTTAGGACATAAAGACTGGGTTCGGAGGTGGGTTTTACAGTTCACCCAGAGTTTAATCTTTTTGATATATCCCCAATTTCACCGGAGGCTTTGATGAGGGAAAAGAAATATACAAAAGAAAACCGAGTCGCCTTTTCCCCTAGAAAAATAATAATAATAACAAAGATTCTCAACCCAACAACAGGAAGAAAATTTCTCCACATGTGGCTGATAACACCAACGGATCAATCAGAGAAGCTGATCTATCCTTTCCCCACAGATGTCCTTGCAGGAGATCTCAGGCAGCCAGCCTTGCAATGACAGCTGGGGATGTCCTTGTGTCCGTCTTATATCCATAGGAGCATACTTCTTAGGTTACCAAAAAGGGGGGAAAGGAAACCTTTGAAATAAATACGTGCTGCTAAACCTGCCTTAATCCTTGTTTAATCTTGTTTGACGGTTCACTGAGAGGCCAAGAGACTTTTTAAAAGCAATTCTAAATAGGGCCAGTAAATTCCTCACAACACTCACACATGGTTTTGTTGGGGCCAGATATTGTTGACTACACACATGCTTATTAAAATTGCATGACCTCTCTTATCCCATTTGATTGATGGATTTATCCATTTTTGATTTGATTATTTTGGCCAAGGCAGTTGAGATTGGTTTTTCCCTCCCTGTCGTACACATGAACTTTCAACAAAACCAGACTTTATTACACTTGAAGTGATTGTGGGGGAGAGTGAAGGGGAAGATGGGAGCTCTTATTTACACCGTGCTTTCCATTACCCATTCTGAGCTCCCATAAGTCCCTTTTGCCCCTGGCAGGTCATTGTCATCATACTGCAAAAGCATGCCATTCACTGAGAGGCTGCGCTTTGTCCAAATGTTTGTTATCTTTTTTGGGTAGGTGCAACACTGAGAGGTGGAAAAATCCCCCATGTCAAAAGAATGGCTACGTTTAGTTTTACCCTCCAGTGGTAACATGAGGAGGCTACGGAATTTGGACTCTTGTTGGCCCAGCAGTGGCTCTTTGTCCGAGTGGTGGGCCACTGTGGAAGTTCTGGAGTCTACTGTGTCCTCCTTTTTCTGACACTTCAGTTCCAGGGAGGCGAAAGCTCCCATGAGCCGGTCAATATTGTTGTGTTTTGACCTTGAAGGAGGCCTCCACTTACTGGCCAATGTGCCCTGTTCACTTTGGAGGCTGTAGTTATCACAGTCACGGCTATTCACAGAGCTAGAAGAAGAGGAGATGCTGCTCTGTGCAGATTCACAGTTGAACTCCATTAGTTCATTCCTCACCACCACTTTGGGGTTGACTTGTGGCAGGACCCCGTTCTGGACAGGTTGCGATCCATTAGTCTGTGAGTAGACGTTGCTGACGTTAGCCATTTTCCCCTGGGAATTGTTACAAACCTTATACCGGACCATGAGTATGACGATGAACACCAACAGAGTCGCCACAATGATGCCTCCAATGACTATGATCATTGTCCCACCAAGGAACTGGCTGTGCATGGACTGGCACTGAGGATAGTCCTCTTTGGTGAAGAACTGGGCACATCCCACAATGTTTGTAGCAGTGAGCGTTGTGGCAGTGTCATCCCACATGGCCAGGACGCACAGGTAATAGCCCGTTCCAGAAACCAGGTTGTTCACCACAAAGGCTTTGTTGGTAGCAGGGATCATCCTTTAAGAGAAAAAGAAAACTGGGTTAAAAAATGCAATGAGAAAAATAGACGCAAAGTGTAATTCAGGTTCTGATTTACTTCAGGCTTCATCTACTTCATCTCTGCAACAGCTCTGCAACAGACAAAAACATCTTAATACATATGGGTCCATACTGCAAACAACTGAATTAATCAAGCCTGGCTTCCTATGGATTGTGTTTTATGATTGTCTGACTTATTAAATGGTTGCACAAAGAGGTATTATTACCTGTGACTTTATTGACAGTAAGTCATAGAATATATGAAGAATTCAAAATGAATGAAGTTTTATTCCAGTTCTCAAGTGAATTGGCAAATAAATCCTGTGTTCCAAAATTTTGGGCTCCCTATTTATATTTTGGCACTATGACCATTTTTGAAAAGGGCTGAGCATTCCCAGAAGGGATGATTCAGGCCCTTCTGAGCATGCCTAGTTCTTTTTTTTTATTTTTTATTTTTTCAAACCTACCCACAAATTTACCCACAAACATATTTCCCACAATTTGGGAACCTCCAACCGTCATTCCTAGTGCATTTAGCCAATCTGTTCAGTGACTCCAGAAACATTAATAGGCCATTTTGATTAACCTTGGCATGATTAACCTACCTCTCTGACCGCTCCTTTAATGTGTCTCTCTCCAACTCCGCCTCCTCCTCCTTCCCCCTCTCAGTTGGTGTTCCTCAAGGCTCTGTTCTTGGCCCTCTCCTCTTCTCGATCTATACCTCATCCTTAGGCAAACTCATTGCCTCCCATGGCTTCCAATACCACCTCTATGCTGATGACACTCAACTCTATCTCTCTACTC
>QEPC01005015.1:709722-752280 GCA_003113815.1 Sphenodon punctatus | reverse complement strand
GTACCCCGCCCGGTGAACCAGGTGGGGCCAATGGATAAAGCCCCGGTGGTACGCCAGCACGGACATGTGGTGGGCGATCAGGTAGTAGGCCTCGAAGGGATCATGCATGGAGAGACCCAGCTGGACGTCCAAACGGGACCACACCCCCAACAGGGCTGACATCTCTACCACGGAAGGCTCAGACACACAGCAGACAGCAGAAGGGGGCCAAGGAAGATGTCCCAGCTCCAGCAGCCGGTGGTACACCGCCGCACGGGTGCGCTGGTACCCACGCGCCCTATGAACACAGGCAAAGTAGGACATGGCCAAGGCAGGGCCACCCTCAGCAAGGCACACCGTGTAGGTGCCCAGTACGCACACACCAAGCACAGACACGGTCTCAGGCCCGGACCAGGGCACATGAGAACACTGCTTGTCTGGGATGCGTCCGTCAGGGAAGCGAACCATCCCCAGGGTCTTCGTATGCAGCCGGCAATCATGAGCACTCACCTCATAGCCGAAGTAGCAAAGTCCGGAGCTCAAGCTCTCAAAGGCACCCGCATGGCTGGCTGGGCTGCCCAGGAGCAGCTGAACGGCTGGGGTATGCCACAGGTCGCAAAGAGACATGGTCTCGCGGAAGGTCCAGATATGGGGGGCCCCATGGGGGCCGGGAACCGGGAGCCCGGTGGATGGACAACCAGCCATGGTCCTGCAAGACAGGGAGAATAACACCATGGACAGGGGGGCACACAAACCCTCCAGCGCCGGGAGGGCCTCCGAGGGGTCCCAAGGCCAGGAAAATTGGCCACGGACTGCAACATTGTAGCACAACAGAGCGAGGTGTGGGGTGCGGACCCGGCACAGCTGCCGAGCACAATAGCACTCACATAACAGCTAATCGGGAAGTCAAGGCCACGGTGTTGCAAACAGCCATGGGTGTGGGGGGTTGATGGGTGAAGGCATGCAGCTGCACAAGGAGCACATGGAACCGCGCGCCCATGCAGGCACAAGGACCCATGCGCATCCAGCACGTGTAACCATGGGCACACCCACAGACCCAAGCACCCCATTGGGGAGGCCCGGATGGCTGGGGGCTGGCCCCCGGCATGGCCGCCCAGAGGAGGGCCATAATAGGTGTCCCCCAGCCCCCGGGACCACCACCACCATGGAGCAGGCAGGGCAGCCACCTACTGGATGCACCTCACGATCGCAGCCGAGTTGTATCACGACCACACTGAGCAGTTTCACCTCCTTGGTGAGGAGGTGGACCTGGCTGCCCGGCTGCAGGTTTCCCTGGCCTGGAGAGCTGCAAGGGCCCGCAGGGTGGACCATGGCCACAGGAGAGTCCTTGTCTGGCTCAGGGCACAGAGGCTATCCAGGGAAGACTGACAGGGCATGAGCTGAGGCAGGACCCAGCCCGCGGTGCTCTGCGATGCGGCCAAGCACCTCCTGCGGGCAAGGGAGACCATGCGCTGGGCCGTTCTCCTCGCTATGCCCATTGAGAGGCACCTATGGGTCGCTGAGCGCCCACCGGGTTGGTGGGCGAGGGCGCTGGCCCAGTGGGACAAGGCAGCCTGGAGGGCCCACCTCAGGATGGACAAGTTCACCCTGCTGTGCCTAGCGGAGCTCCAGCCCTGACTGGAGTGACAGCACACCTCCATGAGGACCCCCATCCCCATGGTCCAGCAGGTGGCCATAGGGGTCTGGGCCCTGGCAATGCTCGACTCCTGTGTCCCAGCACTTTGGTGTAGGGCTCACCACGGTGGCCTGTATCCTCTGGGATGTGTGCGAGGCTGTGGAGGGTGTGCTCCTGGACAGAATGATCCAGCTGGTGGACCAGGAGGCCATGATGATGGGATTCATGGCCGGAGGCTTCCCCGACTGCATGGGAGCGATGGACGGCACCCACGTCGAGATCCTCTGCCCCTCCGCAGGAGAGGCTGAAGAGTATGTGAACCGGCACGGGTACAACTCCCTGCAGCTGCAGGCAGTTGTGGATCACCGGGCTCAGTTCATAGACATCTTCACGGGCAACTCCGGCCGCAGTCATGACGCCTGGATCATGACCATCTCCCCCTTCTATGCCCGGATGTTCCGGGGGGATTTCTCTGACAAGGGGATGACCTGGATCGAGGCGGTACCTATGCCCCCCTGTATCCTGGGAGACCCTGCCTAGCCCCTCACTCGCTGGTTGATGAAGGTCTACCCTGTCGCACGGACCCTGCAGAGGTGCTATACAATACCCGCCTGTACTCCAGCAAGACCGTGGTGGAGCGAGCCTTCAGGGTCCTCAAGCAGTGCTGGAGGAGTCTCGCTGGGCACCTAGACTACACTGTGGAGACCTCCGCCCTGGTGATCAGGGCCTGCTGTGTGCTCCACAATGTCTGCGAGACTGAGGGGGCAGCCCTGGAATACCCAGAGCCCCACAGGACCCCGGGTCCTGTGCCCCTGTACATGAACACCGAGAACCCCAGGGAGTACCGTTATGCCAAGCGCATCCGGGACGCCCTTGCAAGGCATATTTCCTGGGGTCCCCGGGTGTGAGGGGCTCCCCTCCCCGGCCCACCCACTGGGGTTCCCGGTGCCAGCCCCTGCCGGGTTCTGCCCCCCCTTATCACCCACATACGGGCCCTGGAGGCATACATGTGTGTATACATTTATTTCACCCACGTGTAAATGTAACCCCTCCCCCTCTCCCTCCACCCCTGTAGTCCCCTGCCCCCCGAGTGCCCCCTCACACCACCCTCCCCCTACCCCCAGCCCCCCTCTTTTCCTGGGTTGGCCCCATGAGCGCCCGGTGTGGGCCATGGACCCCTGGGAACTCCCCTCCCCCCAGCTGTCTGTGTTCCCAGCAGTGTCCTGGGCCTCCTCCAGGTCCAGCAGGGGGGGCGGTGGTTGGTTGGAGAGGGGTGTGGGACCCAGGGGCCCCCCATGGCAGTCGCACCCTCCTGAGGCCGGGGGGGTACCGGGAGGCAGATGCGCGGCCCCTGGGGGCAGGGGGGCGGCAGGGGCACCTGCACAGGGGGCAGGGGCACCGAGGGTTCTGGCATGGGGCCCTGGGCAGGCAGGGTGCCCGGGGGCACAGCTGCCATCACATAGGCGCACATCGTGCCGGCTTTCAGAAGCACGGAGGTCCCAATATCGTGGGACCTATCCATCTTCGCAGAGTGCTCCCGCACTATGCCTGTGATGGCCTGCTCCAGCCTCCCAAGCGCCTCCACCTGCCTGATGGGCTCCCGGCGCTCCCGCCTCTGCTCCAGGCCCACCTTGCCCTGGAGCCTCTGGTCCCTCGCCTCTACCTGCTCCAGGGACTGCTCGATGGCCGTCTCCATCCGCTCCATGGCCGCTATCATCCTCTCCCCCTGTTCCTCTGAGGTCCGGACGATCTCCTCCGCCTAGTCCTCCCTCCTCCTTTGGACCCATGCCTGGTGCTCCCTCATGCACTGTGATGGGGCCACAGGCCCTGGGGATGCTGGTTGCCGGGGTTGCCTTGGGGGTACGGGAGGGTTAGTCCAATCTTGACCCTGACCCCTGGCGACGATGGGGCAGGGGCCCCGTGGGCCCCCCAGTGTGTTGCCAGGCCCCTCCCCAACCCCAGATCCTCTCACCCCCTGCGACTGTCTGGGGAACCCCTTTCTGCACCCCAGATTACCCTCCCTACCGGGCCGCCTGCCTCACCTGGTTCCTGCGCCTGCTGGTGGGTCTCCTTGGTGGCTGCCTGCTCGCTCGCTGGGGTCTGGTCCCGGGGTGTCCCATGGCCTGAGGGCGAGTGAGGGGGTTGTGGGTGTTTGGGTGTGCGGTTAGGCGACCTGGGACTGGGCCCCCTCCCACCTTGGTATTGGGGGACTGGGGCTCGGTCTGGGGCTGGGCCGGACCCATCCATCCCCCCCTTGGCCCCTGACCCCGTGGGCCCGGTCCCTCCCTGCTCTGGGTCACCCGCTTACCCTCAATGTCGGTCTTGGATCCTTCCGAGGCCGGCCCTTCAGTGTGGGAGTGGGGATGCTCCCCCATGGACCACTGGCTGAGGGTGATGAGGGTGCAGGCCTTGGACTCCGATTGCCCAGCCTGGGGGTGGGTGCTCTCTGGGATGCTGTCTGGGGGGGCCCTGCAGGTGCCGGGGGACCCTGGGCTTTCCTCCTGGGGGTCCGGGGCCCTGGAGCTCGTGTCTACCAGTTGGGCAGCGAAGGGAGGGGGTACCTTGGCCTGTTCCCTGCCCTGGACCACAGCACTCCCAATGAGCCATGGGGCGACTATGGACCCCTTCATATGCAGGATGCGTCCTGGGCATCGTAGAATGGGGTGGTCCAGGCTCCATGTCCGGACCACCTATTGTTGTCCCGGATGGCCTTGTACCCCCTCTTCAGCTCCTTGGCCTTTGAGCAGCACTGTGCCACTGTGTGCTGATGCCCCACCACCTCCATGTCCCGCACTATGTGCTGGTAGACATTCTCATTGCACTGGTTGAGCACGAGCTTGAGCTGGTACTCCAGGGTCCCCCATATCCTAATGAAGTCCCGGGTCTCCTGGAGGCCCCACTGGCCCCCTCTGTGGTTCACCTTCCTCCCTCTTCTCCACTGTGGTTCATCCTCCTCCTCCGCCGCCTCCGCCCAAGTTGGTCCGGTGTCCTCCGGGGGCTCATCCACCCGGGCACTCTTCCATGTCTGCAGGAGGCAGGGGGTAGGGGGTTAGGGTTTTGTGCATGCCCTGGCCCCTCGCATGGCGCCCCCTTACTCCTCCTCCCTGGTGGGAGCCTGGGCTTGCCCCGTGTCCTGCTGGTACCCTGGCTCCCCTGCCCTTGTTTCCCCGTACCCGTTTCCTGGGTGCCTCCTCCGGCCCCATTCCGACTGATGTCCCCGGGGCATCGTGTCCCACCTGCTGCTGCGGATGTTGTCCCTGCACCTCCTCCATGGTCAGCATGACCCCCCAGCTCCCCCACCTCCACCTGCTCTCCCTCCACCACTGCCCCTGGCTCCTCCTCCTCCTCCACCATCGCTCTGTCACCCGCCGCTCTCTTCCACCTCCCCCCTCGCTCCATCCCGCCATGCTTCCCTGCTGCAGATTTCCCTTTATAACTCCCTCCGGTGGTTGTGTTGTTGCTGGTTGCCTGGCAGCGACGCTGCATTGTCCATGGCTGGGGATCATTTCCTTTGGTTTCGCCCGGGGATTGGTGTCCAGACGTTACTTTTTGTTGGTTCCCGGTGGGGATCTCTTTGAGCACGCTTCCCATGATTTTGCCCCGGGTAGCCCGGGAAGCGTGGTTGAAATTGACCCCATGTGGGTATTGAGCATGGTGAACATTTGGCGGCCACCTAACAGATGTTCAGGGCTCTTTGGCCCCACCGCGGGATTGAGCGTGGTTCACTGTGGTTAAGCGTGCTCTCATAATGTCTGAAAACACCCTATGTCATTAATAAAAAGGGCGAATAACAAGGGAGCCATGACACACCCCTGCCTAACACCATTGGTTGCCGGGATAGATCCTGTTGTATCCCCCTGGGTATTAACCTGGATCCTAAGAGACGTATCTGTGTATAGAAGCCGGCTCAAACTCGGGCCGTTCAGTGTTCGACCTGAACTTGGCCTGTTTGTTCAGATGGCTGAACCAAATGCTTGAACCGAATGCCCCAAGCCCCAAACAGTTCGGTCATGTTCGGATGAGTTTGGGCAGGAAAACAGGGTTGGCAGGCCCAGGGAGGTGGGGGCAACTGAGGAGCAAACTTTCTGGCACCAGGGGTGGAGAGACTTGGACTAGCAGCCAGCCTGCCCAATCACCAGCCCTTGTTTCCTCAGACCACTGGATTCACAGTCTATGATCGGCATGGGGCAAGGCTGCACAGAGTCAATGGGGCTTGTGGTAAGGCGGGTGCAGCAAGTAACAAAAGTCACTGCCCTCCCCCCTTCCAATTCCTTCTGAGGTAGTCACTGATCCTGTCAGCAGGTGTTTTCAGAAGTCTCCCTCTCCCAGCAGTTTGTGTTCCTAATCCATTGCCATCCTCCTCCTATTTCACCCATTTCCACACATTTACCTCCGTAGTTTCCTTTTTTTTCAATTCAATTAGATAGATTTAGGTTTATTTTGTACTTTTTACCCCTCCCTGTGTTCTTTCTCCCTACCCTCCATTGAATCCTTCCCTCCCCCCACTATATATTCCATCCCTGATTCCCTTCCCCTGTTTTTGGATTTATTTAGAGTAGGATTAGATTGATTTAGGTTTCATTTCAGTTTTGTACACCTCCCTGTGTTGTTTTTTGTGAGCTGTCTGTGTCCGCCCCATCCCTGTGGATAGATAGATAGATAGATAGATAGATAGATAGATGTAGGAGTTAGTTTAGTTATAGAGATAGATAGAGATAGTGTGTAGTGATTCAGTTTTAATATTGTATAATGTGTTTGTAGGACTAGGCCTTTGAAGATATTAGATAATATTCCATTTTGTTCCATAGGTTTTAGAATAGTTAATAGCAGTTAGAGTTAGTGTAGTGTAGTGTATATAATATTAGATATATATAATATTAGATTACCAATTTGAATAAATAAATAAAATATATATATATATATAAAATCTTCCTGAGCATTCTTTGGGTGGGAGAAATGGAGAAGGGAAGCAGGAGAGACCAGTCTGCTGCCCGTAAGGATGGCAATGTGGCATGTGATAGGGGCCGTGCCAGTGGAGTGGCAGTAGGCATCAGCAGCAGCCCAAGCCCATCACCACACCCCAAACTGCACAGGTCTGATTGCTCCCAGGCAATCCAATGTCCGCTGCTGCTGCCAATTCTGCCTCTGCTGTCTGTGCCATGGGTTCTGTGCCCTGACAATCCAATGTCTGCTTCTGCTACATCTGCTGTTTGTGCCATGGGTTCTGCTACCGGGCAATCCAATGTCTGCTGTTGCTGCCAATGCTGCCTCTGCTGTCTGTGCCATGGGTTCTGTGCCCCGGCAATCCAACATCCGCTTCTGCTACGTCTGCTGTTTGTGCCATGGGTTCTGCTACTGGGAAATCCAATGTCTGCTGCTGCTGCCAATGCTGCCTGTGCCATGGGTTCTGTGCCCAGGCAATCAAATGTCCACTGTTGTTGCCAACGCTGCCTCTGCTGTCTGTTCCACTGGTTCTGTTCCCCAGAAATCCAATGTCTGCTTCTGTTGCCAATGCCACATCTGCTGTCTGTGCCATGGATTCTGTGCCCAGGCAATCGAATGTCTGCTGCTGCTGCCAATGCTGCCTCTGTTGTCTGTGCCATGGGTTCTGCTACTGGACAATCCAATGTCTGCCGTTGCTGCCATTGCCGCCTCTGCTGTCTGTGCCATGAGTTCTTTGCCCAGGCAATCCAATCTCCACTTCTGCTGCCTCTGCTGTCTGTTCCATGGGTTCTGCTACTGGGCAATTGAATGTCTGCTGCTGCTGCTTCTGCCAATGCTGCCACTGCTGTCTGTGCCATGGGTTCTGTGCCCAGACAATCCAATGTCCGCAGCTGCCACTAATGAAGCCTCTGCTGTCTGTGCCTTGGGTTCTGTGCCATGGCAATCCAATATCTGCTGTTACTTCTTCCAGTGCTCCCTCTGCCACAGGTTCGGTGGCCTGGCAACCGAATGTCTACTTCTGTTGCCTCTGCTGTGCCATGGGTACTGTGCCCCGGCAATCCAATGTCTGCTACTGTGTGACTACATAATTCACCACTGGGCAAGGCTTGACCAATTGGTTGAGATCTGGAGTGTAGGATGCAAGCCTGCAACGCCTGGCCAAGTAGGGGTGCCAGCCACTGAGCCCTTGCTGGGCCTCTTCCACTGCTCCACCAATGCCAGCCAGCCTGCAACGCCTGACCAAACAGGGATGCCAGCCACTCCAGCCCCAGGACCCACCGTCAGGGTTCTGGGGCTGTCATTTTGCTCATGAGGAGCTATCATTCTACCTCATCAAGAAACAGCCACTCCAGTCCCAGGACCCACCAGCAGGGTTCTGGGTCTATGTTCCAGGCAGGAAGGGCTGTCATTCCACTTCATCCAAAAGCAGCCACTCCATCCCCAGGACCCACCATCAGGGTTCTGGGGACTACATTACAGGCATGGTGGGATGTTCATCCACACCATCTAGAAGCTGCCACTCTAGTCCCAGGTTCCACTGTCAGGGTTCTGGGACCATCATTCCACTCAAGGGGTGCCATAATTCCAACGCATCAAGAAAAAGCCAGTCACTCCAGCCCCAGGACCCACCATCTGGATTCTGGGGCCTACATTCCAGGCAGGGAGGGCTGTCATTCCACTTCATCCAGAAGCTGCCACTCCAGCCCCAGGACCCATCATCAGAGTTCTGGGGTCATCATTCTGCTGACAGGTAGCCATCATTCCCCATCATTCCACTTCATCTAAAAGCTGCCACTCTAGTCCCAGGACCCACCATCAGGGTTCTGGGGCCATCACTCCAATCACGGGGAACCGTCATTCCACTTCATCCAAAAGCAGCCACTCCAGCCCCAGGACCCACCATCAGGATTCTGGGGCTGACATTACAGGCATGGGGGGCTGTCCATCCACACCATCTAGAAGCTGTCACTCTAGTCCTAGGACCTGCCATCAGGGTTCTTGGGCCATCATTCCACTTATGCGGAGCTGTCATTCTATGGCATCAAGAAACAGCCAGCCACTTCAGTCCCGGGATCCACCATCAGGGTTCTGGGGCCTACATTACAGGCAGGGAGGGCTGTTCATCCACTTCATCCAGAAGTTTCCACTCTTGTCCCATGACCCACCGTTATGGTTCTGAGGCTGTCATTCTGTTCATGGGGAGCTGTCATTCCACCGCATCATGAAGCAACCACTCCAGCCCCAGGACCCACCATCAGTGTTCTAGGGCCTACGTTACAGTCAAGGCAAGCCATCATTCTACGGCATGCCATGGGTTCTGTGCCCGGCAATCCAACATCCGCTTCTGCTGCCTCTGCTGTGCCATGGGTTCTGTACCCCGGCAATCCAATGTCCACTTCTGCTGCCTCTGCTGTGCCGTGGGTTCTGTGCCCCAGCAATCCAATGTCCACTTCTGCTACCTCTGCTGTGACATGGGTTCTGTGCCCTGACAATCCAATGTTTGCTTCTGCTGCCTCTGTTGTGTCATGGGTTCTGTGTCCTGGAAATCTAATGTCCACTTCTGCTGCCTCTGCTGTGCCATGGGTTCTGTGCCCCAGCAATTCAGTGCCTGCTTCTTCTGCCTCTGCTGTGCCATGGGTTTTGCTACTGGGCAATCCAATGTCTGCTGCTGCTCCACCAATACTTGGCAGCCTGCAATGTCTGGCCAAGTAGGGGTGCCAGGTCAGCCACCAAGCCCCAAGCCTTCCTGGCCTCTGCTGCTGCTGCTGCTTCTGGGTCTCAAATGGCCAGCCATGGCACCACGGGCACCCCCAGGTGCCAAGCACTGAGCTTGCCTACCTGGGCAAGCTGGGATGCCAAGCACCAAGCCTTCCTGGTCTCTGCTGCTGCTGCTGCTGCTGCTGCTGCTGCTGCTGTGTCTCCAACCCCTGGAATGCCCCAAGCCTCTGCCATGGCCCAACTTTTTGAACATTTGGGGTGGTCCGAACTCCACAGGACAGAACCCATGAACCTATTGTGTGTTTTTATAACATATTTCATCGGAAGGCTCTGTCAGAGGCTTTGAAGGCAGGGAAAGTGAAGCTGGAGGCTGCCCTTTTATATGGAGCAGAACTTTGGGGGTTAGATGCCAAAGCTTTGACAATGGACAAAAGAGCACTAAGCTCCTTCTTAAAGAAGATGCTTAATGTGCAACAAAGCACACCTGCCTATTTGATGAGAACAAAGGTAGATTTTACCAATCTTGCCACTTTGGGTATAATAAGAGTGATTAGATATTGGTTCAAAATTAGGATGTATCCCCCCCTCCAAATTTCCAAAGATTATACTTCTTGATGCTGAATTAGGTCTCATCTCCTCCTTTCCTTGGCTTAACAATATCCGGGGGAAATTATTTACTATTTGTTTACGGGGAAATTGGACATATCAGGATCGACTCTCTCTCTTTAATGAGAGTATAATTATTGAAGGTCGCCTCAGAGACATTTCTTTACAGGAGGATATGTCGTCAATTAGAACATCCAGATGTGCCCCCTTCTACAAGATGATCAAATTTGAAAATTCCTTGCCAAAATATCTTTCTGTGATTCCCTTGGTGCACCATAGAAAAGCCCTTACTAAACTTTGTTTTGGTCAGATTAAATCTGCAGTACTTGTGGGAAGATGGTCAAAGACTCCTTATCATTTAAGAACTTGTCTTTGTGGAAGTGATGAGGTTGAGGACATTTTTTACTTTTTGTGGTCTTGTGACCTTTATATAAAAATTAGGAAGAAGTTTCTACTTCCAGTGGTCAACTCGTCTCATCACTTCAGTCCATATGAGTGTGCCATATGGATTTTGCAAAATGAGTCATTGCAGTTACTAAATTTTCTGTCAAGATACATTATAGCAGCAATGAAAATCCGCAGTAGGATATTGTTGCAAATTCCTGATGATGAACTTAGGCCTTTTTACGTTATAAAGGTATGTGACAAATTATTGCCCTGTTTTTATGGTTTGTATGGAGGTAGTATAATAGATTATGTTTTGCCTCCTAATGCATTTGATTTTAGTTGTTTTACATTGTTTTATGCAATTAGTTATGTATCACATTTTAGATTGCAAGCCCTAGGGCAGGGACCGTGTCTATTCAATTACTTTGTAAAGCGCCAGGTACATTGCTGGCACTATATAAATGCTTGATAATAATAATAATTAATATCCCCTATGGAGATGCTTTATGTATGTCTTTTTTTTAAAAAAAATTATAATAGTGGTGCCTAATTTCACCGTCATCTCTTATGGAGATTTTTTTGTATGCTTTCACATTTAGCTGAATGCCGTAAATAAATAATAAATAAATAACTAAAATAAAATATACAAATGACCTAGGAATGAATGATCATTTTAGCAGATGAAATGGGAATCAGATAGTACTTTGTATCCTCTTGTCTGGAGATGAAATGAACAGAATGAATTCACTGAACAAATTATTCATTTCAGCCCCAATACACATCTGTCAGGGATGGCTGAAATATAGTGAATCCTGCCACAGTTCAGGGGATTGGATTAGATGACCCCCCAAGTCCCCTCCAGCCCACAATCCTGTGATAAGAGCAGAGCAAAGAGAGGAATTTCCACTTTGTTTAGATTTGACTGATGGAGGCCTGTGCTAGCTAGGTAGCTCACTGGCTTTTGTGCATATATGCTTGTTGGCTTGGAAGTTTTGTTGGACAGTGATGTATTTGCTTTCCTCTGGAGCGTCTATCAGTGATGAATGTGCTTCTCTGAAATACTCATATATGTACAAATTAGAGGCTCTATTGGTCAGCGATTATGGTTCTATTTCTTCATAAGACAGTATGTTGGAGGAAGCAGGGACATAGTGTACTTCTCATGGCACAGTCAGGCCTTGTGGGATTTCCTCCTTGGTTTGCAGGCCAAGTGCATTCCAGTGAGCTTAATTTCTGAATGCTGGATGCACAAATTAGACTTTGCACAGTGTTTCAAGCTCTTCCAATGAAACAGACTCTGACTATTGCTGTCTAAGCAAACCTTCTAAACATAGACCCCAGGGTTCTGCCCAGAGGCAGTTTTAAAGAGCCCTTTCTCTGTGCTAAATCCCTCTCATGGTGTTCCATGATTATCGGTGCCAGGAGTGCAGAGCAGCTGTGAGAGATGCACCACGTGATGGAGCAAAGCAAAGATTGAAGTGGCATATCCCAGCTACCCGTGTTGGGGATAATCAAAGAGTCATCAATATCCCAGAGTGAAAATGTGTCTGCATTGATCTTAGATGTGGGGACTCTTAAGAGCTACCATCAATCACAGCTGACTAGTAATAAGTTTGGGGAGGGAGGGTTATTTCACATAGTGTCTTGAATAGTCTTGAGATTAGGTAACATCATGAAAACAAGATCATCCTCTTCAGATATAAGAGAGCTGGCTTTGAGTTTAGTAGCTTAACCCCTAGAGTGCTTGGATCTAGTGCTTTTTTCTGTACAACAGAGCTGTTCTATTACATAAATTTTAATTTGAATGTTATGTGGAGACACTTAAAAGCATATTTATAGGACTGGTTGCAGGTCTTGGTGCTAGATGATGTATTATGGACAGAAGATTATCTTTCTATAATTTTGGATGCAACCTGTTCAATTATAAGTCTGTTGCTAAAACACTCAGAGAAATGAATATACTAAAGCAATTTCCCCACTTTGAGTTTGTCTAGACTGAGTGGATAAGAATAGCTATTTCTTTCTGCTTTGTTTACTCATTTTGAATATTTGTCTCAGTCATTTTGGTTTCAGTGTTCAGCACCAAATATCCAAATTGAAGCAACCCAAACAAGCAAAGTATCTGAACCAAAATACACAAAGAAATGGCTATAAGTAAAGCTGAAATGAGTGCTCACCAAAGCAAGAAACCTGACATATTCTAACGATCCAACCCGAATTGAATGAACCAAGCAGTGAATGATACTCAGTCCATTACCTGTTTTCCTCTTTTTGAGTCATTCAGTTGGTTTTGCTTGAAATTTCAACAGTATTTAAAAAAAAAATTCTCGACCAAGATCTCGGTCTCTTATTGAGATTGTACTGAGATCTTGGTGACAATTCTTGATTCTCGTGATATTTCTGCAAGAAAAAAAAATGTTTCTTGTTTCAGTCCTAGTTCTTACCCACTCATCTTCTTTGGGTGTAAACAGACCAATGGCAACTCCAGGGGCTGCCACGCCAGCCTGCTTAATCCATCATCTGTCCGGTTCATCTAAAGGTGGCCCACCAGATGTTGAAATGGGCTATCCCTTCTTACGGTGCTCCAGAACATCCCAGGGTGCTGCCAGCCGTGAAGGCCAGCCAAACCCAGGGCACCAACACAGAGCAGAGCTGCTGTCTTTCTTCTCAGCAAACTCATGGTGCAGCTAAACTCCTGGATTGCCATTGCTCCAGCAACAACATGGAGTTGTGGGTGCCAGCCTAGACTGTCGGACGAATTCCCGCAACACTATGGTGTGAGGATGAGCATGATGCAAGAATACTGTGGCCAGGGGTACATGGTGGGTCCATCTAAAGGTGAACGCAGGTGAACACAGTAGGTGAACACAGGGGTGCACCCAAAACACGCATTGTTTCCAACTAAAGCAGCCAGAAACCAACAAAATCAACCAACTGAACAAAGCTAATTTACCAAACTGAACGACCCAAAATTACAAAAAAATAATTTGTCCTTCTATCCAACCATCTCACCCCTAACACTCTTCCCCACTCCAAAGTTCAAAGTTAGGCCAGCACAAAGCTTATATACTACTAATATACACACATCTTGACACAGTTCTACAAAAGCACAGTTATAACTGGAATAGCAGGAGGTGCTACAGTCCGGGAGTGAGGTATGGTGAGAGGATTAAAATGCATTTCCAGAGCTTTGAGGGGAAGGGGTAAAGCTAGCACAATTTCTGTACAGATTATACACAACTTGGTTGAATGCTACTAATCTCTAAATTGCCTGGAGAGTTAAAATTAATTGGTAACAGCAATACCTGGTATTTTTGGGTAATCAAGTGCCTGATCAATACTTTGGTGGCCTGTTGGGTACACAACACGGTACTCAGAATTGCAGGTATTACCTGCATGTTTCAAATGAGCTACACATTTCAGCTCCCCTTGTCTCTACGTTCTCTCTACTTTCAGCTCTATGTAGCTGAACATTTTGTGCATAGCTGGATAGGACATATCTCTTGTGTTGCAGGGGGAAATAAAATATTCCATGAGAAGAAGTTGTTGATGGGCTTTGTTCAAACAGGGTGAGTGGTGGCATGTTTAACTGGAATGTGGATGCACTAAGGTCAAGGCACCTGAAACCTTCATATACTTGGAGGAGACCACTGCCAGCAAACGTAGTCCACAAAAGGATGGCACTGGTAGAAGCAAGGGCAAAGCCACAAAGCTGAATCAAATCCAAGCCGTTTCTATCAGTAGCGGACAATGCCTTGACTTATGGTGGTTTCTTCAGACACCCGTTGACATTATATCTAAAGACACCCCATGTTGCAATTAGGGCTGAAATGAGAGCAAGTATTCCCATTCCCAAGGGAAATATCAACCTTTTGGGAGTGCTTGCGAGTGTCCTCTGGTATTTCATCAGTTTCTGGTGATTCCGTGCTTCTGCCAATTTTTTGGGTCACTTTTGGCACTTTCTAGATCTTTTTTCCCCCCCCCCTCCACTTTCTGGGGCTTTTTTGTCACCTTCAAGGAATTTTACAACAGTTTTACAGCAATTTTATAGCAGTTTTCACAATTTCCAGCACTTCCCTGGTACTCATCTGGCATGTTTTCATCTCCACAGCCCCCGATGGTGCATGCGGGGCATACATGGAACTTGCGACCAGCCCATGTTCAATATACAAAAATATTGGAAAATAGCAAAAGCAGTGGGAAAGCTGATATGTTTCCATGTCGCATGAATCTCAGTGAATGCTCTGCTTCTGATGGAAGCAGCACTTGCTGAGATCTTTCATTTTAGATCTTGTTGCAATCACCAGGCTAAAAGCAGGCATATGTGAAGGTGAATGGCAGCAATCCAAAAGAAGAAAACCAAACAATAGGCAGCTGAATTATGATCAAGGTGAGATCAATATGTGGTTGAATGGCAATCAATGGAGGTGAAGAAAATCTATGTGCAAATATGAAGAAATTAGCAAAGCAGACAAAGGAGTGAAACAGTGGCTGAAAAAAATTGAGACAGGGGCAAGTTGGATCCCCTGGACACCCTGGGGAGGGCCACTGCAGCCATCACTCCTTTGGTTGGCAGAGAGGGCAGTTCAAATGAACATCCCATCCCCAGGAAATCAAGTCAAGGGGCTGTCATCACAAATCCCGCCATGCCATGGGTCGGTTGAGGAGCTGTCCACATAGGACAGGACTCCTGGATTCCTGCTGCCCAGTAGAACCAGGCCCCTGAGAGGAGATGCCACTAACAGCTGATGGGGAGCCTGGAGGAGTGCACTGAATCAGGTGTTTGGTGCATGTACCCAGGTCAGGTGAAGGTGCTCCTCCAGGCCCACTGTCGATCAGCTGTATGGAAGCCTGGGTGCATGTGACAATCAGCTGATTGGTGTGCACAACCAGGCCAGGTGAGGGTGCTCCTTCAGCACCTCAATTAGAGCTGAAACAGCAAGCTGCTGTGGTAGCTGTTTCCGCTGGAAAAAGCTCTTCCACAATGAGCAGCACAGTGTGATAGAGACGTTCATTCCACTAGATTCATTCTGCTACTTCTGCTGTTCTGCTACTTTCATTCTTCTACTTCCACCAGCTCTGAATATAGCAGAACAATGTTTGTTCCGACAGTTTTGATCTTCCGCAATTTCCACCAGCACTGCAAAGTAGCGGAACAGTGTTTGTTCTGACAGTTTCTGAACTTGTTCCAACAGTTTCCAAATTACTGGAATGCCAGTGGAATTAGTGGAATGCCATTGGAAAAGCTGTGGAAAATTGCAGGCATTTCCGAAATGGCAGAATGAAATAGCGGGTCGGAAAAAGGAGTTGCAGCTTCAGCACTACCCTGATAAGCTCTTTGGCATGTGTACCTGCCCCGGGTGAGGGCACTCCTCTGGGACCCTGATCAGTTGCTTGGTGCACCAACCTGGACCAAGTGAGCCCCAAATCAGCTGTTTGGTGTATCCACCTGGGCTGGGTGAAGGTGCTCCCTCCAGGCCCTCAAATCAGCTGTTTAGTAGGCTGGACGTGCATGCCAAACAGGCCATAGGGGGCCCCATGGGAGTGCCCGCACCAAGACCAGGTGCATGCACCGAACAGATGATCAAGGCTCCCTAAATGGGGGGGCAATTAGGGCCCCCTGATCATCTGTTCGGTGCATGCACCTGGTCTGGGTGTGGGCACTCCCATGGGGCCCCCGATGGCCTGTTTGGCATGCATGTCCAGCCTACTAAACAGCTGATTTGAGAGCCTGGAGAGAGCACCTTCACCCAGCCCAGGTGGATACACCAAACAGCTGATCAGAGTTCAGAGGAGAGCCTTCACCTGACTCAGGTGCAAGCGCCAAACCACTGATTTCCAGTGCTCCTCCAGGCCCTCCCAATCAGCCATTTGTTGGGATGGGTGAGGGTGCTCCTGATCAGCTGTTTGGCACATGCACCCAGCATGCCAGATAGCTGATCTGGGGGGCCTGAAGGAGCATGCTCACCCAAACCATCAAACGGCTGATCGGTGGGGAGGGGGCTGGAGAAGCACGCTCACCTGGACCACCAAACAACTGATGAGAGACCCAGAGGAGTATGTTCACCAGCCCAGATGCACAAGTCCAACAGCTGATCGGGGGCACTCCTCCAGGTCCCACCAATCAGCTGTTTTGTGGGCTGGGTGAGTGTATTCATTCAGCCTCCCCCCCCATCAGCTGTTTGGAGGCTGGGTGAGCACACTCCTCCAGGCTGTTTGGCAGATGGGGTGAACATGCTTCTCTGGGCTTGATCCTTGGACCTCGCCTCACAGCAGGGCTGGGTGGGGCCTAACAGATGGGAGGGTGCATATTAGCCCATATTAGTCTGACCGGGTGAGTCTTAGTCTGGGCTGCATCACCAACCTTCTCCAAATGATGCATTCATAGCAGTCAGCTATCCACCCTAAGGCAAAACTGGGTGTACCTCTGGCAGCCACCAAACTGATGAGCAGGTGACTCGTGGGCTACTATCTTGATTGTTTTCACCCAGTGTAACAGAAAGGCCCAGGTGGCATTGTGAGTCACAGATGACCAGAACTTGGTCTAAAGTAGGCCACGGGATTCTTCCTCCTCCTTCCTCCCCACTCTTGCAGGGGCAGAGCTGAACCCCTTCTGAGCCGTTCCCCATATCATTGGGGGTGGCCTGTGAGAGCGCAGAGGCAGCGATGCATTGGAGGCCAGGGAGCAGCACACTGCAGTTGGTGGCAGCAGAGAAGAGACCAGCAGCTCTTCCCCTCTCCCCTATGGACACAGACATGGGGGGAGAGGAGCCCCTTGGCCAGCAACGGGGGGTCCATGGGATTCCTCCTCCTCCCCACTCTTGCGGGGGTGGGGATGGAGGAGAGCCCCTTCGGGACCACTCCCCATATCATTGGGGGTGGCTGTAGGCATGCATCCAAAGGGGCGTGCCCTTTGCCTGTGCCCTTAGGCAGGGCCCAGAGGTGGACGTGGAGGGGGTATTGTTTATGAGAGAGACTATGCAAATACTGCTAGTAAAGTTGTAAAGAACATCTCCCCCCAGTGAGAGAGGGGAGGAGATGGAGAAGAGTGACCTCCCCTGGTAGCAGCAGGGGAGGGAGGAAAGTGGCATATGGAGTTGCGTCCCGGGTATGACCAGGGAGTGGCGTGAGTGGCTATGGTCTGGGCCAGCAGTATATGGAAGGGGTAACAAGTAGGGGTAGGACTTGGGGCAAAAAAATGGATACTGGTTTTACTGGTTACCGGTTTGCAAAAAATCGGGATTACTGGATTAAATCCGGTATACCGGTACCGTTTTTTCCCCATTGATTTCAATAGGGAACTGTCCCCATTGAAATCAATGAACCCCCCCCAATATCTCCCCCCTCCCCTTTCCAAGATGCACGGGTGGAAGGGGGGACACCCTCCATCCACCTGCCCAGCCTGGATTTTTTTTTTTTTTTACCCGAAGTCTCTATGGGCTCTGGGCCACCGCCGCAATGGCGGCGGCAACCCGGAGCTTGCACCAGCAGTTACTAGGGCAATCCCTGGGGTAGAGGGTGGTTTAACACCCACCACCCCAGGGATCGCCCTACCCCCCCACCCAGGGATCGCCTTACTTGCCCTTTGGGTGGCGGCAGCAGCAACATGGCGCGTGTCCTGTTTCAGCGCTAGGGCTTCAACGCTTCACTAGGCCTTCCAGCGAACTTCTGGGTTTCCCCGGAAGGTCTAATGAAGTGCTGAAGCCACTGCCAGTGCTGAAGATGGAGTCGTGCCATGTTGCCGTCACCGCCGCCCAGACGGTAAGTAACGCAATCCCTGGGTGGGGAGGTAGGGCGACCCCTGGAGTGGGGGGTGTTAAACCACCCCCACCCCAGGGATCACCCTAGGACCTGCTGGTGTGAGCTCCTGGTTGCTGCCATCGCCGCTGCAGCAGCCCAAAGCCTGCAGCCTGGACGGGGGAGGGAAAGTGTTTGGGGTTTTTTGGTTTCTTTTTTACATTGCTGCCATTCACTTCAAATGGCCGCAATGTAAAAAAATCCGGCAAGGGGAACCGGTACCAGTACCCCAGATTATCGGGTTAATCCAATATGGCTGATACAGCAAAATACCGATAGTATTTGATATCGGGGGAACCGAAATTCCCACCCCTAGTAACAAGTATGGAAGGGGTAATATGTATGTATAATTTGTGCGGCTGTTATGTAGGGATATCAGCAGGCTGCTGGGTTGTTGACATTGACATTGTATTGTATCATAATATTAGGATGCCTCTGTGTAGGTATTGTACCCTAATTGATTTTTTGGAGTAGTTGTTTGGGATTGAGGAAAATTGTAGGGATGGGGATATTGTTTATATTATACTGTATTGTATTATGTACTTGGGGTTCCTCTGTGTAGGAATTATACCCCAAGTGGTTTTGTTAGCCGCCTCAAGCTAATGTTATTAGGAGAGAGTGGGATATAAATAAACTATGGGATGGGAAAATTCCAATTCCTCATGAATTATAATAGTTACATTTATTCATTTTTTCATTCCACTCTGGGCTAAAAATTTGAATGATCAGATCTAGTGCTCAGATGAACAGTGGATTTTGTATTCACAGATACTATTTGAATTTTCAGATAGCAATCATAATATCTCAAATAATATTTATTTATTTATTTATTTATTTATTATGTTTTTGCCACACCGTTCTCAAAAGATTCAGGGTGGCTCACAACATTAATACAATAATATACATTAAAAAACCTTAAAACCCCAACATCAGGTGATTTCAGATGTTACACGGTTCGGAGTCACCACAGTGGATTCCCAGTGGTGGTGAACCAATCAACCACCCCCCGCGGTCAATAAAAGTCCCAAACAGACGTGATGGGAGTGGGATCATGGCAGGGAATTGGACCGTCAGATCAAGGTACAAGGCAGCGCAACAGACGTGACACTGATTCCCAGCCGTGGTCAAATACCCAGAAGGCATCGGGCAGGGGCGGGCACAGACATGGCTGCCTGAGGGCAAACAAAGTCACAAGGAACAAAAGGGAATGCCCACACAAGGGAAATGGGAAGAGAGGGGGGAGAGGGAGAAGAGCCGCCGAGGTACCACACACATCAGGCACAGAGACAATGAGGGCCCAGTGGAAAAACAGCACAAACACATGCCTGGGAGCACACACACCCACACAGGAAAGGAAGGGAAGGGGCGGAAAACACAGCGATATGAACAACACACACGGCACATCGGGCATGGGGGGGGACGGACAGGAAAGAGGGGGGAAACGGCACAGGGACACAGCTGGACAGAGGCAACAGCAACCAGGACCCCCCAATACAGAGCAGTCCACACAGGCACCCCCTCAGCAACACAGGCAGTCCCAGAACAGGGGGGCCCAGGAGGTCTGGCCACAGCCACAGCAGGAGCACACACGGAACAGGGCGCGGGCCAGGAACAGTCCAGGAGGCACACTTGGACCCCAAGCACTGGCGAGGGGGTGATGGAGGGGAGGCAGGAGATCCGGAGCTCTGCAACAGGTCTGAAGTCGCATACTTCCCCCCCGGGAGGAAGCCGGGGTGGGACAGTAGTGGGGACCCAGAACCCCGAGGTCACACGGGCACCCATGGGGGGGTTCTGGGGTGATGACAGGGTTGCAGGAGGAGGAGCATGGTCAGCAGCACCCAGGGGTGCCGGGGGGGTCAGTCAGGGATCCAGAGGCGGACACGGAGGCGAACACCCGGTGTAGGGCCAGACGGGGGGTGGTGGTGGATGGAGCAGCAACACCCCAAGAAGCAACCAGCACGACAGCATGGCCGGGACATCACAGAGGGGGCAGGCAGTGGGCCACGGCAGCATGGAGGAGCCAGGAGCCCACACGGGGGCCAGGAACCAGGGACCAGGAGGCACAGGATGACTCACAGCCAGCTGCTGGGGGCCATGAAGGGCCCAGGGGCTGGGTGCCCCACTTGGTGAATGAGGTGGGGTCAATGAAGCATGCCCAGGCGGTATCCCATCACAGACATGTGGTGGGCAATCAGGTAGTACGCCTCGAACGGATCCTGCATAGAGAGACCCAGCTGCACATCGGAACGGGACCACACACCTAACAGTGCCGCCAGCTCTGCCGCGGAAGGCTCGGACATGCAGAAATCCACAGCAGGGGGCCACGGAAAATGACCCAGCTCCAACAGCCGGTGATACACCACCCCACGGGAGCGCTGGTATCCACAGGTCCCGTGAATGCAACCAAAGTAGGACATGGCCAGGACAGGGCCCCACTCTGCAAGTCAGACCGTGTAGGTGGCCAGGCTGCACACAAACAGGGCAGACATGGTCTCTGCCATGGACCAGGCCACATGCAAGCACCTCATCTCTGGGATGCGCCCATTGGGAAAGGGAACAAGCCCCAGCATCTCAGCATGCAGCTGGCAATCCCAGGAGCTTGCCTCATAGTCGAAGTAATGAAGGCCAGAGCTCAGGCTCACATAATCACCTGACAGGCTGTCTGGGCAGCCCAGGAGCAACTGCATGGCCGAAGTATGCTACGGGTCACACAGGGCCATGGTATTGCGGAAGGGCCATGGATGGGAGACCCCATGGGGGCCAGGAGCCCGGTGGAAGCACAGCCATCCATGGTCCAGCATGCCAGGGCGAATAACACCACAGACAGGGGTGTGTGAAATTCCCTCCAGGGGCGGGAGGGGGTTCTGGGGGGCACCAAGGCCCGCCGAGAAAGCCACAGGCCACAACAATATATGGCAACAGAGCGAGGCGTGGAGTGCGGACCCAGCACAGCTGCAGGAACCGAGCACACAGACAGGATAGCTGACACACTAATCAGACTGGAAAGGACACGACGTTGCCAACAGGGAAAGGTGGGAAGTGATGACAGGAGGCATGTAGCTGCAGCCTGCATGCCCAGGTGTGCGCCGGGCCGTGCATACGGCTCCAAGCTGGGACAACAAGTGCGCTCCATAGCGCGCCCTTGCCGGCCCAGGCCACCCGCCCTGCAGGAGATGGCGCAGCCAGCCGGGGGCGGGGCACCACTCATCCCAGCCTATACCTGGGCCGTCAGCGGCCCCCCGGGGCTCACCACACCATGCAGCTGGACAGGTTGGGTGCCTGCAGGATGCACCTAGCGCTCTGTGCCGAGTGGTACCGCCCCCACACCGATCAGCTGCGCATCCTGACAGCTGATGTGCACCTGGGCACCCTCCTAAGGGTTACCATGGCCCGGAGTGCATCAGGGGCCCACAGGACCCTAAACGCCTGAAGGCACACCTTATCCTGGCTCAGGACTCAGCAGGTGTCTGGGGCGGACCGGCAGGCCGTGAGCCATGACCGGACCAGGGTTGCGGTGATCCGCGAGGTGGCCAGGTGCCTCCAATGGAGGAGGGAGACCATGTGCTGGGCCGCCCTGCTCACTATGCCCATTGCCCAGTGGTTATGGGTCACGGAGACGGCACAGGGCTGGTGGTCCTGGGACGAGGCAGCCTGGAGGGCGCACTTCCGGATGGAAAAGCTTGCCCTACTGCGGCTTGCGGAGTTGCTCACACCCTGACTGGAGTGGCAGCACACCCCGATGGGGAACCCCATCTCCATGATCCAGTGGGTGGCCATTGGGGTCTGGGCCCTGGCAACGCCTGACTCCTGCTGGTCCATCTTGCAGCACTTCGGTGTCGGGGTGAGCACTGTTGCCTGTATCCTCCGGGATGTCTGTAAGGCTGTGGAGGGCGTCCTCCTGGACCGGGTGATCCAACTGGTTGATCAGGGGTCCGTGATGGCCAGCTTCGCGGCTGGCACGTTCCCCAACTGCATGGGTGCCGTGGACAGAGCCCATATTGAGATCCTCCGCCTCTCTGCGGGGGAGGCCACGGAGTATGTCAAGAGGCACGAGTATCACTCCCTGCAGCTACAGGCTGTGGTGGACCACTGGGGGCAGTTCATAGACATCTTCACAGGCAACTCCTGGCGCAGCCACAATGCCCGGATCATGACCATCTCCCCCTTCTATGCCTGAATGTACCTTGGGGACTTTGCAGACATGGGGATGGCCAGATCGAGAGAGTGCTTATGCTCCCCTGTATCCTGGGGGACCCAACCTACCCCCTCACCTGGTGGCTGATGAAGGTATACCCGGTCTCCCGGACCCCGGAGGAGGCGCTGTACAATTCCCGCCTGTGTGCTAGCAGGACTGTGGTCGAGCGGGTGTTCAGGGCCCTCAAGCAGCACTGGAGGAGCCCCGCCATCCAGCTGGACTACACGGTGGAGACCTTGGCCCTGGTGATGGGTGCCTGCTGTGTGCTGCATAACATGTGCGAGACCGATGGGGCTGCCCCCAAACAACCCGAGGGAGTACCGGTATGCCAAGTGCATCTGTGCCACCCTAGCCAGGCACATCAGCCAAAAGGCTGAGGCATGAGGCTATGCACCACCCGACCCACCCCCTTGAGGCCCCGGGGGGTTCCCTGGTCTAGTCCCTATATGGGCGGAGGCTACTGGACTTCACGGTGGAGACCTTGGTCCTGGTGATAGGTGCCTGCTGTGTGCTTCATAACATGTGCGAGACCGATGGGGCTGCCCTCGAACAACCCGAGGGAGTACCAGTACGCCACCCTAGCCAGGCACATCACCTAACAGGCTGAGGCGTGAGGCCACGCACCGCCTGACCCACCCCCTTGAGGCCCCAGGGGGGGTGTTCCCTGGTCTAGCCCCTATACGGGCATGGGCTACCCCACCACCTCTGGGCCCATGAACAGACCACGGGAGGCGGTACTGTGTTCGGTGCATTTATTATCTCACCCGCTGACACGTGCCCCCACCACCATGACCACCGCCCCCCTGGCATCTGGTGCTCCCCCCCTCAGACTGCCCTACCCCTACCCCCTCATCCCCCCCGACCCCCGTGTTTCCAGGGGCACCCCCTCGAGTGCCCTTTGCCAGAGGCACAGAGCTCTAGGAGCTCCCCTCTCCCCCACTGTCTGTGTCCCCAGTGGTGTCTTGGGAGGCCTCGGTGTCCAGAAGGGAGGCAGTGATGGGAGGGAAGACCCGGGACCCGAGGGACCCCCCTGGGCGGCTGCTCCCTCCAGAAGCCTATAGGGACCGGGAGGCGGCTGCGGAGCCCCTGCTGCCGTGGAGGTGTCTGGGGTGTCTGGGGGGCCAGTGGAGGTGCCAAGGGCCCCGGCACAGGGCCCTGGGCAGGCAGAGTGCCCAGCAGGGCAGCTGTCATCACATAGGCACACATAGTGCCCGTGACCAGGAGCAGGGAGGTCCCAATGTCATGGGACCTGTCCATCTTGGTGTAATGATCCCGCACCATCCCCGCAATGGCCTGTTCCAGCTGCCCAAATGCCTCAACCTGCCTGCTTTGTTCCTGGTAGTCCCAACTCCGCTCCAGGTGCACATCTGCTTGCAGTCTCTGGTCCCTTGCCTCTGCCCGCTCCAGGGAGCGCTCTATGGCTGCCTCCATGCAGTCCACAGCCGCGATCATCCGCTACCCCTGTTCTGTGGAGGTCTGAATGATGTCCTCCACCTGGTCCGCCCTCTGGCGCCATACCCGTGCACTCTCATCCGCTGGGCTGGGGGCCCGGGCCCAGGTTGCTGTGGCCCCTCCGTCTGTCCTGTAGGGTACACAGCAGTAAGTGGTTTGCTACCCTGGGCAGCTGCCCCCCTTGGCGCCCGGTACCAACATCCTCCTTCCCCCCCTGGGTCCCCCATCCCACCATGCGTGCCCTGGGTCCCCCTCCCGGCCTACCCGGGGGGCCCCTCACCCTGCCTATGTGCCTCACCTGGGTCCTCCGGCCACTGCCTGGGCTACTCTGTGCTGGCCTCCTCGGCTGCCTGCCTCTGGTGCCGGGACTTGCCGTGCCCTGTGGTGGTATATGGGGGTGGTTGTTGGGGGGCTGTTGGGTCGGCCGGACAGCCCCCCTAGCCCTGGCCCCGGCCCCATGTCATGGGGTGTCAGGGCCAGAGGGGGCCTGCCCCCTGGCTGTCCCATCCCCAAATCCCCCCTCGCCCCAGGTCCATCCCATCTGCATGCTTACTCTCGATGTCTGTCTCCGATCCCTCCGAGGCCAGCCCCTCTGTGTTGCTGTGCTCCCCCTGTGACCACTGGCTGAGGGTGATGAGGGTGCCGGCCCTGGAGTCTGGCTGACCAGTCAGTGGGTGGGGGTTCTCCGGGCTGTTGTCCGGGGGGGCTGCCGATCTTCAAGGTCCCGGGGCGTTCCTCCTGGGGGACTGGGGACCTGGTGCAGGTGCCTTCTTGTGGAGTGGCAAGGGCAGGGGGTACCTTGGCTCATTCCCTGTCCTGGACCACGGTGCTCCCCATGAGGAATGGGGCAACTATTGATCCCTTCATATGGAGTATGCGGTCCAGGGCATCATAGAAGGGGGTGGTCCGGGGTCCGTGTCCAGACCACTGGTTGTCATCCCGTATCGCCTTGTACCCCCTCTTCAGATCTTTGGCCTTGGAGCGGCACTGTGTGATGATTCGGTAATGCCCCACCACCTCCATTTCCCGCACTATCTCCAGGAACACGTGCTAATTTCTCTGATTGAGAGCGAGCTCTAGCTGATGCTCCAGGGTCCCCCAGATGCATTTGAAGTCCTGAGTCTCCCGGAGCCCCCACTTCCCCTCAGTGGTAGGGCCTTCTCCCCCTTCTCCCCTCTGGTTCCTCCTCCTCCTCTTCCTCCTGATCCTCCGCCTCCTCCTTTGCCTGGGCAGGGTCCGTGTACTCTGGGGGCTCAGGCTCGTGGGCCTGTTTTCATGTCTGCGGGACACAAGTGGGGGGGAGGGGTTTGTTTGGTTGCTGGTCTGCCCCAGTCCCGCATCCCTGCCCTTTCCCCCCACCTGCCAGCCAGTCGGCCGGCCACTCCACCGCCCCCCCCCCTTGGTTCTCCTGTGCTGCCGGGTCTGCTCCCCTTCATTCACCTTACCTGTTTCTGGGGTGCCTCCTCCCCCAGTCCAGTCACTCTCCCTGGGGCTGCCTGTTCCAGCTGTTGCTGCTGCTGCTGTCCCTCCACCTCCTGCATGTGCAGCACGACCACCTCCTCCCCTGCCTGCGCCTCCACCTCCTCTTCCTCCTCCTCCCTCACTCTCTCGCCCTCCACTTTCCTCTGCTTCCCACCTTGCTCCATCCCGCCACGTTCTCCTGCTGCTGTGTTCCCTTTAAATCTCCCTCCACGGCCTGTGTTGTTGCTGGTTGCCTGGCAGCAACGCTGCATGCTTTGTCCAAGTCAGGGAATCATTTTGCTTGATTCCAGCTGGTGAATGCCATCCAGACATTACTTTTTTTTGTTTCCCACTGGGAATCTCTTTGATCACGCTTTCAGAGATGGTCCGGGACGGAGGTCTGGAAGCGTGGTTGACTTTGACGCCATGTGGGTATTGACTGTGATGAACATCTGGCAGCCACCAAACAGACGTTCAGGGCGCTTTGGCCCCACCGTGGGATTGACCGTGGTTCATTGTGGCTGAGCGTGATCTCATAATGTCTGAAAATACCCATCATCCCAACTACCCATCCACCCCACCCATTATCCCCACCTATCATCCGTTAACCCACTTCCTCAACCCCCCTACCCAGTCCCACCCAACTCTATTCCTGACTGTCAAATGCTTGGCCAAACAAAAAGGTCTCACATCTCCTCTGGAAGATGAGCAGACCCGGGCTTAGATGGACCTCCAAAGGGAGGGAGTTCCATAATTCCAAGGCAGTAACTGAGAATGCTCCCCACACGCCTTCATTGTAACGTGTTGATTTTGTTAGATCTTTCAGAAGCCCCTTTGATACAATTAATAGGATGCTGTTGGCATGGTTGGGGGACCTGACAGGGGTTCACTAGACTGCTCTTGTGTGGTTCCATCGAAATTTGGCTGGGAGAACCCAGAGTATGGTTATGGGTGGTGGCTTGTTGTCTCCTCAGGAGCTCCCTCCATCAGGTCTTCCTGGAGAGTTCCATCTTGTCTCCTCTCCTGTTCAGTGTGTGTCTGAAGCCCCTGGGCAACATTTCTTTGAGATTTGGAGTGGGGTGGCATCAGTACACTGATGACACCCAACTCTATCTCTCTTTTTCGTTTGACCCAGTTCCTGCATTCTCGGTGCTTACCCAGTGCCTAGTTGCTGTTGGAGACTGGATGCGGGCAAGCTGCTTGAAGCTGAATCCAGACAAGACCCGAGGGATATTTGAACCTCTGTTATTGATGGGGTTGACCTTCGTTCATCACTCAGGTTCACAGCCTTGGGGTGCTCTTGGATCCAGTGATGCACCTGGATTGCCAGGTTACTGTGGTGGTCAGGACCATTTTGACCAAATGTCTGTGGCCTTTTTTTTATCAGATTCAGATTTGGCTACCATCCTCCATGCCTTTGTAAACTCAATGCTAGACTACTGCAATGCACACTAAGTAGTAAGTAGGGTTGCCCTTGATGACTTGTTGGAAGCTTCAGCTGGTGGAGAACATGGCAACCTGTCTTCTGTCAGGGGTGAGTCACTGGAAACAAATTACACTGGTGTTTCAGAGTCTGCACTGTGTGTCAATAGCTTTTCGGTCACAATTCAACATGATGGTTTTTACCTATAAAGCCAAATAAATAGCTTGGGCCTCAGAAATCTGAAAGACTGCCTCTTCCCTTATGTTTAATCACGGCCTCTGAGGACAGCTGGGAGCGCCCTCAGAGGTACCATCTGCCTGTGATGTTTTCACAACAAGGGCACACAGAGGCATTCTCGGTGGCTGCCTGACAATTCTGGAACTCCCTCCCCTTGGAAATTAACCTCAGCCCGAGCTTGCTTGTCTCCCAAAAGATATGCAAGATCTTTTTTGTTTGTCCAGGCATTTGGCAGGCATGGATAGGGTTGGGGTCTAGGAAAAAGGCTGATGTGTGCGGGTCCAAACCTTGATATGTTTTTTATATTTTGTAAACTGCCTTGGGCCTAACTGGGAGGGGTAGAGTAAAAATTATTAAATAAATAAATAAATAAATAAAATTAACTGAATATCCAAACCAAAATATCTGAAGTGGATATCTGACAAAGATGGAGCAAAATCATCAGATACAATATTTGCCATGAATATTCAGTTCTTTTCATGGACTGAATCATTTTTTGCTATATCCCAATGATTTTTGTTTTACATTTCAAAACTCCAATTTTTATACATGGTATTAAAATTCTGGAAACTGCTGTTATGCCTTGTTGGAATTGTCATTCCAATCACTCTGGTGGCATTCTCTTCTCAGTCCTGCTAAACAACATCACTACTACAGTGAGGACTCTGAGAAGTTATAGATTTTAATGTTGGGACCCCAATCTGCAATAAAATAATTCATTAGATTTCCTGAGAGAAAATTGTGTTGGCATATTGATCTTTTCCTGCAATAAATCTTGATTTCAGTGATGCTCTGTTTTGTGTTGAGAATGTTTCTGTTTCAAATTACCTGGCTTTAGCTCAAAGAGAGAGTGTAGAAGTCTTAGCCAAGGATTGTAGCTGAGTTGGTAACTGTTATTAGGGAGCAAACAGATGACACCCTTTTGCTGCCATGTCCAGCTGGGTGATGTTGCTAAAATGGTGAAAGTGAGACATGTTTTTGCTTGCGACGAAAGTTGGGACTTGGAGCGGACATGCTGGCTGATATAAAAGGTTCTGGAGACAGATTAAGAGGCAAAATGGTAGCTTGCCCTATTCACTTCTGGAGCTTATGGAAAGGCACTGTTGGTTGAAGATGGCCCCGATTTTTCTAGCTACATTAGGGTGAAGTAATTCCTGGCTGAATGCTTAGTCCCAGAAATTATACCATGAACCTGAACTATGCAACACAGTCTCACAAACTATCATCAAGACTAGCCAAGCACTAGGGATGGGCGAACGCGGTTCGGATGTTCGGTGTTCGGACCAAACTCGGTCTGTTCAGACGTCCGAACCGAACGTCCAAACCAAACTCTCAAATGACCGAACAGTTCGGTCATGTTCGGATGAGTTCGGATGAGTTCAGGGGCAGGAAAAATGTCTTTTTAGGGTGAAAAAAAAATAGGTTTCGGTTTCGGTAGTGCTATTTTTGACTGTTCAGCCAAGTTCGGCCAACCCGAACTCGGCTGAACCGAACCTTCGAACCTGAATTCGGGTTTTGAACCAAACGACCGAACATCCAAACATCCGAACTGCATTCTGTTCGCCCATCCCTACCAAGCACTGATACTGTTGTTCAATTTCTCTCTATTTTCCAATATGCAATCAGAACCTTAATTTTGCCTTTTGAACAATGATTATTAGAGCCAAATCCCATCCTGCCTCTCTGAATCCTGTCTCCTCATCACTCATGCATTCAGCCGCCCTTCAGAGAATTTGCCTTGTCAGATGAAACTCACGGTACATGTCGTCTCATTATTATTTTCTAATTTGATTATGGTCTCTTCTGCTCATTTGAAAAAGAGGGAAGAAAAGAGAGAGTCAAAGGCAAGTGATAAGACTGGTGTGAAATGGTGAGATATTGAATACACCCCTTGAGCTTCAAGGGAAAAGAAAGGCAAAGAGATACTGTATTGGCAGGAAAAGTAATTAATAGTAAGATCTATTATGCTGTATCGTAATGGAAAGGACAAAGAGATAGTTTAAAGGCCAGAGAACAAAGCATCAGAAAACATAGCATAAGCCTTTAAGAAATAATTCTGTCCTGCCTGGGGTATGACTGATTGAGTTCCTTGCATATCCATTTTCCATGGTGCTAAAAATTTTAACTCCTGTTTGAATTTTTGTCTTTCAGGCTTGGCTACAATAAGAAAGAGCTATTGGNAGGACCATTTTGACCAAATGTCTGTGGCCTTTTTTTTATCAGATTCAGATTTGGCTACCATCCTCCATGCCTTTGTAAACTCAATGCTAGACTACTGCAATGCACACTAAGTAGTAAGTAGGGTTGCCCTTGATGACTTGTTGGAAGCTTCAGCTGGTGGAGAACATGGCAACCTGTCTTCTGTCAGGGGTGAGTCACTGGAAACAAATTACACTGGTGTTTCAGAGTCTGCACTGTGTGTCAATAGCTTTTCGGTCACAATTCAACATGATGGTTTTTACCTATAAAGCCAAATAAATAGCTTGGTCCTCAGAAATCTGAAAGACTGCCTCTTCCCTTATGTTTAATCACGGCCTCTGAGGACAGCTGGGAGCGCCCTCAGAGGTACCATCTGCCTGTGATGTTTTCACAACAAGGGCACACAGAGGCATTCTCGGTGGCTGCCTGACAATTCTGGAACTCCCTCCCCTTGGAAATTAACCTCAGCCCGAGCTTGCTTGTCTCCCAAAAGATATGCAAGATCTTTTTTGTTTGTCCAGGCATTTGGCAGGCATGGATAGGGTTGGGGTCTAGGAAAAAGGCTGATGTGTGCAGGTCCAAACCTTGATATGTTTTTTATATTTTGTAAACTGCCTTGGGCCTAACTGGGAGGGGTAGAGTAAAAATTATTAAATAAATAAATAAATAAATAAAATTAACTGAATATCCAAACCAAAATATCTGAAGTGGATATCTGACAAAGATGGAGCAAAATCATCAGATACAATATTTGCCATGAATATTCAGTTCTTTTCATGGACTGAATCATTTTTTGCTATATCCCAATGATTTTTGTTTTACATTTCAAAACTCCAATTTTTATACATGGTATTAAAATTCTGGAAACTGCTGTTATGCCTTGTTGGAATTGTCATTCCAATCACTCTGGTGGCATTCTCTTCTCAGTCCTGCTAAACAACATCACTACTACAGTGAGGACTCTGAGAAGTTATAGATTTTAATGTTGGGACCCCAATCTGCAATAAAATAATTCATTAGATTTCCTGAGAGAAAATTGTGTTGGCATATTGATCTTTTCCTGCAATAAATCTTGATTTCAGTGATGCTCTGTTTTGTGTTGAGAATGTTTCTGTTTCAAATTACCTGGCTTTAGCTCAAAGAGAGAGTGTAGAAGTCTTAGCCAAGGATCGTAGCTGAGTTGGTAACTGTTATTAGGGAGCAAACAGATGACACCCTTTTGCTGCCATGTCCAGCTGGGTGATGTTGCTAAAATGGTGAAAGTGAGACATGTTTTTGCTTGCGATGAAAGTTGGGACTTGGAGCGGACATGCTGGCTGATATAAAAGGTTCTGGAGACAGATTAAGAGGCAAAATGGTAGCTTGCCCTATTCACTTCTGGAGCTTATGGAAAGGCACTGTTGGTTGAAGATGGCCCCGATTTTTCTAGCTACATTAGGGTGAAGTAATTCCTGGCTGAATGCTTAGTCCCAGAAATTATACCATGAACCTGAACTATGCAACACAGTCTCACAAACTATCATCAAGACTAGCCAAGCACTAGGGATGGGCGAACGCGGTTCGGATGTTCGGTGTTCGGACCAAACTCGGTCTGTTCAGACGTCCGAACCGAACGTCCAAACCAAACTCTCAAATGACCGAACAGTTCGGTCATGTTCGGATGAGTTCGGATGAGTTCAGGGGCAGGAAAAATGTCTTTTTAGGGTGAAAAAAAAATAGGTTTCGGTTTCGGTAGTGCTATTTTTGACTGTTCAGCCAAGTTCGGCCAACCCGAACTCGGCTGAACCGAACCTTCGAACCTGAATTCGGGTTTTGAACCAAACGACCGAACATCCAAACATCCGAACTGCATTCTGTTCGCCCATCCCTACCAAGCACTGATACTGTTGTTCAATTTCTCTCTATTTTCCAATATGCAATCAGAACCTTAATTTTGCCTTTTGAACAATGATTATTAGAGCCAAATCCCATCCTGCCTCTCTGAATCCTGTCTCCTCATCACTCATGCATTCAGCCGCCCTTCAGAGAATTTGCCTTGTCAGATGAAACTCACGGTACATGTCGTCTCATTATTATTTTCTAATTTGATTATGGTCTCTTCTGCTCATTTGAAAAAGAGGGAAGAAAAGAGAGAGTCAAAGGCAAGTGATAAGACTGGTGTGAAATGGTGAGATATTGAATACACCCCTTGAGCTTCAAGGGAAAAGAAAGGCAAAGAGATACTGTATTGGCAGGAAAAGTAATTAATAGTAAGATCTATTATGCTGTATCGTAATGGAAAGGACAAAGAGATAGTTTAAAGGCCAGAGAACAAAGCATCAGAAAACATAGCATAAGCCTTTAAGAAATAATTCTGTCCTGCCTGGGGTATGACTGATTGAGTTCCTTGCATATCCATTTTCCATGGTGCTAAAAATTTTAACTCCTGTTTGAATTTTTGTCTTTCAGGCTTGGCTACAATAAGAAAGAGCTATTGGAGATGGACAGGCACTTCACAGTAGAATGGTGAGCCACATAGGAAAACACCTAGACCAAACACTGTCAGAAACAGAATATTGGACCAGACAGATCGCTGATCTATCTTATGGCTGAATTGCTTGTTTATCCAAAGAGAAGAGATCAACCACTGAGAAGGAGGGACACAAGAGTGGTGCAACTAAAGTTGAGGGAAGTTGTGGAGAAGTTGAGGCACCTGAGTGGTAAATAGTAGGAGTGGCCAGAGGGAAAAAAAATCTATTTAGTTTCATTTTTGTTAATAAATTGAATTTATTTTCATTATTTTTTCATTATTCATTTTTGTTTTTGTTATTTTTTGGTACTTTCGTGTATTATCAGTATTTTTCAGTAATTTCTGTTATATCGGTAATACTGGGAATTACTGAAAATTGATGGAAAATACAAATAAATAATGCAAATAATGACAATGAAAAGTTTTGTTATTTTTATTATAATTTTTGTTTTCATTATTGAAAACAACATTTTTCTTTTTGTTATTGTAATAATTAAAATGAAAAGCACACCCCTAGGCAGATGATGGAAAAGGGGGGCAATTGTGTATACTGCACAAAAAAGCACCTTGTTTCTAGTACGATGCTAGCCATTGTTAATGTTTTCCAAAGCCTCCGACACCAGAGCACTAAAATACTTAAGGTAGGCCCTTCTTATCTCCAATAACAACTCTTTCCCTCAGCATTCTTGTGTCTTTTCCCCTTAGACTGCATGCTCTTTGGGGCAGCACCTGTGCATGTTTTTGTTTAGAAAGTGCTTAGCATAGACAATAACTGCCACAGTAAGTATGCATCGGATCTGATGCACTTGAGAAGGTGCATGTTATAACTCCTGGGCTAGTAAGCGCAGATGGGCTATGAGGAGTTGATATAGTGCAAGAGGGTCTTTACAAGAAGAAGCCACCATAAGTCAAGGTATTGTCCACTACTGATAGAAACAGCCTGGATTCAGTTCAGCTTTGTGGCTTTGTCCTTGATTCTACCAGTGCCATCCTTTTGGGGACTATGTTTGCTGGCAGTGGTCTCCTCCAAATATATGAGGGTTTCAGATGCCTTGACTTTAGTGCATCCACATTCCAGTTGAACATGCCACCAGTCACCCTGTTTGAACAAAGCCCATCAACAACTTCTTCTCATGGAATATCTCCCCCTTCCCCCTCCCCCCCCGCAAAACAAGAGATATGTCTTCTTATCCAGCTACAAGATGTTCAGCTACACAGAGGTGAAAGTAGAGAGAACGTAGAGACAAGGGGAGCTTAAATGTGTAGCTCATTCGAAACATGCAGGTAATACCTGCAATTCTGAGTACCATGTTGGGTACCCAACAGGCCACCGAAGTACTGATCAGGCACTTGATTACACCAAAATACCTGGTATTCCTGTAACCAATTTACTGTTTTACCAATTAGCACCAATTGTAAAATGGTAAATTGATACAGGAATCAGGATGGAAAGTAGGGCTGAAACTCAATTCTCAGATTCTCACTTTTCTTGGAGAGAAGATGTTTCTTGCCTCATATTGGGTGGGAGGATGGGTAGTGTGGGGGGAATGGGTTAGGGGGATGAGTGGTTAGGGATTTTGACTCCTCCCTTTGTTCTTGTTTTAAAGTTGTTTTAATGTTTTTAAATATTTGATGTTGTGCATTACCCAGGGCTGCCTGTGGCAGGATGGGTGAGTTATAAATTTGTAAAAATAATAAATAAATAAATAAATAAATATTGGCTAAGAGGTTCGGGAATGCTCTGGGGGATGTATCCTCTGGTTTCAATGGCCATTCACTCAATGACCTCGTGGCCTTCTGGAAGTCTGTGCTGACTGAGACCATCGACCATACGGCTCCTAGGAATCCGCTCCCAAACCACCGACAATGCAGGTCCCCATGGTACATGGAGGACCTGCGGCAGATGAAGTGGGAAGGGCAGCAGTTGGAGTAACAGTGGCATCGTTCCTATACTGAAGTTGACTGATTGTGCCTTAGAGTCTGTTTATGTACCTATGCCATGGCGGTGCAGGAAGTAAAGAAGGCTTTCTTTGCTACCCTCATTGCAACCACAAAGTAACATCCAGTGGAGCTTTTCTGAGTGGTGAGGGGGCTGGTCAGTCCAGACTCCTCTGCCTGGACCTAGAATAATCTAATGCTCACTGTGACTGGTTTGTTGACTTTTTGGCTGATAAAATCGCTCAAGTCCATCATGGGTTCGACGCCATGCTTTTGACATTGAGTGAACCAGAAGCATTCGAAGCCCTAGCTTGTCCTGTTTTATGGGATCAATTTCAGTGTGCGTCGCCCTCTGATGAGAGGGATATTTTTGGGGCTGTTCAAGCCACTCATTGTCAACTGAACCCATGCCTATGCTGGCTGGATAAGGCCAGCTGTGAGACGTTGGGGCCATTGCTGGCCAGAATAGTCAACACTTCCCTTAAGGAGGGTAGAGTGCCAGGCTGCCTCAAAGAGGCAGTAGTGTTGCCTCTGCTCAAAAAAAATCTCGTGACATTGGCACCCTGGCCAGTTATCGGCTGGTCTCTAATCTTCACATTTTAGGGAAGGTTATTGAGTGGGTAGTGGCTTGTCAGCTTCAGGAGAATCTGGACTGGACCGGTTTCCTAGATCCCTCACAGTCTGGTTTTCGTCTGGGCTATGGCACTGAGACTGCGCTTGTGGCCTTTGTTGGTGACCTCTCCCATGAGTTGGACCAGGGTCATTCAACCCTGTTGATCCTATTAGATCTCTCGGCTGCATTCAATACCATCATTGATCATGAGTTGCTAGTGACTTGGTTGTAGGACCAAGCCTGAGTGGGCGGTACTGTTCTTGAATGGTGCCGCTTCTTCTTGACTGGGAGAACTCAATGTGTGGTGCTGGGTGATTTTTCATCTTATCCCTGGGACCTCACGTGTGGCGTCCCACCAGATTCCATCTTATCCCCTCTCTTGTTCAACATGTATATGCAGCCTTTGGGGGAGGTCGTCAGAGGGTTCGGCATAAGACCCAGCTGTACTTCTCTGATGAGACCCAGCTGTACTTCTCTTTTTCTTCATACCCAGACCCAGTAGTCTCAGTGCTTACCCGGTGTTTGTCAGCTGTGAGGGACTGGATGGGGGCGAGTTGCCTGAGGTTGAATCCCAACAAGACGGAGGTGATGGTTGTTGGAAAAGTTGGGGGAGTGATGGCTCCCATAATTTATGGGTCCCCCCCGGTGTCTCAAGTCTGTAGTCTGGGGGTGCTCCTAGATCCACAGCTCTGTCTGGATGTCCATAGGGCGGCTGTGGTGTAGGGTGCATTTTGCCAATGACATCTGGTTCAATGACTTAAACTGTATGTCTCGGACACGGACCTGGCCACTATCATCCATGCTTTTATTACCTCAAGATTGGATTACTGTAACATGCTCTATGTGGGGCTACCCTTAGTGATGGTCTGGAGACTGCAGCTGGTGCAGAATGAGGTGGCTCATCTCCTTAGGCAGATAAGTCGTCACGAGCACATCACCCCAATACTCCATTCTCTGCACTGGCTGCCAATAGTCTACTGGGCCCAATTCAAGGTGTTGGTTTTGACCTTTAAAGCCCTAAATGGCCTGAGCCCCACTTATCTGCAGGACCACCTCACCCTCCAGGTCCTGGACTGGCCTCTGAAGTCAGCTGGGGACACCCTCTTTGAGGTCCCCCAGGTGTCCACTATGAGGAGGGCGTTCTCGGTGGCCGCCCCACGGCTGCGGAACTCCCTTCCACCAGAAGTCTGCCTGTCCTTAGACCTCCCCTCCCCTCTGAGAGATGGGAGAGAGTGGATCCCGGCTCTGTTTCCACACACCCCCATCCCCCATTTGCAAAGGGACTAGGACACTTCATGAAGTGCTTGCCTTTGCAGCAGGAGAGGGTGATCAGGGTCGCCCCTCTCCCACTGCCAGTATAGCACCTCGTGAATTGCCTAAACACTTGGCGGCTTGCAAAGTCAAGCGTGGGAGGAGAGCCTGCATCCTGGCTCTGTCCCTTCCGCACAGATTTGCAAAGTGTCTAGGGTGGTACTCTGTGGCATGTGGTGCTTCTTTGGCAGCAGGAGGGGGAGACCAAGGATCCTCCTCTCCTGCTGCCTAGCCAGTGCTTGGCAGCTTGCAAAGCCAAGCGTAGGGTGAGAGTGTGGATCCCTGCTCTGTTACCCCCCAAGCAAAGGTTTTCAAATGGGTTAGAGCACTTCATGATGTGCTGCCCTGGCAAGGGAAGTGCCAGGGAAGCCCCTCGGGAAACCAGCTTTGTGGGATACTCAGCTCTAGCCAGAGTGGCCTCTTGCAAATCTACAAATAGCTGCCTGCCTGGCCCCTGACCAATTTCAGCCTGAAACTGACCAGGGAGCCGCTTGAGGTCTTTTGCAAGGGGCTGCGTTGGCCAGGAGAGGTGGGGCCCTGAGGGTCCCAGCTTTCCAGACCAGGGCAATCCCTTGCAAAGTTGGGTCAATGCATTCTCCCGCCTCCCCCACCAAACAGATGTTTGGGGGGTGGGGTTTGAAATGTCACAAGAACTCAAAGCAGGTGTCCAGATCTCAACAATTCCTTCATCCCTGGTGGAATGTCAAAAAACTGGCACTGGAAGCCAGGAAATTGGACCACAAATGGTAAATCATTAGATCGGGTAGCGTGTTGCACACTAATCAAGTACCAATTAGTTCCAGATGTTACTGAGTCAGGTTGACTACTGTAATCTTGACGGCTATGATCAATTTTGCAGGTACAAATTTCAGATGTATACAGAAAGTACCTGGGATGCTAGCTCACAGTTTCAACATTAACAAGAACTCAATTGAAGCAGGGCTACTCCACTTTAGGACACCGCAATGGAATACCTTCCACACCCCTGCATTCTCCCTGTTAGTAAAATGTGAGTCGGCATTATTTATGGAATTGTATGATTAATGAATTTGGTCTGCATCGTATCTACTTATAAATAAAGTGCTATCATAATTCAGAGGGGCTCCTTTGAAAGTCCAGGACACATACAAGAAATTAAGCAAGAATTATCTGGAATCATCCATGGATTTTCTCACATTAGTCACAGCAAAACTCTCTGGGATGATTTATTCATGGGCTAGCAAGAAGCAACTGCTTTACTTTTAAATGTCATAAGGACTTTTAAAAGATACACACTTTTTTCCCCTTCAAAGGATATCTGTGGCATTTTGCTGTTACCTTAATAAAAGATCATTACCATGGGTATGTTAGCAGCATGTGTAGATATGTAATTTTACTTCATGGCATTCAAGTGCACTTATGAAGACTTAACTTGGGAAGGATCTTAAACATTAACTTGACACAGCACAAGCTTAAAACTGGGGTAACCTAACTACTAACTGGAAACTGACAGAAAATGACAGAAATGACAGAAAATTGCAGGCACCAATCTTGTAATAGCAGAAGTGCAGAATCAATGAATTGTGAGGAAATACTGATGAACAGTCACAAGTGTTTCAGAAAGGCAGGTATTTCCCAACAGTACGGGAACACTTGCTCTTGCCTTGGCAGCACTATGTAGGGTTCCTTAGCTTTCTGTAAAATGCACAATACAGGCAAGACATATGTTCCTGACAAGGAATGATCATGTTAAGCTATGTTTCTACTCCAGATCTATGATTAAAAAATGGAACATCACTTAGCAGATTTTCTCCTCATAAGTATTCAGTAGTGCTGAAACAAACAACTTAATTGCTTCTTGAAAGAAATTTCACAATATTGGGAACCTGGATCAATTGCCTGACTGTTTCACAATACTGATGCAATTTCCCAGTTCTCGCAATTAGGCCTGAAACAAGAAATCTTAGTGAATGCTGTTATTGTCAGAAGTAGGACATTTGCCGAGATTTGCACAACATGGAAACTTTTCATGGAAGTCAGGAAATTGGAACAAAAATGGTAAATCAGTAGAACGGGTAGTCCGCCAAACACTAATCAGGTACCGATTAGTTCCAGATGTTACTGAGTCGGGTTGATTACCGTAACCTTGATGGGTATGGCCAATTTTGCAGGTACTTATTTCACATGTATACAGAAGGTACCTGGGATGCTATCTCACAGTTTCAACATTAACAAGAACTCAATTGAAGCAGGGCTACTCCACTTTAGGACACCGCAATAGAATACCTTCCACAGCCCTGCATTCTCCCTGTTAGTAAAATGTGAGTCGGCATTATTTATGGAATTGTATCACTAATTAATTTGGTCTGCATCATATCTACTTATAAATAAAGTGCTATCATAATTCAGAGGGGCTCCTTTGAAAATCCAGGCCACATACAAGAAATTAAGCAAGAATTATCTGGATTCATCTACGGATTTTCTCACATTAGTCACAGCAAAACTCTCTGGCATGATTTATTCATGGTTTAGCAAGAAGCAACTGCTTTACTTTTAAATACCATAAGGGCTTTAAAAAGGTACACACTTTTTAGGAATGAGAATATTAAGCTATGTTTCTACTCCTGAACTGCCCAGCCCCAGGTAACATTGACCCCCTCCAACTGCTGGAGGAGAAGGATGGGGATGATGCTCGGGGACAGATGTCCAGCCCAGCAGGGCCAAAAGCTGCCAGCGGCTCAGCCTGGGGAGCGGACACCCATCCCCTTAGGGCCCGACCTGCTGCTGCCAGCACAACTGCTGTNCGGTCTGCTTAAGTGCAAAATGATGAATCAAAGAAACCTGTGCCATAGGCAATATTGTACACAGAAGTAATGAAGCACTATTTTTATGGTAGATAACAAAAGTTGAATATGCAGTAGACTGTCAGATGTTTACAGGTTTTTGTAGTGGCTAGAGAAGTTTAGGCCTTTGTTAAGTCCATTGAATCCAGTCTCACTACTAGAATTCCACTCCAACCTCAACAACCACCACCCTTCTATCAAGCTAACCTTGGAATATTCCCACACCAGTATCAACTTCCTGGACAGCACTGTCAGCATGCACGGTGGCAACCTACAGACAGTGATATACACCATACCTACAACAATAGACAGACCACCATACCTACCTACACCAATCCAGCAATCAACCCAAGACACACCAAAAATCAGTTATCTACAGCCAAGCACTTAGACACTATAGAATCTGCGCTGAAATAAAGGCCCATGGAGATAGAAGCACAGGGAGGATTAGTAACTTGCTTAAAACTGCTTTTACAAAACAAGGACATGCCAGCAGAAAAGTTAAACGAATTACAGAATGAGCTACCCAAATCTCTTGAAAGAACCCACTGCAATACATAAAGAAATAACCCTCTAACCGCACACACCTTGTCATCACCTTGTCGTGTATTTCCTATTATAAGCTAATATTTTTGGCCATCTGCGTTCCTAATGTATTAATTTTGAGTTTATTTATGTTAACTTTTTGTTTCAAAGTATTGGATTTGTGTTTTGCAGTATTGATTTCTACAATCAACTTCTGTGATTAGCTTGGTTCAGGCTGAAGCTTCTCAGCTACATTCCAATGNCCTTAACCTCTCCTCTGTGTTCTTAACCTCCACTCAGGTGCCTCCAATGAGAATTGTTGTTCTATTTGCTTTGACCAACGTGCAACTGGATTTTAGTTTAGTCAGAATCTGTGTGTCAGCCAATAAGTGACAAGGAAGTACAAGGGAAAATGGAGTTCAAGAAATGTGGTATTGTGTCAATATAAGCTCTCAGGATTGAAATAGATGGTCAAACAGTAAATGGCAAAATGGTAAATGGGATCCCAGAAAGTGGAAAGTTAGTAAATTGGGAAATGAAATGTCATTCGAGACATCATTGAGTACCAAGAGGTTCTTGATTTGACCAAGATGGTATTGGAAACCAGGATTTCAATGAGATTTCTCATTTTGAAATCTCATTTCAGCCCTAGTATTCAGTCATGCTGAATTAGTGACCAAAGATATGTTAGTTGTTAAGCTTCTTTTTATTCCTGCTTACCCAGTAGTGAAAATGCAGTTGTTGTTGTTGTTATGCTACCCTGCTCTATCCCTAAGGCTCTGGCTGCTTGTTTGCTACAGGTGAGGAAAAGGTGTTTTCTTGAATAATGGTGACTATAAATATTATACAGTAGTATAGACCCCTTTTGGATTAGAGTTTTGAAAATAAAAACATAAGAGCATAAGTAGTGCCATACTGGGTCAGACCAATGGTCCATCAAACCCAGAATCCTGTCTCTGACAGTGGCCAATCTCTTTCTTCTGGGAGAAGTATCCAACAGGTCACAATAGGAAATCCATTTCCTGTTGTTCCAACCCCCAACAATAAGGTTTTACATCCACAAAACCTACTTGACTAATAGTCATTAATGGACCTATCCTCCAAGAACTTATCCACTACTGGCCATAGCCACTTCCTCTGGCAGTAAATTCCACAAGTGAACTGTGCACTGAGTGAAAAAAATCACCTCTGGACCTCTTTTTAAATATGGGCTTTTTAGATATTGGCATTACTTTTCCTACCTTCCAATCCTCTTGTTCAGTGGCAGATTTTAGCAATAGATTACAAATTACCAATAGTAGGTCTGCAGCTGCAACAGTAGGTCTGGAAAATTAGATGTAAAACATTAATAAGGCACACAAAAGGAGAACTGAAGAGAGACTCGCTAAGGAGGCAAACACTAATTATTTAAAACTTTTTTAAAGTACATCAGAAGCAAGAAACCTGTTAGAGAGTCAGTTTGCCATTGGATGACCAGGTGATAAAGGGAGTGCTCAGGGAGGATAAGGTCATTGCAGAGAAAATGGATGACTTCTTTGCTTCAGTCTTCAAGAAAGAGGATATTGGTGAGATACCCATGCCAGAACTGTTCTTTGTAGGTGATTAATTGAAAGACCTGTCACAGATCAGCTCTGAAAGAGGTCCTAGAGCAAATTGACAAACTAAATAGTAACAAATAATTAGGACCAGATCGTATACGCCATCTGTTCTGGGAAAAATGGTGGAACCTATTATTAAAAACAGAAATATGGGACGTATTGATAAACATGGCTTATTTTATTTTATTTTTTTAAAAAAATGTTTACAGCGCCCTCTGCCATGGCTGTAGTAGGGTGGCTCCTGGAAGCCTGAAGGAGCACTGCTGTAAGCTGCCTGTGCAGCTCAGAGAATATATTTATTTATTATATTTATTATAAGTGCTTCTACCATGCCCCTCTCACACAAAGGCGCCCCTCTTGCACTTACAGCAAAAATCAAAATACAAAAATATACACGTCAATATAATTACCAAAAAGGTAAAAACCATAAAAACAGAGCTAAACAATTTACAGTGACCATTACAAAATCCCAACCTGTTCCCTGAACCCTTCCCACCCTCCCCCTCCTCCCCGCCAAACACCTGACAGAAGAGCCAAGTCTTAGAACTTTGTCAGAAGGCGAGGAGACTTGGGCTGAAGCAAACCTCCACTGGGAGGGCATACCAAAGCATTGGTGCGGCTGCCAAGAATGCCCACCTGCCAATCCAGACCTGTCAGAAGCACAGAACCTCCACAAGGGCGCTCTTGGACGACCACAGGGGCCGTCCAGGGGTCTAGGGAATGAGGCAATCTTTCAGGTAAGCAGGACCCAGACCATTTAGGGCCTTAAAAGTTAAAACCAGCATCTTGAATCTAGAACCTCCTCCATAGTCACACGTATTTGTGACAGCTCTTCCAATTCTTAACTACAAAGACTCAATCCAGTCTGGGTATCGCCCCAATATCCTCATTCAGCTTCTCTGCAGTGTCCTTATCCTCCCTTGTTTCTGCATCATGTGGTGTCAGTGGTGTCAGGCAGTGGCGTCAGGCAGTAGTTAATTATCTACTAGAGAAGCACAGGTGTTGCTGAAGGCCTAATTGGAAGACACACAGGGTTGTACACTTGTAATTGAGGTCCGTATTTGTCCTGGAGGACCTCTATTGCTGATGAGAATCTGAGAGATGGAAAGAACCCAACTTGACACTCAGATTTCACAATGCAGCACTAACAATTAGCAAAAACAGATCTCCATTGTGATTTGGACACATTTGATACAGAAATTAATAAGGGACAATAAACATGGGACACTACAATGTAATTCCCAGACATCCTTATTAAAAGAGCAGTCTTTTTTTAGTGCTGTCTTGTGGAAGGTGTCAGGACCTAGGTCTTGAAACAAACGAACACACACACACACACACACACACACACACACACACACACACTTATTGGGACAGTGACTGGGACTGCAGCACCACTGCTTCACCTTGTCTCAGGCCCAGCCAAGAGTTCATTCCTCAAGAGGCCTCCCTGCCTTGCCCTTGTCATACCCCCTCCTATCTCCTGCCATTGACACATTTCCCAGCCTCCTAGTTGGTTGACTGTCAGCCAGCATATAACTCTGGCAAGCATATAACCCTGGTTATTGTACCTTGCTCTTGTCTCCAGACTCCAGCTGTTGTTCCTAGTCCTATTTCTTGCTCGATTCTGCCTTCCCAAGTCCTTACTCTGGTTACTAGTTCTGTCTCTTCTCTTGTCCCTGCTCTCATTCTTGTCTCCTGTTTTCACCTCACTAATCCCAATCCTGATCCTCTCCCTGCACCTCAAACCCTACAGCTACCCATTACCCAGACACCCCTTGCCCCACAAGCCTTACAAGAGGAGACCCAATTTAATGTGCATGCATGCACTGTTTGCAGGTTTTCTGCACGCACCATGCGCACAACATGTGTGTTACGTATTGCAGGTGCACCATATGTGCACTGTGTGTATACCATGCACATGTTGTGCATGAGGTGTGCATTGGATGAGTGCAAGCTCTGAGTTCAGAGTATGCATATAAATCTTGAATTGGCCCCAGGGTGTCTATCTAGGTGTTAAATGGCAGAATATGTGTTAAATGTTCTACCTGGATGTCTCAACGTCAACTCAAACTCAACATGGCTAAAACTGAACTCCTTATCTTCCCCCCTCATCCTTCCTCTCCTTCCTCACTGTCAATAACTATTGATGGAGTCACCATCCTGCCTGTCCCCCAAGCCCGTAGCCTAGGCTTCATCTTTGACTCA
>QEPC01005015.1:634105-707778 GCA_003113815.1 Sphenodon punctatus | reverse complement strand
CTTCACTCCTGTCTCCCTGATATATCACACCCCTTCTCTATCCCTTCTCTCATCCACCTCTTCTGTTAACATGATATATTGCTGCTGTGCTTTTCTCAAGTCTTCAGTTCTGACTCCTGCTTGCCTGAGGAAGGACCCTGTGAGGTCCGAAAGCTTGCATATTTCCACCAACAATACTTGCTCAAGTAAAATAAATCATTCAAAGTTCTTTGTCACCATCTGTCACTCAGGACCAAGATGGCAACCACATTCTCTCTTGATTACAAAAAGGCATATTCATTTAATTCTGCATACACTAGAAACTCCCTTATCTGGAAACCATGTGGGATGTTTTTGTCTAAATAAGAGAGGTGTCTGAATAAAAGGGTTTCTATTGTAAGTATTGATACTATGCTCTTGGAGTCTTGCTATCTGAACTCAGATGTCACCAGCTGTTTGGGGATCCTGCCATTGCACCTTATCAGACAATTGGGCCTTTGCTGTCACAGGCTCTTCAGTGTGGAACTTTCTCCCCCAAGATATTCATCTCATCTCCTTCTTCCTTCCCTAAAGCATCTGAAAACTTTTTTATTCTTCAGACACTTTTATGGAACTACAGTTGGATTTCCCCTTTAAAACTATTTAAAAACTATTTAAAAATAGATTATATATTTTACTGTATTTTATTGAACTGTTTTTGTGAACCATTTGGTGGTGGTGTGGAGCTATATAAATTAAATTATTATAAAAATAATATGGTGTTTGGGAAATAAATGGGAACATTAGGTGTGTCCTGAACAAGGAAGGATCTGATTTAGAGAGGTATGTTTAACGGGGTTTCTGCTGTAATATTTTATTGTATGGCTAGGAACATATATTGGTTTTAGTAACTGTGATCACAAACCCACATAATTATGACATGCTGAATAACTGTAAATTGATTAGGTTGCCACCTAGAATCCAATGTCTGGGATGAAGACTTGCTCACTTTACATCAACAAAATTCAAGATGCATCACAAATGAGTATCATTATCTTGATTTTACAGATGGGGAGATAGAAGCACAGGGAGGATTAGTAACTTTTAGAAGGTCATCTATCAAAATGGTGACAGGAGCAGAACAGGAATTCAGTGTGGTCTCAACTAGACAAGAAAATGGCATATGTTGTAAGAAAAAGAAACACTGCTACTGTTTTGTCGTGCATTCCACTTCCATATATTCTCCCTACTTACTCATATGGACCTGATTATGCTATCTCTCATCCAATATAAGAAGACTGAACAAAAAATAGTTTCAGTTGATGAAATCTTCCCCCATTGTGAATTTTGCCATTAACTATGACAGAGACATAACTACATCTAACATGTAAAGTAGAGTTGGAAGCATGAGCTATAGAGGAATGAAGAACAGCTTCAGTTCTTATCTAGATAGCATCTTAGGTCAAAATGTACAAATGGGAACATGACTGAATTGGAAATGGATACATTTATTTCATTTCACTGATCTGCAGATCAGCTGTTAGAACTTAGCCCAGATAATATTGTATTAAGAAGAGAATGCCTCACATCTAATATTAAGGAGCAGTTCAGTTGCCCTGTCAGGCTCTAAGCTTTTTGGTGAGGCCTGATTGTCGTTTTTAAATTGCCTATATAACCTATCCACCTAAATTACCTCAACTCCTGCACAAAAAGGGTTCCTCCCTTAGGAGGAACTGAAGTCAATGGCAAAACTCCCACTTAGTGCACAGTCCTTGGTTTTCCTCAGGAAACACCAGGACCAGTGCATTCAGCCTAGATTTTCCGAGTTCTGAAGTTCCAGCAGAGGGGAGGGGAGAAGCCACAGAGACGTTTGCCTATTAGGCTGGGGAGGAAGCCAGACTTTGAAGTTTATAAGTGCCATGCATGTAAACATTTGAAGGGTTTAATTGGGGCTTCCCCCTCCCAACCTATCAACTGCAACCTATCAGCGGATATGCCAGGGAGGAATAAACCCAGGGCTTTTGTCTATCAGCTGATAGGCTGGGAGGGAAACCTCAGAAATGTGCATTTCCCCCCCATTCAGAGCACCCCTAGACCATTGACTTTAATAGTGGGGGATTGTTCTGCTCATCTTGATTCATAAATATTAAAAGTCCTATTCATTTCAGCTCTTACTGTTTCCAAGTTGGAGATCTTGTATCTTGCTGACACTATAGGAAAGCTGGACTCATTCACTGTATTAAGCAGTGCCATCATTATTTTTTTTCCCAAACTCCTTTTTGATGAGGAGGAGCAAGGGGAATGTTGTGTCTGAATTCACTGTGGCAAACGTCTAAGGTGCACCCCACTGGAATCTGGATATGACACCTCAGAAATGACTGTTGAGTTTACTCTAGGACCTCTTGAGGTACTTACATATGTGATGGCCCAGCTGTTATCTGCCTGGGGGTGGGGAGGACTACCTGTGGCCAGGGCAGCTCTGGTGGTGGAAACAGACATCCTCGCAGCCTGCCACAGTGGGGGCATGGGGCAGAGAGCACTTCATGGCCATCCCTGTGCTGTGGCCAGTGTCCCACCCCCACCCCAGCATGACAGGAAGCCATGACTGCCAATAACAGGCAGTCATGGCTGCTTGCCATGACGACCCTCTATGCTTGGCCGGGATGGAACCAGGAACAGATGTTCCCACCCAGTTCAGTCTGCTCTGGCCCAGCTGGTCAGCTCGGAGGCCTGGACTGTGGGTCTGATTTATTCTGGGCCCACATTTTCATATCTTCCCCTGCCCCCACTGTGGTTTGTACCAGGCCCACATTTGGTCGGCCTGGAACAAACATACCACTGTGAGGCTGTCCTAGCTTGGTCAAAGCAAGCCCTACTGGGCCACTGTCATGTTTGTTAGCACTCTTCGAGTCATTAAGTCATAGGACACTGAAATAAATGGGCTCTATGGATTAAGCATGAATACAAAGTGTGATATACTGAGAGAGACTTCAAGGGTAATCTAGTCCAGCTCCCTGCACCAATGCAGGATCTGCCACACCTAAACTGTCCCAACAGAAAAATCCACCAACAGAGAAGTAGAGCCTAAATTAAATATTTGCCACAAGCAGAAATTGGGAGTGGCCACGACAAAGCAATGTCTGAAATAACAGGGAATGATTTTGTAGAAAATATATGCAGTCAACTCAAACATCCCTGATTCCCACAGAAGAGAAAAGAATATGCAGTGAGCATTAATTTAATTGTAGCTTTAATCTGCAAGCAAGATATTGAGTTTTGGATGCAGAAGATGATCCTCATATTTGGATTAATATGAAAATGGGAAGACTTGTGAAAAGACCTGCTATATTTAATCACAGGCTTATGCTAAAAGAGAGAATAAATAAAGAGAGTAATGTAACATAATGCCATCTTGTGGAAAATGCAGGCATCTATCTGGAAGTGCAGCAGATGAAAGATATGGGCTAGAAAGAAAAGGAAGAATGCAGATTTTAGAGACTCTCTGAGAAAGTAACTGAATCCACTTCTATTAAATAATTGATTGATATTATCATTAAATACAGTCAGTTCACTGAACTGTGTTGATAATCTGTATCTTCAAATCCACAAACACTGCATTCAAGGCTCTGATCCAGTGCAGCCTACTGTTGTGACTGTGTAGTGCCAACAGACCTGGGCTGAGCAGCAGGGATGAAGAAAAATGGCAAAGAGGTGGTCTTGTAGTTCCCTGGGATTCACGTGCACAGGGTTATGACAATCATACCTCTCAAACCCAGAAAGGAGGAATGGTGGGACTGATACCATGCCCTGCGGAGCGCCATGCGGATGCCGTGTGGCGGCACAGTCCTTACGATAGCCGTGCAAATTTCGTGGTTGCACAAGTGTGTGCACCTGCATGTGCAGGGCATGGGCTTGACCCCAGTGAGTCTCAAAATGTGGGCCAATACAGAACATAATTTGCATACAATTTGCATATATACATATATGTAACTTCAAAGTAGTCCATTGCATAACTATGGGTATTTTCAGATGTTACGAGATCATGCTCAACCACAGACAATCCCCTGTGGTGGTGAATGGTCCCGTAATGTCTGTTTGATCCCCGTCAGATGTTCACCACAGTGAACCACCGGTGGAGATCAAAATAACCACGCTTTCGAGGATGGTCCGGGGACCATCTCTGAAAGCGTGGTCAAAGTGATTCCTGCCAGGGGTGAACACCCAGCAGGAATTGCTTTGTGGCCCCAATAGACGTGACATTACCATGCTCAACCACGGTGGAATTCACCATGGTTGAGCGTGGTAACGTTTCATCTGGCCCCTGATCACAGCCCAGAATCAGCGGCCATGCTCGCTGCCAACTCCGGGCCATGGTCAATAGCCTGGGGAGCAGGCGGGCACCACGGCCACATTGGCCACTGCGACCGCCCATCTCCCAGAGGGCGGGCGGCCTCAGAAGCGTGGAGGGGGGGGACTGTGCGGCTGCATGTTGCTCCGCGCAGCCCCGCCCCCTCCCTGATTCCCCAGCAGAATCTGCTGGCTTGTCTGTTGACAGGCCGGTCTGATTCCACCGGGGAATCATTTGGGTGATTCCGTGACAGGGCCAATAGGGCCCCCGTCATGTCTGAAATCACTCTATGAGGTTGGGCTGAAGAAAAAAAGAAAGAAATCTTAAAATGTTCTGGCTTCTCATATCACTACAATAGCCTCTCACCTTTGCCTTGTCAGTCTTTATATCCAAGCTCTCCCTTAACGCCTTGGCCTCCACACCCCAATGCCATGACAGATTTACAGTTTACACAACTCTCCTTCTCCCAGTGAAACTTTTCCCCTACTCCAGCCATTTCTCCTGTGTGAATTCTCTCTGACAGATGAGTCTAGTGGAGAAGTTGATCTGAAATTTTATTATTTTTAAAAGGAAACTTAATTTTAAAAATTGCAACATAAGTCCCTGATGAGATCCAGTTTCGAAGACTTGACCCGCTGATTTTTTTTTTCAAGAAAAACAATTAGAAATTATAGCTTCACACTGATGTGCCCAGAGTGTATTGTGCTGCAGTTTGTTGTTGTTTTTTAAAAAGTTCAATGTTTGCAAGGAGATGGCTAATTAAGAATAATTAAGAAGAGGAAAATAGAGAATCCCTTACCTACAACAACCTGCTGGCTGCTGAGCAGCAACCTGCTCTTTCATGATGGAGAATCCAACTCCTTGTCCCCATAGATGGCTTGCAAATTGCTCTCCCTCATTCCTCCCATTCTAATGTAGAACTTAACAGCAATTTTCTGAGACTGTGGGACAGATAACAAACTTGGGCCTGTGAAATCAGGGACATCCCAGGAAATCCAGGATACTTGAGAAGTATGATGGCTATGTCAGAAAAGGGCAGGGTAAAGGAGCTTTCCCACCACTTTTCAGGGCATCATGACATCAAGATCAGAAATGAAATGGGTAGCTCATTTGCTACGAAAAGATAACACCAGCAATTTCGAATATCAAGTCGAGTGCCTGACAGGCTACCCAAGTACCGATCAGGTACTTGATTATGCAAAAATATAGAATATTAACATTACTGAGTTACCAGTAAAATTAAAAATTGGTACAGGAATCAGGAAAGAAAGTTGAAAAATCAGTACCAGAAGTTGGGAAACAGATGAAAAAATGATAAAAATCAATACATCAAGTAGTCCACCAAGCACTAATTGGTTTCTGATTAGTACCTGAGGTTACTGGGTCATGTTGAGTATCCCAATTTTTGCAGATACTCACTTCAGCTTTAATCAAAATGGTCTGATTGAGTGGATCCACATTGGAAAGGGGTGGAAGAACCTCTTAATCCCACCCCTTCTTTATGTGGCCCTGATTATCTTTAGACATAGGGCATCTTTAGACATAACAAAGACTGGGTGTCAAAACCCCTAAACACATGTTTGGCCATTGTGTGTAAGCAACATTACAATCCCAACACCAGTTTGGCCACACGTTGGACACACAATGTGAACACCATTGCTTCACAAGGACAATTTGCATGTTTCAACTGAACACGTGACTAACATTATGTCAAATTATATTGCATGGCGTTTTAGCAGATACAACACGGGGAATGAGGTGGCAGCACTTGTGTGCTAAGATCGGGTGGCGAGCAAAATACCAATTTTCCCCAAGATGGGCTGTGTGTCTAAGCAGCACCACATGGTGAACACAGGGCCAAACCAGTGTTCATATCAAGGTCAAAACACACATTCTGACACCCATTGATGTTATTTCTAAAGACACCCATAATGTCAATGGGTGTCTGAATGTGTGGTTTGACCTTGATATGAACACCCGTTTGCCCCTGTGTTCACCATGTGGTGCTGCTTAGACACACAGCCCATCTTGGGGAAAATCTGTGTTTTCCTTGCCCCCCAATCTCAGTACGCAAGTGCTGCTGCCTCATTCCCCATGTTGTACCTGTTAAAATGTCTTGCAATATCATTAGACACAATGTTGGCCACGTGTTCAGCCGGAACACGCAAATTGTTCTTGGGCATCTTTAAACATAACAAAATTTGGGTGTCAAAACCCCGAAGGATGTGTTTGGCCATTGTGTGTAAGCACCATAACAATCCCAACACCGATTTGGCCACTCGTTGTACACACAATGTGAACACCATTGCATCACAAGGACAGTTTGTGTGTTTCGGCTTAACACATGGCCAATGTTGTGTCTAATGATATTGTGTGATGTGTTAGCAGGTACAACACGGGGAATGAGGCGGCAGTGCTTGCATGCTGAGATCGGGTGGTGAGCAAAACACCAATTTGCCCTAAGATGGGCTGTGTGTCTAAGCAGCGCCACATGGTTAACACAGGGCCAAACCGGTGTTCATATCAATGTCAAACCATACATTCAGACACCCACTGACATTATGCCTAAAGATACCCCTTGTGATGAAATGGTGTTCACATCATGTGTTCAATGAGTAGCCAAATTGGTGTTGGGATTGTTATGGTGCTTACACACAATGGCCAAACACATGCTTAGGGGTTTTGACACCCAAACTTTGTTATGTTTAAAGATGCCCCCTGCCCTCCAGCTCAGTTAGAAAACATTGTAGTGGCACACCCGTCCACAGAGACATTTGATCTACACTTGGCCATTGAACCATCAGATCCGATAGCCAATAACCAATTCTTCAGTGGAAGCTGCAGAATTCCCTTCTATTTTAATGTAGTAGAGGTGGGTCTTGATTCCTTCAGCTGATGAAGCAGGTACTTTTCTAACTCACTCAGCTGAGGCTGCTTTTGCCAAAATCATCAATGAGCTCAGAGCTTTTCCCTGGGATGCATGTACACCTCTTCTGAAAGCTCTGCTGTAAGCCACAAGCAAGTGTCCAAGGACCGTATTTTGTCTTTAGTTTCACTTAGCTACATACCAAATGTAGTTATAATTCTGACTCATGGTGATTAAATAGAAATGCAATATTAGAAGAGTGTTTAATTAATATTATCACCTCTCCAGTAGAAAAGGTACTTGTTCTTTAATGGATAAACTTTGCAGCTATGTTTCTGAAACTCTATTGCTATTTAATGAGCAGGCTGATAATTTTTGTGACAGCATGAAAAAAGGAGATGCACAAAAATATTCTTACTACCAGGATTACTAGTTTNTAACGCCTTGGCCTCCACACCCCAATGCCATGACAGATTTACAGTTTACACAACTCTCCTTCTCCCAGTGAAACTTTTCCCCTACTCCAGCCATTTCTCCTCCTGTGTGAATTCTCTCTGACAGATGAGTCTAGTGGAGAAGTTGATCTGAAATTTTATTATTTTTAAAAGGAAACTTAATTTTAAAAATTGCAACATAAGTCCCTGATGAGATCCAGTTTCGAAGACTTGACCCGCTGATTTTTTTTTTCAAGAAAAACAATTAGAAATTATAGCTTCACACTGATGTGCCCAGAGTGTATTGTGCTGCAGTTTGTTGTTGTTTTTTAAAAAGTTCAATGTTTGCAAGGAGATGGCTAATTAAGAATAATTAAGAAGAGGAAAATAGAGAATCCCTTACCTACAACAACCTGCTGGCTGCTGAGCAGCAACCTGCTCTTTCATGATGGAGAATCCAACTCCTTGTCCCCATAGATGGCTTGCAAATTGCTCTCCCTCATTCCTCCCATTCTAATGTAGAACTTAACAGCAATTTTCTGAGACTGTGGGACAGATAACAAACTTGGGCCTGTGAAATCAGGGACATCCCAGGAAATCCAGGATACTTGAGAAGTATGATGGCTATGTCAGAAAAGGGCAGGGTAAAGGAGCTTTCCCACCACTTTTCAGGGCATCATGACATCAAGATCAGAAATGAAATGGGTAGCTCATTTGCTACGAAAAGATAACACCAGCAATTTCGAATATCAAGTCGAGTGCCTGACAGGCTACCCAAGTACCGATCAGGTACTTGATTATGCAAAAATATAGAATATTAACATTACTGAGTTACCAGTAAAATTAAAAATTGGTACAGGAATCAGGAAAGAAAGTTGAAAAATCAGTACCAGAAGTTGGGAAACAGATGAAAAAATGATAAAAATCAATACATCAAGTAGTCCACCAAGCACTAATTGGTTTCTGATTAGTACCTGAGGTTACTGGGTCATGTTGAGTATCCCAATTTTTGCAGATACTCACTTCAGCTTTAATCAAAATGGTCTGATTGAGTGGATCCACATTGGAAAGGGGTGGAAGAACCTCTTAATCCCACCCCTTCTTTATGTGGCCCTGATTATCTTTAGACATAGGGCATCTTTAGACATAACAAAGACTGTGTGTCAAAACCCCTAAACACATGTTTGGCCATTGTGTGTAAGCAACATAACAATCCCAACACCAGTTTGGCCACACGTTGGACACACAATGTGAACACCATTGCTTCACAAGGACAATTTGCATGTTTCGGCTGAACACATGACTAACATTATGTCAAATTATATTGCATGGCGTTTTAGCAGATACAACACGGGGAATGAGGTGGCAGCGCTTGTGTGCTAAGATCGGGTGGCGAGCAAAATACCAATTTTCCCCAAGATGGGCTGTGTGTCTAAGCAGCACCACATGGTGAACACAGGGCCAAACCAGTGTTCATATCAAGGTCAAAACACACATTCTGACACCCATTGAAGTTATTTCTAAAGACACCCATAATGTCAATGGGTGTCTGAATGTGTGGTTTGACCTTGATATGAACACCCGTTTGCCCCTGTGTTCACCATGTGGTGCTGCTTAGACACACAGCCCATCTTGGGGAAAATCTGTGTTTTCCTTGCCCCCCAATCTCAGTACGCAAGTGCTGCTGCCTCATTCCCCATGTTGTACCTGTTAAAATGTCTTGCAATATCATTAGACACAAAGTTGGCCACGTGTTCAGCCGGAACAAGCAAATTGTTCTTGGGCATCTTTAAACATAACAAAATTTGGGTGTCAAAACCCCGAAGGATGTGTTTGGCCATTGTGTGTAAGCACCATAACAATCCCAACACCGATTTGGCCACTCGTTGTACACACAATGTGAACACCATTGCATCACAAGGACAGTTTGTGTGTTTCGGCTTAACACATGGCCAATGTTGTGTCTAATGATATTGTGTGATGTGTTAGCAGGTACAACACGGGGAATGAGGCGGCAGAGCTTGCATGCTGAGATCGGGTGGTGAGCAAAACACCAATTTGCCCAAAGATGGGCTGTGTGTCTAAGCAGAGCCACATGGTAAACACAGGGCCAAACCAGTGTTCATATCAAAGTCAAAACAAACATTCAGACACCCACTGACATTATGCCTAAAGATACCCCTTGTGATGAAATGGTGTTCACATCATGTGTTCAATGAGTAGCCAAATTGGTGTTGGGATTGTTATGGTGCTTACACACAATGGCCAAACACATGCTTAGGGGTTTTGACACCCAAACTTTGTTATGTTTAAAGATGCCCCCTGCCCTCCAGCTCAGTTAGAAAACATTGTAGTGGCACACCCGTCCACAGAGACATTTGATCTACACTTGGCCATTGAACCATCAGATCCGATAGCCAATAACCAATTCTTCAGTGGAAGCTGCAGAATTCCCTTCTATTTTAATGTAGTAGAGGTGGGTCTTGATTCCTTCAGCTGATGAAGCAAGTACTTCTCTAACTCACTCAGCTGAGGCTGCTTTTGCCAAAATCATCAATGAGCTCAGAGCTTTTCCCTGGGATGCATGTACACCTCTTCTGAAAGCTCTGCTGTAAGCCACAAGCAAGTGTCCAAGGACCGTATTTTGTCTTTAGTTTCACTTAGCTACATACCAAATGTAGTTATAATTCTGACTCATGGTGATTAAATAGAAATGCAATATTAGAAGAGTGTTTAATTAATATTATCACCTCTCCAGTAGAAAAGGTACTTGTTCTTTAATGGATAAACTTTGCAGCTATGTTTCTGAAACTCTATTGCTATTTAATGAGCAGGCTGATAATTTTTGTGACAGCATGAAAAAAGGAGATGCACAAAAATATTCTTACTACCAGGATTACTAGTTTCATGGTCATTTGACCAAATCCGTAAATAATTGGCAGCATGCTTGAATGTCCAGTGCTGTGCTGCAAGACATGCAGTTCACTAACTCCCTCTGTCAACTGCCCAAACCTCATTATTATGCTTGTATTTTCTACAGCCTTATGTACTTGCTGATAGTGATTATAGGTCTGATCTGTGTGCCTTGAGCTAAGTGGGCTGGGCACTCAGCACCTTAGGTGCTCATCCCCTTTCCCTGCATTAGTGGGTGATCAATGTTCTGTTAACGAAACAAAATGATTTTGCTGGTAATAAAAATCCACCCTTCCTCCTGATAATGATGGGGTATACAATTGGGACAACAACTTTTGTCAGAGCTGCAGAGCCTGATCATAGCTACTCAATGACTAGATCCTACATAATGACGTGACTGAAAAATATCTGATGGTTATTGTAAAACTAAGTTTTATGATCTGTTGCAGGGGAAGAAGGAAAGCTTTACAGCTAGCATGATAGATGTCTTCAGAGGTCAGGGTTCATGTTAGGGCTGAAATGCAATCTCTCATTTCTTGCCAAGAATAACACTCTTCAACTCATTCAGACAAACGAGAGCAAGCTGAGAATCAGCTGGCTTCTTGGCGAGAAATACGAGAATCTCACCAGCCCTCCCCCGCAAAGTACACTATCTGATCGCCAGACACTCACCCTGACCCCATGTACCTCCTGGAGTTCTGTTCTCAGTTGTTCTCCTCTTCCCCCTCCTTCCTGCAGCTAAACAGTATGAGCGGCTTCCCTGCCTCACAGATGATGGTCAGAGCTGCACTTCCCACTTGCAAAACTCTCTCTCCATCACTGCTTTACAAAATACAAGCAGTGCCTGTCTTGGGGAGGAGAGCACTGGGAAGCCAGACCCCAGAGAAGGGGGGGTGGAGGAGCCAGGATTTTGGCTCCAGACAGTTTTTTTTTTTTAAATTAGCCTCCAGGGAGGCAGGAAGTGTGCAGCCCAAAGCCCAAACTGTGGGCAGAGAGGGAGGGGTATGTGTACCCACTGTGAATTTGACCACAGGGTATGAAAGGGGACACTTCCCCAACCTGCGCCCCCCAAAATTACCAGACAAATCCTTAAAAAAGGAGAAAAAGATCAAGAAGAAATGTTCTTTTGGGAAAGGAACTTGCAGTGCTATTTACCTAGTAACTGCTTTTACTATTCCTTGTGAGCTTCTGGAGTGGACAAGTCTCTCTGCTCCTCCTACTCATGGGGTGTCTTTAGACATAACATCAATGGATGTCTGAATGTGTGTTTTGACCTTGATATGAAGGTCTGGTTTGGCCCTGTGTTCACCATGTGGTGCTGCACCATGTGGTACTGTTAGACACAGCCCACCTTGGGGCAAATCGGTGTTTTCCTTGCCCCACAATCTCAGCACGCAAGCGCTGCTGCCTCATTCCCCATGTTGTACCTGCTAAAATGCCATGCAATATCATTAGACACAACTTGTCCTTGTGATGCAATGATGTTCACATCTCATATTCAATGGGTGGCCAAATTAGTGTTGGGATTGTTGGTGTTTACACATAATGGACAAACACATGCTTAGGGGTTTTGACACCCGATCTTTGTTATGTCTAAAGACGCCCCATATGCTCCATTCTGTTCCAGCTTACTAGCAGTGCTCTGGCTTAATTTCGCTCACCGAGCATGTCCAGTTTCCCAAGGGAACCCAGTTTCCCAAGGTTGCCAGGGAGAGATCAGGCACCCCCAGCAGGACTAATCCTGGGGGCCAGCTGTTTTGGGGGAGAAGATTGCCTGGGAAGCTGGCTTGACTCAGTTTGGAACCTTCCATGTAAATGACTGCAGAGGTGGACAGAAAGAGGCATTGCCCTGGCCACAGGCCTGTATGAATGAGCCCTGATGTTGGTGCAACGTGTACCCCCATATAAGACACAGTGGGCATCTTTAGACATAACATCAATATGTATCTGAATCTGTGTTTTGACCTTGATATGAACACCGCTTTGGCCCTGTGTTCACCATGTGGCACTGCTAGACACACAGCCCATCTTGGGGCAAATCGGTGTTTTGCTTGCCACCCGATCTCAGCACGCAAGCGCTGTCGCCTCATTCCCCGTGTTGTACCTGCTAACACGCCACACAATATCATTAGATACACCATTGGCCACGTGTTCTGCTGGAACACGCAAATTGTCCTTGTAATGCAATGATGTTCACATCACGTTTTCAACCGGTGGCCAAATTGGTGTTGGGATTCTTATGGTGCTCACACACAACAGTCAGACATGTCCTTCGGGGTTTTGACACCCGATCTTTGTAATGTTTAAATACGCCCAGTGTTGTGCATACTTGGTGAGAGCCATGTGTCTGCACTTTGGAGTAGTGCGCCCCACAGAGTAAGCCAAGGATTTGAGGAGGCTGGTTTTCCTCACAGACCGTGATGCCAGTGAGAAGGTGCAGGAGACCCTGATAAGGAGCCATTTCACTGATAAAGAATGGGACTTGGACTTTGGAGAGGAAACTGTGCTGAGAAGTCCCCAGATGTTACTGGAGACTGTGAAGATTGTCTGTGGACTTTGGCAGGGGGTTGGGATATCACTGAATGTTACCTGGTGCTGAAATAGTTAAAAGGGGCACTTGTGAATGTTCTGGTCTGTATTTTGAGACCCTGTTCATATTGTACACTGAAGTAAGTGCTTACCGTGTGGAAATAGTTTACTGCATGGAAATAATGTTTACAATATTAGGAAATAGTGATTATTGTTTTAAAAAAACACTGTACTGATTATTGTTAATATGTATAGACCCACCTGGGTCCTGAAGATAAATTGAGGTTTATTTGTAGAGATTACCTAAGGGTGTACTAGGGTAATAACATTTGTTTTTGATAATCCCCAGGATATATGCATGAAACCCTTGGGTGGTGAGGCTGGGGAGGGAGTGGTAGTGATGGTGCCCATTTAAGCTGGTTGAATTGGACCAACCCTGAATAATAGGGATGTGTGAACGCGGTTCGGAAGTTTGGAGTTCGGACCAAACTCGAATTGTTCAGTCAACCGAATCGAACTTTTGAACTGAATTCGAATTCGACAGAACTGTTCGGTCAAATTCGAACCAGTTCGGAAGGCCAAAAAACCCGGTTTTGAATGTATGAACTCAGTTCGGAAGCTCGGAATTCGACCGAACTTGAATAGTTCGGTCAATTGAACCGAACTTTCAAACCGAACTTGATTTTCGAACCGAACCGAACTGAATTTCTGAACTTGGTTCTGTTCGCACATCCCTACTGAATAACTTCCAGGTTCTTAAAGCCTTAGGCAAGGAAACGCCCCGGTGAGGCTGAGGTGGTGAAAAACTGTTGGGAACTAGAGAGCCCTGTTGTTTGAATAAGTGGTTTGGAGAGTCGGTTAATTTGTCTGACAAAGGGCCTGGAATACTTTGCATGGAGAAAAGGGATACCATTTATAAATATGTAAATAGTGACCCATTTCTTCTCTTCTAGTTACGATTGTATTTTTGTAGGTGTTCCTTTCCTTCCCCTGGTAAGAGATGCTTTACCTCAGGTGTTTCAGGAGCAGGCATGCCCTAGACAATAGACTTCATCAGGAGATGAAGTCAGGTAGGGAGGGGTGGTATTATGGATCTGGCCTGATCCAGCCCCCCTGGGAATGAATCCTTATTGAGATTCATCCTCCTGGAATGAAACACAGTGGGTGAGCTCACACGTAACTCGGCTAAATGGCAAAGTTTGTGGGGCCCTGGAAGCTGTATAATTAGCCCTGGATGATCCCCAGAATGCAGTTGCGTGTCAGTGAGGCACTCCAATTTCTAGCCCTGCTTTAAACTCTGATCTGAAATTTAGATCTGATCTATTAATCAGATCCGAGTTTAAAGTGGGGCTGGAACTCAGAGAGTCTTGCTCACATGCAATAGTGATCGGGTATCATCTGGGGCTGTTTATACAGCTTCTGAGGCCCCATGGACATGAGAGTTTAGCAGAGTTATGTGTGAGTTCACCCATTGTATAGGGCCATCAGTCTCACCTGAGCTCACCTGCCAGCCTCTTGTCTTATAACAACCGTTCTGACTAGGCGGGGCCAAGTACTAGCTGGGCAGTGTTGAGTACTGGGTGTCTGTTGGAGAGTGCAGAGCACAGCCTGGTAGGAGGCTGCATTCTGGAGTTCTAGGGCCAGAAGTCTACAGAGACAGACAGCCTTCTGGGGGAACCCCTGGGGTGCTGGACCTGGAGGGTTCATCGCCAGGACCTGGCTGGAGGAGCTGACAGTTGGTCTAAGCCATTCCTCTAAACTTGTACATTTGTAAATAAATGGACTCTTATACCACACAGTAAATCTCCAGGTTTTCTATCCTGCTGAAGGGACACTGAACTTCCCACTACCCATGGAAGTGGGGCAAACAACACTACCATTTATTTTATTTATTTATTTATTTATTATATTTATCTCCCACCCTTCCCCGAAGGTTCATGGCGGCTTAATTTTTTTAATAAAATACAATATAAAAACATTTAAATACAACCCCCCCCCCCAAAAAAAAAACGATCCCAGTTCAGTCTCTCCAACAAACTCCCACCTAATCCCTATCCCCAACCCATCCTCCCCCTTAAATATTTATTTATTTATTTATTTATTTAAAACTTGTATCCTGCCCGTCCTGCCCAAAGACAGCTCGGGGCGGCGAACAACAGTAATCCAGCCTCGAGGTGATGAAGGCATGGATGACAATGGTGAGGTCAGAGTCTGAGAGATACGGCCGAAGCCGCTGGACAAGATGTAACTACCGAAACGCACTCCCCGCCATGGCCCCTCCTCTCCCAATTTAGTCCCTGCTGCCAAAAGCCCAACAGAAAAAAATGGTCTTACATTGCCTTCAGAAGGGCACGAGGCTTGAACACAGGTGGAGGAAGTTTCTGGGGGAGGGAGTTCCATAGCAATGGTATGACAGCTGAGAATGCCCTCTTCATAGTTGAGACCCGGCGAAAAAACAGAGTCTCCAGGAAGGTGCCCCCAGCTGATTGCAGAGGTCATGGCAGGACATGGGGAGCCAGGTGATCCCTCAGATAGATGGGCCCTAGGCTGTTTAGGGCTTTAAAGGTCATCACCAGCACCTTGAATTGGGCCCAGAAGACTATTGGCAGCCAGTGCAGCGAACAGAGCACTGGTGTTATGTGCTCGTGGCGATGTGATATAAGTGGCAGTAACAAATAATAAAGGACACCATGTGCAGGGGGGTTGAACTAGATGATTCTTGGAGCAGGAAATTGGACTAGGTGACTCTTGAGATCCCTTCCAACCCTATACTTGTATGAGTCTTTATGTCTGACCTTGTTCTTACCAAAGTCAGTGGATCATTTGTCTTTGATTTCAGTAGCAGCATGACAAGACCCTTGGAAGGTTGGGTGCATTATTTCTCAACCCACCACATAGCAGTTGGCAGGGTCTAACCTGTCCATGCAAATGACACTACTAGGTGTTGCATCAGTCCTGTTTGTTGAAGGCATAAGCTGCTTGGCCATTTTGAGACTTTTCTATTTTAATCATATTGGTTAAGAGGATTCTACTGCATCTGCCAGGTAAGGCAAGGTAATGTGACACAGGTATCTGTGCAGGACTAAGAAAATGTGTGATGTGTGAGTGCTGTGGAACAGCTGTCAGCTAAACTAGCAATCGTTCATATTCACAAAAGGTTAGGGAAGTGAAATTTCAACACAAAAAGGTTGCAAGCACAGGAGTGCAAGTTTGCATAAGCCATTCATTTTATTGATTTTCTTGCCTTCATTAAAAGTCATTGATTGACAAGCTGACTGCTATTAGGTTTTCACTTTTTTGAGCAGCTGTTTTGTACATTCATTGATTTTTAAGGCCAGAAGACAACATTTTATACATATGGTCTTACCTGCATAACTAAGGGCGTCTTTAGCCATAACAAAGATTGGGTGTTGAAACACCTAAGCACATGTTTGGCTGTTGTGTGTAAGAACCATAAGAATCCCAACAACAATTTAGTCACCTGTTGAACATGCGATTTGAACACCATTGTATCACAAGGACAGTTTTGTGTCATCTGCAAATTTGATAAGTATCCCCTCAATGTCTTCATCCTAGTAATTAAAGAAGATGTTGAACAGTACAGGGCCCGGGACCAAGCTCTGAAGCACCCTGCTCGATACCGCCCCTCCAGATAGATGGGGAGTCATTTATGAGCACACTTTGGGTGCGGTTCTTCAACCAGCTATAAATCCACTTAATGGTAGTATTATCCACAATTTGAGCCAAGCTCCAAACATGATTCTAGATCCTATGGCTGGAAGTCAATCAATCAATCAATCAATCAATTTATTGCGTGGTCTTCGACCATTGCATATGTATCAGTCAGCATACAAACAAAGAGGACATACATCTTTGTCCATAATTAACTCTCAATTTAAACATAAAATACAACTCAACATCAATATACATGAGTAAATTATCTACAAATAATAAAACAAAACACTCAAATTCTCTGACACACACCAATAAGAATCCCCTCTCTATGCCCTGTGAGCATGCCCTAGTGTGGGGACCTTAGTCTGGAAGTCATAGTTGGATAAAAAGATGTTTCATGAATAGGACTTGAATAAAACGTTATCCAGAAGGTGAACCTGACATAGTGCATCCAACTAAGTGACAATGTTCTTATGCCAACTCTCAGCTTTTCTTCTAATAGTACAGAGATGAATGCCCTGAATATCTAAAATGGACAAGCAGATTGGTAAAAGGGATTCATTCCCACTATTGTCAGTTGAATGTGTACAATACATTAGGTAAATGGCACTGCTGTCTCTTTTAGGTACTTACATGGCCTCATTACCATAATATTTGATCCCCTTACAATCTTGAACGGATTTATCTTCATAACACCCTGCAAGATAGGAGAACACTATTCTTCCCATTTTACTGGTGAGGAACTGAGGGGCTAAGACTGGAATTTTCAAGACAATTTAGCTTCTACTATGGCACAAAACCATGGAGCAGACTTTCAAAGGCATCTCCTGCTGCATTGCCTATGGTTTGCCTTTCAGATGAGCTCAGCTTCCTGGCTAAATGAAAAAAGAACTCTTTGCAAAACTATCCCTAAGCAGTTCACCCAAGGCAAAGCAGAGAATTAAACTTCCAAATTCCATGCTAGCACTCCAATCAGTGAACCATTCTACCTGCCAGAAGGGATGAGAAACCTGCTCAGAGGGTGCTTTTAGTTGGACATGGAGGCAGCCTGCCTGCAAGCTGCTCCTGGGGTGCACCCCTGTGTCTGCCCACTTTGGCTTCAGATGGACCTGAAGCCTGGGTTCTTGGCCTGTGGTAAACCATGCAGCGCCCCCCTGTCACGGAGGAACATAGGGTCACACACGTGTAACACGGTCCTACATGTACACTACAAGCCTGGTAAATATGTAAAGCAAAAGGTTCCACATGTATGTAATGTTATAATTGAGAACTGTAAAACTCAAATTATGCCTGTGACACGTGACCAAGCTACAGGAAATGCAAAGAGATACAAAGAATGCCTATTTGGGGAACACTTGCCAGACGGAACCCTGTGCAGATGTACAGATTGCTCAAGGTGGCTTTCGGCAAGTGATAGCGAAGCTAATGTAGAGGAGCACTGCCAGGTGACTGGACTCTGAGGGGAGTAAATCCCAAACCTGCAGAGTCTGAAAGCCCCAGAAGTCGGGAACTCAGCTCTGACAGAGTGGAATAAGCAGATCTTTGAACAGAGTGCGCTGAGTTTGTTGTTTAAAATTTAATTTCAGGCCAGGGACAGTAAACATAATAGGTCTCCCAAAGCACTTTCATCACCTAAGAAGGTCAGGGCTAAGCAGGGAAGCCCGAAAGAGAGTGTCTGGCCATAGTCTGGGCTGTGAAGAAACTTAAACCGTATGTATTTGGTAGAACATTGACAGTCCACACCGACCACTCACCCCTAAAATGGCTCAATAGTGTGCACGACTCCAATTCCAAACTGCTGAGATGGAGACTGTTCTTGCAGGAGTTTGACATGCGAATTGAACACGTAAAAGGTAAACAGAATGTGCTTGCAGATGCACTATCACACAGGGACACACCAGTCTAAGCATGTTACAGGACTCTGTCGTGCCCGCTTCACAAGTAATCTTACAGGGGGGCTGTCATGGAGGAACATAGGGTCACACGTGTGTAACACTACAAGCCTGGTAAATATGTAAAGCAAAAGGTTCCACATGTATGTAATGTTATAATTGAGAACTGTAAAACTCAAATTATGCCTATGACACGTGACCAAGCTACAGGAAATGCAAAGAGATACAAAGAATGTGTATTTGGGGAACGCTTGCCAGATGGAACTCTGTGGAGATGTAAATGGACTTTCATGTTTGCCTGGGTTGCTTACGTAACACACTACAGGTTTTCCCCTAGGCGGGAAACCCGAGGCAAAGAAGAAAGAAGGGTACTTAAGCCAGCTTCGCTATCGCTTGCCAAGAGCCACCTTGAGCAGTTACATGTGCATACGAAAGCCTGCCAGCAAGTCAGGCTGGAGACCATGAACTAAGAGAGACATGATTTTGCTTTCTACCAACTGAGTCTGGAGACCCAGTCGCTTACACCAAAGGACTGAGAGAAACTTATGGACTTTTGTAGGGTAAGATGCTTATTTAGGAACTCAACCAGTATAGCTTAGGAATGCATTATATTTAGCTTTGATTTCTAGTAACCACTCTGTATCAACAATCTTGCTTATGCAATCAATAAACTTAGTTCTTATCTTTATGAAGAAATGTTTGTGTCTAACATTGGAACACAAGTGAGCAACAAGAGTTCTCAAGCTCTTGCGAATCCAAAGAGTAAAGAGTCTGTAAACAGGAAAGGTCAGGCCCTTGAGTGACAAAGGAGTTGTCCCTGCGGCAGACTTGAATTAGACAGAGAGAGAAACTAATTCAAGTGGACTGTGAGCGAGGGAAACTGAGTCACTCAAACCCGGTAAAGTGGGGGTGTGGACCCTCCAACCCGTGAAACCCCCACCAGAGAGTTGCAGGTGATTGCCTGATGCTCTGGGCTGGTACCTGCAACTTTATAACATTGCCCGGGGCAACTGTCAGCCAAAAGTGGAGCTACAGCATGGGTCCACCCAGCAGACAGACAGCATCTCTAGTGCTTTGGGTCAGTGGTGTCCTGGGTTTGGCTGGCTCATTATGCTGGTGGTGCTCCGGGATGTTCCAGAGTGCTTCTGGTGGGATGCATGCTCCAGTTGCACATCTGGCTGGGGCGCCCTTAGATGGACAGCCAGCCCAAGGGTGAAGCGGGCTGGCACGGGAAGAACTGGGGCAGTCATCAATCAGGGGTGTGCATGTCATTTTCGTTATTACAACAATAAAGAAAATTGTCATTTTCATTATTGTTATTGCAATAACGAAAATGACAAACAATAATAATGAAAATAGAAACGAAAATGACATTTTATTTTTGAAATAAAGGGAAGAAACTGAAAACCGTATTTCTGGCTATAATCTTTTTTGTTTCTTATTCAATTCTGATTAAACATGTGTGTGTGTGTGTGTGGGGAGGGGGGTATTGTACCCCCAATGGAGGGCACTATGTGTACCAAATTCCAAAATGTTTAGATGAAGGGAACAGATTTTAGAAGCAACTGAATGATGTGATTTTAAGAAAAGCTCCATACACATTCACTACAGCTTCTTTATCTTCCATTCAGTTTGCATGAAACATGTGACTATTATGTCCCTCCACAAGCTTAAGACACCTGCCACTTTTCAGAAAGATTGGATAAAGGGTCCTGATGGTATAAGACATTCACTGGAAAATACATTTCCAGCTGTAACATTTGTATATTCCACCCTCTTTATAAGATATTTGGCAGGAATGTATCACATACCTTTCCTGTCATCTTTGCCAAACTACAGGACAATTATATAAAGGGACCCAATTTTATAAGCAATTTATGTTGTCCCCATGAAGACCATTATTCAGATAAATAGCAGCACATGCAGTGCCAGTCAGAGGCAGACAGCTGGCATGGCAGGGGGAGAGAGACTGTAGGGGGAGGATGAGGACCAACCCAAAAGACTGGAAGATACATTCACTGGCCAATTACTGCATGCTTCTAGCTTTACAGGACCAATCGGTAGTGGCTTTGAGGCAGGCATAGGGGGTGGCTCTCAGGTGGGCATAGAAGCGACATAACTGGGACTTTGAGGATAGCATCCAAGCAATCAGGAGACATAGGGCGCTTTTAAATGAGACAAGAAACGCAGCTGATCCTTTGATCAGCTGCATTTCTTGGAGCTCATTTAAACACTGCAGCCAGATCTTGCCCCGCGTCAGATTAGACAGGCGATCCTGCCCCCTCCGACGCGGATCCCCGAAGTGCCGGCTTTACGCCACACTTCTGGGTTCTTTGGCCCAGTGCGCATGCGCAGAAGGGTGCGCACGCACACAACGACTCAATGCCGTGTCTGATGCTCTTCTGATCATCAGACATGGCGTACAGAGGAATACGGGGGGGATATGCCGGCATTTAACGATCCTGCTTGTGAGTGGGATCGTATAAAAGCGCTCCAAGTTTACACATCCAGGCTGGCCAATTATCATCAGAATCACATCCTGCAGCACTGTGACAGAGGACATAAGAGAATCTATATTGATTCTTTCCTAAACAGATACTTCTGACTTCCCAGTAACAAGTGGGGGGAGATATGTTGGGATGGTCACAGCACAGAATGAGGATATTTGGTTGACATTTCTGCTAGCCAATTGGCATCACAAACCGATCTTATACCACAGGGTGATTTCAGACGTGACGGTGACACGGTGAACCACGGTGAATACCCACCTGGGGTCACCGTGTCCCGCACGTCTGTTTGGCGGCCGCCAGATGTTGGCCACGCTCAATCGGCACATGGGGTCAATTTGAACCACGCTTCCCGGGCTAGCCGGGGGAAGGTCCCGGGAAGCGTGGTCAAACGGACCCCGGGCCGTGGCCAACAAAAAGTAACGTCTGGCCGCGTGCCACGGCCCGGGATCCCCGGCGGGATCCCGGGCCGTGGCACGATCGGCCAGACGCGGCGGCCGCATTGGCCCCGCCGCCCGCCCGTCTCCTCGGAGGGCGGGCGGCGGGGTGCGTGGAGGGGGCGGGGCCGTGCGGCCGCACGTTGCGCCGCGCGGCCCCGGCCCCTCCCACTTTCCCCGCCGGGATCCCCCCGGCACGTCTGTTGGGCCGTGCAGGGGTGACCCCGGCGGGGAACGAAGCCGGTGGTGCCGGTACGGGGCCAAAGGGCCCCGTATCGTCTGAAAGTACCCACAGTGACACGTAAAAGAATTCCTGGCATAGGCTCCTTCTCTGCATATGCTGTGCAGACATATAAAATTGGGACCCTTTATCACATCTTTCTGATATTTGGCAGAGATGATCGTGAAAGTGTGATATACAGCCCTTCCAAATTTCATGTACACTGGTTCGACTACAAAGTTGTTATAGTCAGACATACATTTATATGTTAATTGCTTATACCACCAGGACCCTTTATCCAATCCTTATGGATGTTGACAGAGATAGTAAATATAGGAAAGGGTATCAACTTGTGAAGTTTTATCTACATTAAATGTGAGGCAAAAATGTTACACCTAATAATGTATATGAAGATTTTTGAAAAATAAAATCATTCAAATGCTTCTAAAATTGGATTCCTTTATTAAATATTTTTGGAATTTGGTACACTTAATGCCTTCCATTGGAGGTATATGAAACCCATGTAACAACGAAATATAGTGAAAAACAAATAGGTACAAACAAAGATGTGTTTTCCATTGAAACCAATGGAAAACAAAAACGAAAGCAAAAACGAAAACAACAATTTGATACTTATGAAAATGAAAATGACAGATTTAAATAATGAAAACGACATGGGCCTCTGGTGCATGCCTCTAAAAAGCACCCATAGTTTTGCCTGTGGTGAGGTTAGACACTATGTATCTATAAGAATAGGATGTGGCTGTTCTTTGCAGAATCAGTTCAGGGCCACTGCAGAGTTGCAACTGGCCCTGGGTCTGCTGGCCTTCCACCGGGCCTGTAAGACCTGGCTGTTCATCCAGGCCTTCAGGGAAGGGAGTGGGTAGGTTGGGGGAGGTGTGGGTTTTTATTTCACTGTTCTTATCTTATTTAACTGGTTTTAGTTTCCCTTTTCATCTATGTTTTTTACTATATTTTACTGTTTTATGATTTTAAAATGTGGAAGTTGTGAGCCGCCCTGAGCTGTCTGTAGATGGGAGGGGACAGGATATAAATTTGAATATAAATAAATAAATGAATGAATAAAAGGGCAAGTCAGAACCAGAGATCAGACTGAACCAAGAAGCCAAGGGGTATTCCAGAGCCCAGTAAAGAGACAAGGTGTCTAAATACAAGGAAGGAAGGAAGGAATGGACCAAAGTCTTGCAATTGTTCCACCCAGCTTCCTGTTTCTACTAGTTAATTTTAAACATTGCAAGTTGACCAATCAGGGGAGCTGTAGGCATGTTATGCATTGATGTAATGAAATCACCTGAACTAGTATCCAAGACAGGGACAGGGAACTGCATGAGTGCTCTTGGTCTGGCCACACCCTAAAGATCCTCATGATGCTGATTCAAAGCCAGTGATTAATATGTATGCAGCCAGTGCAAAGAACTTCTGGCTCTCAGAGAAAGAGTGCAATCTCTGGAGGCTAGAGTGACTGAACTTGAGGAGATGAGGCAGACCAAAACATTTATAGAAGAGACTTTCAGGGATATGGTAGAGAAGTCCGACCTCTGTTCTTGTAGAACCTGTGCTGTTTTGAAGGATGAAGGTCTTGAGAAAATAGGGCATCAAGTTGCTATGGTGGGAAATGAGCCCATAGCTGGGACCTGCCTTTCAGATGATGTAATAGTATCCTCTCACATTGAGGAAACTTCTCCGGGGGGTGGGGGGAACCCCAACTGACAGGAATAGGATGCCTGTAGTGGTGGGTGTTTTGATTATTGGGAATATAGATAGCTGGGTGACAGCCATGAAGACTTCATGGTCAATTGCTTGCCAGGTGTGAAGATAGCAGTCCTCATGAAATGTCTAGATGGGATTTTAGTGAGTGCTGGGGAGGAGCTGGTTGCAGTGGTCAATGTCAGTACCAATGACATAGGAAGGTGTAGGAAGGGGGCTCTGGAGGCTAAATCTGGCCTGAATCTGATGCTGCTGAATGCGAGGTCGGTGGTTAATAAATCCACTACAGTCCAGGAGTTAATCCTGGACCATGACGCTGACCTCTCATGTGCATTACGAAGACCTGACTGGATGATGAGTCGGGGCCTATTTTGGCTGACCTTCCGCTGGCCACGTACTCTGTGCAGCATCAGCCTTGGTTGGAGGGAAGGGTGGGGTGGGGGTGTAGCCATTATTTTGAAGGATTCATGGTCTGCCAGGAGGTATCCGGTGCAGGCCATCTTGGGGGTAGAGGGCCTCCATCTTGTGTTTGATTTGGCAGGTGACAGATTGAGTGCACTGCTAGAATACCATGCACCTACCTGTATGGCAGCATCCCTACTCGCTCTGACAGAGCTGGTGTCGGATGTGGTGGTGCGCTCCCTGACGACATTAGTCTTGGGGGACTTCAACATACATGTTGATGCTAGTCTCAGTGGTGCAGAACATGAGTTCATGGCCTCCATGTCAACCATGGGCCTGTCCCAAATTGTCAGTGGCCCAACGCATGATGGGGGCATACCCTAGACCTGATGTTTTGCACCAGCCTTGAGGCAGGAGATTCATTGATGGGGAAGGTGTTAATAGAACCCTTGTCATGGATGGATCATTACTGCCTGCAAACACATCTCCTGGTGCATGTCTGCCCCTGGGGGGGGTGTAGAAATAATTTGGATGGTTCTCCCCCGGAGACTCACGGAACCTGAGAGGTCTGGAAAGCTCTTGGGGAGTTAACCTCTGATCTTGACGACCACCCGCTCTATGACCACATGGCTTTATGGAATACCTTGCTGTTGGAGGCCATCGACGGGATGGCTCCGAAGTGTCCGCTCCCTTGGCGATGACTCCTCAGGCCTCCATGGTTTACAGAGGGCCTGAGGCTGCTGAAACAGGAGGGGAGGTGGTTGGAGCAACGGTGGCACCGTTCGTATGGTGAAGCTGACAGTTTGCAACATAGAGTCAGTTTACATGCCTGTGCTGTAGCTGTAAGGGCAGCAAAAAAGGAGGGTTTTGCTGCCCGTAGAGCCTCTGCAAAATCTCGTTCATCAGAGATTTTCCTGGTGGTGAGGGGGTTGGTCAGTCCTCCCTCCCTCCAGCTGGAATTGGAGTTATCTAATGCCCACTGTGACATGTTTGGTGATTATTTTGCAGAGAAAATTGCTTGGATTCACCATAACTTCGATGCCGCATTTATTGCAGTGGGTGAATCAGAGGTTGTGGAAGCCACGCCTTGTCCAGTTTCATGGGCTCAATTTCAGTCAGTGTCGTCCACTGAGGTGGGGATGTCCTTGGGGCTGTTAGGGCCACCTTTTGTGAACTTGACCCATGCTGGCGGGGGTGATCAATGACTCCCTTTGGGAAAGCAGAGTGCAGGGCTGCCTCAAAGAGATGGTGGTGCAGCCTCTTCTCAAAAACTATCACTTGACGTTGATTCCCTTGCCAGTTATCAGCCGTTCTCTAACCTTCCCTTTTTAGGGAAGGTTATTGAGCGGGTTGTGGTCCAGCAGTTGCATGGGCACCTAGACCACACTGGTTATCTGGATCCCTCTCAGTCTGGTTTTTGTCTGGGCTATGGCACAGAGACTGTGTTTGTGACCTTGGTCCACGACCTGTGCCCTGAATTAGATCAGGGTAGCTCAACCCTGCTAATTTTGTTAGATCTGCCAGCTGCTTTTGATACTGTTAACCATGAGATGTTGGTGACTCGCTTGCGGGATCGAGTTGGAGTGGGCGGGATCATCCTTGACTGGTTTCGCTCTTTCCTAGCCAGGAGGACTCAGTGTGTGGCACTCAGGGATTGTTCTTCATCTCCACGGGACCTCATGTGTGGTGTCCCACAAGGTTCTATTCTGTCCCTGCTCTTGTTCAATGTGCATATGCAGCCACTCGGCAAGGTCATGAGACCTTGGGGTGCAGTGTCATCAATATGACAATGACACCCATCTCTACCTCTCCTTTTCATCCGACCCAGACCCGGCAGTCTCAGTGCTTACCCGATGTAGGGCGAGTTGATTGAAGTTGAATCCCGACAAGACGGAGGTGATGGGGGTGGGGAGGGCAGTGGATGTGGTGGATCCCATCATTGATGGGATCCGTCCTCCGCTGGTATCCTAGGTCCGTAGTCTGGGAGTGCTCCTCAATCTGCAGGTCTGCCTGGATTACAAGGTGGGGGCTGTGGCGAGGAATGCGTTTCACCAATTACATCTGGTGCAATGGCTTTCGCTGTATGTTTCAGATAGTTACCTGGCCACCATCATCCATGCTTTCATTACCTTGAGATTGGACTATTGCAATGCACTCTACATGAGGCTACCTATGGTGACGGTCCGGAGACTGCAGCTAGTGCAGAATGCGGTGGTCCATCTCCTTATGGGGACTGGTTGCCATAAGCACATTACACTGGTGTTCCGGACTCTGCACTGGTTGCCTATAGTCTTCCGGGCCTGATTCACGGTATTGGTTTTGACCTATGAGCCCTATACAGTCTTGGCCCAACTTACCTGCAGGACCGCCTCGCTCTCTGTGCTCTGAATCGGCCTTTGCGGTCCTCTGAGAGTGCCCTTCTTGAGGTCCCCTGTGTGGCCCAGGGGGCCACTATGGCAAGGGCATTCTCAGTCACCACACCAGGGCTGTGGAATTCCCTCCCAGTGGAGGCCTGGGTGGCTCCAGATCTTTTTCCGCCGTATGTGTAAAACCTGACTGTTTTGCCTGGGTTTTGGCAAGGGAGATGATGTGTAGGGTGGGCTGGGGGGCAGGGAAGGGGGGGGGGGGGGGGTTGGTTCTGTGCCTTCTGTTTTTTATTGTATTGTTTGGGTTTTTACTGATTTTATGTGTTTTAACATTGTAAGTCATCCCAGACTGCTTCGAGCAGGAGGGGCAAGATAGCAACTGATTTTATAAAAATAAAATAAATTTAGGCTTCTAGGAAGGAGGTTGAAGTCCAGAATCATTAGGGTACCATTCTCTGAAATGCTTCCTTTGTACATGCAGGGTCCCAGAGGCAGGCTGAGCTCCAGAGTCTCAATGTGTGGATGAGACAATGTTGCAGGGAGGAAGGATTCATATTTATTATGAACTGGGGAACCTTTTAGGGAAGAGGGAACCTATACCAGAAGGATAGGTTCCCCTTAACCAAAATGAAACCAGATTGCTGGCATAAAAATTCAAAAACGTGGTAGAGGACTTTTTAAGGTAAGATCTGGGAGAAAGTCGACAGCTGCAGTGGAGCACGCCGTTTGGATGGAGGCAACCCAAAGGGGATGTTGCCATCATCAATAGGCCATTTGTATGGAACAGACAAAACTTAAATACTTCTACATTAAAGAAAAATATGCAATCACAAGCAGCAGGACGTTAAAATGTGTAGACGTTTGTATACCAGTTCCCAAAGCCTCAGAAGTAAAATAGGGGAATTGGAGTACTTAGCTTTAGGTGAGGACATTGATATAATAGGCATCCCAGAAACATGGTGGAATGTGGAAAATCAATGGGACACTGTGATACCGGGATACAAAATATATAGAAATGACAGAGTTAATCTTACTGGAGGTAGAGGTGGATTGTGTTGAACATGATAAAAATGACAAGTGACACAAGTTCTCCCCTGGAATCACTATGGATAGAAATTCCAGCTTTAAATGGAAACCTGATAGTAGTAGGGCTACATTATCTATCCCTTGGCCAGAATGCTGACAGTAACTGTGAAACGCTATGGGAGATTAGGGAGACTACAAAAATAGGCAGTGCAATAATAATGTGTGATTTTAACTACCCCCACATAGACTGGGAAAATGTCTCCTCAGGATGAGTTGCAGAAACAAAATTCCTTGACAACATAAATGACTGTTTCCTAGAGCAGCTTGTCTTGGAACCCACAAGAGGATAAGCTATTTTAGATTTTGTCCTAAAAAGAGCAAAGGGTCGCTTGCTAATAGTGATCATCACAATAAAATTAGATTCAACATGCTAATAGGAGAGATTACTTAGTGAAAAGTAGGGCTGAAACGAGAATCAATTTGTTTCTTGTGAAAATCTCACAAGAATTGGGAATCGTTACTGAGATCTCAGGACGATCTCAGTAACAGTTCAAGATCTCAGTGAATATCTTCTCCAGATTTACCATGCACCATTTACCATGATTAGCCAATGTACTATACACCAATTTATTGTGTATGAATTACCATGTACTGCATTCGTCCTGGATATGTGCATGCACAGAATGAGTCACACAGCTGTTCTGCACATGCACAGTCCTCTTCGAGAAGGTGCCAGCAGCATCACTGCCATTTTGGAAAAGGGCAATCATTTTGTGCATGTGCATTACCAGGATGAAAGCAGTACACAGTAAGTGGCATAAGGTATCATGGTAAGCACAGTACACAGTAAATTGTGGCAAAGTAAGAAAAATTCTCAACCAAGACAGTGTTGAGAGCCAGGGATTTTCTCAATTATCGATTCTTGCTAAAAACAAGATGAGAACCGTGATTCTCGGTGGGAACTGAGAGAAAATTGAGATCGAGTTTCAGCCCTACTAATAAATCTGCCACAAAGGTGTTTAACTTCAAGAGGGGGAACTATGGAAAGATGAAGACATTAGTTAAGGGGAAACTAAAAGGGTGAAGTTATCAGGGTCCTGGAACAAGCATGTGGAGTATTGCAAACTACTATCTTACATGCCCAGATTAAATGTATCTGGAAAAATCAAAAAAGGCAGAAGGAGAACTAAATAAATACCTGCATGGTAAACTGAGGAGGCTATCAGAGCCAAAAAACTGTCCTTCAAAAAATGGGAAAGTATTCCAAATGAGGTAAATAGGAATGAGCATAGATATTGGCAGAGAATGGGTAAAATCATTATTATAAGAACGGCCAAGAGGGAATCTGAGGAACAACATGCTACGGATACCAAATCCAATAGCAATTTTTTTTCCCCAGTACATCAGAGCCAGGAAACAAATGGGGGTGCTCAAAGACAACAAGGCCATTGCTGAGAAACTAAATGAGTTCTTTGTATCAGTTTTTACTGGCAAGGATGCGGAGGAGATACCTACATAAGAACTATTTTTTGTTCATGATGAATCTGAGGAATTATATGAAATTAGCATGATGCCAGAAGAGGTCTTATTGCATACTGACAATTTAAACAGTACCAAATCACTCAGACCAGGTGGTATTCATCCAAGGGTACTGTAAGAACATGGATTTGAAATTGCTGAACTACTATCACTAATATGTAACCTATAGCTAAAATCCTCCTCTGTGCCAGAAGATTGGAGGTTAGCAAATGTAACACCAGGTTTTAAGAAAGGATCCAGTGATGACCCTGGACACTACAGACCATTAAGCCAAACATCAGTACCAGGCAAAATGGTGGGGAGAGACTATTATTAAAATACTAGGTAAATTGACAAGCATGATTTGATGGGTAAAAACCAGCATGGCTTTTGCAAAGGGAAGCCACACCTCAAGCTGGATTACTGCAACGCGCACTACGTGAGACTGCCCGAGAAGTTGGTCCAGAGGCTGCAGCTAGTGCAGAATGCCGTGACCCGTCTCCTTATGGGGGCGGGCCGCAGGGAGCACATGACACCTGCCTATAAAGCACCGGGCCAGGTTCAAGGTGCTGGTTTTGACCTTTAAAGCCCTTCACAGCCTGGGTCCTGCCTCTCTGTGGGACCACCTCACTCCCCATGTGCCCGTGCGACCCCTGAGATCATCCATGGGGGCCTTTTTGGAGGTTCCCAGGGCAAGATGGGTGGCCACTGATGTTAGATCTTTTTTGGTGGCTGCCCCCGTGTTGTGGAACTCGCTCCCAGAGGAGGCTCGGTTGGCCACCACTCTCCTGTCATTTCAACGTTTATGTAAGACCTGGCTGTTCCACCAGGCTTTTGGCGAGGGGGGTGGGGTGGGGTGGGGGGTTGTTTTCTCCCTGCATATGGGATTTTTAAACTTTTTTAATTGTTTGATTGTATTATTGTTTTTATCTTGTTGTTCACCGCCCCAAGCTGCCCTGTGGGCTGAAGGCACGGGATAGAAATCTTTTATAAATAAATAAATAAATAAATAAATAATCTATGACAATTTTATGAGAATGTCAACAAGCATGTAGATAGAAGTGACCCAGTTGATATAGTATATTTGGATTTTCAAAAAGCATTTGACAAGGTTCTTCACCAGAGACTCTTGAGCAAATTAAGTAGCCACAGGATAAGAGGAAGAGTCCTGCCATGGATTAGTAGCTGGCTAAAAGATAGGAAACAAAATGTAGGAATAGATTGTCATTTTTCAAGGCGGTAGAGAGGTAGATAGTGGAGTGCCTCATGGATCAGTACTGGGACCAGTGCTGTTTAACATATTCATTAAAGATATGGAAAAAGAGGTAAAGAGTAAGGTGACTAAATTTGTAGATGACACCAAATTATTCAAGATAGTTAAGCCCCAGGAAGACTGTGAGGAACTACAGAGGGGTCTTAAACAACTAAGTGAATGGACAATAAAACGGCAAATGAAATTCCATGTTAATAAGTGTAAGTGATGTACATAGGGAAAAACAATCCTCATCATACTTATATTTTGCTAGGTTCTAATTGGTGTGTAGCCACTCAGGTCTTGGGCAAATTGTAGATAGTTCTTTGAAGACATCAGTTCAGTGTGTGGCAGCAGTCAAAAAGACAAACCGAATACTAGGCATTATTGCAAAAGAAATAGAGAATAAAAGGGAAGTATTGTAATGTATTAATTTTTGGTATAACTTCACGTTGACTATTGTATGCAGTTCTGGTCGCTCCATCTCAAAAAAGATATAACAGAACTGGAAAAGATTTAGAGAAGGGCAACAAGGATGATAGACGGGATGGATCCAATTCCATATGTGGAGAGCAGGGACGTAACTAGGGTGGAATGGACCCCTGGCCAAGAAGTTAAGATGAGCCCCCTTTTTGTGTCCTGCCGGCAGGCCTAGGGGTACCGCCTGGCTCGGCGGGCCTGGGGGTGCTGCTATCAAACACACAATACACGCAAAATGCAGTCAGCCTATTAAGCACATTATACCATGGTGTGTGTGTACATATATATATATATATATATATATATATATATATATATATATATATATAACCAGTTCAGTTGTGCACCCATAATCAGTTCAGACTGCCCCCATCCCATAACCAGTTCATTTGTGCCCCTGCCACCCATATAATCAATTCACGTTGCCCCCCACCAATAACCATTTCATAGTGTAAGACAGCTGTGAGAATGTGGCCCTTTTTACATGGGCCTCTCCCACCCATGAACATCCAGATTTCTGTGCGTTCATGAGTGGAGGAGCTCTGTGTGAATGATATGGTGTGCATGTCCTCAGTGAGTGGGGTTTTGTGCGCATACCCACCTAATGCATCCCCACTCACCCCCCACTCACCCCAAACATGGAGCAACCAGGGGAAACGGTGGTTGCTCCATGGGTGCGGATGAGTGGGAATGCATGTGCGGGCGTGCAAAATGGCCTGTGGAGAGCCACTCAAAGAAGAGCATAAGGTTGCTGCTTTGTAAACCAGGTTCTTCGAGATGGCTCCCAACATTCTCTTAATACCCACCCTTCCAGCCATGTATGGAATTTTCTTATATTCCTAGAAAAGGTTGGAAGGAACTGTCATTCTGAGGGGGACAGTGCTTTTTATACTAGAGTAGCTCGAGGCCATCACATGGTCTATTATTTGAATATGGTGAGCATGCCATGCACAACCCAGTTGTGAGAATGTTGGGAACCATCTTGAAGAACCTTCTTTATAAGGCAGCAACCTTCTGATCACTCAAATGGGGAGGAGTTGTTTGTTTACAAACAGCTTTATCTCCCAGTCCGATTGGTGTCTTGCTGCAGCAGCAGACTACTAGTAGGCAGAGGTAGGTGAGGAATGGGGACCATCTGTGGGCATGCCAGTGCAAGGGCAGGGTGTGAACACGGCCGCACTAGTGTCCCCACTCATCCACACCCACGGAACAACCGCCGTTTACCCCGGTTGCTCTGTGCTTGGGGACAAGTGGGGGGTGAGTGAGGATGTGTGTTAGGTGTGCATGTGCACAGACCCCCCACTCACTGTGGGCGGGCGCACTGCATCGTTCACACAGGACTCCCCCACCTATGAACACACAGAAATCTGCAGCAACAGCACTAATAGCAGGCAGAGACAGGTGAGGGATGGGGACCCCTCCATGATGTGCTGGTGCCCTGAACCCCGGCCTCCTCCAACCCAGCCCAGGCATGGGGAAGTATGGTGCCAGGCAGAAGCCCTCTAGTGTCTAAAGGCCCCCAGATTTATGCCAGGTTCTCTCAATGCATTCTATGCCCCTGGTGGAGAGGCTCAACAGGTTGGGGTTGTTTAACTTGGAGAAGAGGCAATTAAGAGGGAATATGATAGAAGTTTATAAAATCAAGAGTGGAGAGCATGGAGAAAGTAAATAGGGAACTGTTGTTTGCCCCTTTTCACAATAAGAGAACAAGGGGACACTCTGAAGTTAAATGGCAGCAGATTTAAAACAAACAAAATGAAATACTTTTTCACAGAGTAGACAATACAGTTGTGGAACTCATTGCCAGAGGACGCTGTGAAAGCCAGCAGCATAACTATCTTCAAACTACTTTGCCCTCCTTTGGTTGCTCAGGTTCGTAAGTCTGAGGGTGTTCCTCAATCTACAGTTCCACCTGGATCTCCAGGTGGTGAGGAGCGCCTTTCGCCAATTACGTCTGGTGCGACGGCTTCAGCCGTATGTCTCGGACTCTGATCTGGCCACTGTCATCCATGCTTTCATCATCTCTAGACTGGACTATTGGCATTCTATGCACTCTATGTGGGGCTACCCTTGGTGACAGTTCAGAGGCTGCAGATGGTGCAGAATGAGGGCCCCCATTTCCTTACGGGGAGGGGTCATTGCAAGCACATTACACCAGTGCTCCATTCTCTGCATTGGCTGCCTATTGTCTTCTGGGCCCAATTCAAATTGTTGGTTTTAACCTATAAAGTCCTTTATGGCCTGGGCCCTGCCTACCTGTTGGACTGCCTCAGGTCTTGAGCCTTGGTGCAACTCCTGTGGTCGACTGGGGGTGCCCAACTCGAGGTCCCCTGGATGTCTGACTCCTGGGTGGCGATGATGGGGAGGGCATTCTCAGTACCTGCACCTAGACTGTGGAATTCCCTCCTGATGGAGGCCAGCCTAGCCCCAGACCTTCCTTCTTTCCAAAGACAGTGTAAAACCTGGCTGTTCTGCCAGGCCTTTGGTGAGGGAGATGGGTACGGGTGGGAGGTGGGTCGGGGGGAAAGTTTTTATTTCCCCTCTTTTATTGAGTTTTTATATAATCTTATATTTTACGTTTGATATATTTTTTTATACTGTATATTTTTATATTTTTGATTGTGAGCTGCCCCGAGCTTCTGTTTAAGCAGGAGGATGTGGGATACAAGAATATTGAATGAATGAATGAATGAATAAATAAAATAAAAACCCAGAAATTGGATACATTCTTAAAGGATAGAGCCATAAATGCCTACTAGTTGGGGATTAAACCCCTGGCTACTGGTAGTTGAGAGTGGTTAGCAGGTGGTGGATCACACCTCCATGGCCTGTACTTCTCTTGAGCTACTGGAGCTGGCCACTGCTGGAGACAGGATGCTGGGCTAGATGGACTGCTGGTCCGACCTGGTATGGCACTTCATAAGTTATTTCCGTATGACAGTATAGTAAACTGAAATGCCTTCAAATAAAAATAAAAAAAGATTCAAAGCTTTCGCTGCTATAGTAAAATAAGTATGACCTTTACTCTGCACTGTTTTTGATTCAAGGTCAACAGCAGTGCTGTGATCTATTAACAGTGGCCTACATTGCCCCATTGAGCTAGGGATATCCCATAGCTGCCAATGATTAACGGCTGCATTTAACTTGCCTCAGAGTCATAACTCAGTCAAAGCGTCAGCATTTGAAAATGATGGAATGTCACTGAGACAGATAAACCCATTAATCCTCCCTAGGCACCAAGACGATGCCTGCTCTCTAGGGTTTGCTTAAAGAATCAGACTGTGGCTTCATTTGAATGTGTACACTGGATGATGTGTGGAGGAGAGGGAGGAGGTGCGAGGACACAAATCACAAGTTGAAAATTAAGGGCAAACCTACATTGGCGTATTAGCAACGCTGACTGATTCTGGCCCTGTGGAATTCTCTGAGCAGCATGAAGCACATCTAGGGAGTAGAAATGCTGGTCAAGTTGACAATAAGAACATAAAAAGTGGCATACTGGGTCAGACCAATGGTCCATCGAGCCCAGCACCTGTCTCCAATAGTGGCCCATCTCAGTTGCTTGGAAGAAGTACCCAACAGTTTACAATGGGGCGATCCATTCTCTGTTGTTTGCTCCCAACAGTAAGAGGTTACATTCCCCAAACCTACCTGGCTAATAGCTGCCAATGGACCTACCCTCCACAAACTTGTCCAACCCTTTCTTAAACCGAGCTGTACTACTGGTCTTGACAGGCATCACATACATTCAGCTGCAGAGTCAGCTTTAAGAATAGCCAATATAGATGCCCACACAATGTTATATCATCCACCCACCACACATTTCTCTGTCTCACACAAACAGTTATGCCATGTCCACTCACACTCACTCTGGGGTAAGTCTCCCCTTCTTCCTCCTGACTGCAGGGAGGAACAGCTCTCTGCTTTCTAAGTCCCTTCTTTGAGCCTTCGTTCTAAGGCCCTTCACTGTATCTCAGCTTTGGAGAAGGAAGAAAAAGGGATGGGGAGGGAATCCTACCAAAGGTGTGCAGGGCCAGCCCCAGGATTTGTAGGGACATGCAGGGCCATATGCAAAGTCTTGGTGTGGGGCCTAATTTGCATAACTTAATAAGGTGCCAGGTCTGCTGCCCACAGGAGTGGGGCCCAGGCTGGCATGGGGCCATGTGCAACTGCATATGTTGCACATGCCTAGGGCTGGCCCTGAAGGTGTGATTAGCTCTGCTTAGTCTCTTTCCCTCCCATCCAGTTTGGAAGGAAGATGAGGAGGAGTGGGCATAACTAATCTCAGAGTTCAACTCCAGTAGCTCAGGCTGAGTTCTCTGTGTGTGGAAGGGAGCCACTACTAGTGTATCTACTGACAACAAAACATAAGTGATCATTTCAATGTTTTTCCCTAGGTGCCTCCAAAACCTACAGCCACTACTGTTCAGCTGTATCTATGGCCGTTTTACATGGATGCCCCCCCCCCCCCCACAAATCATCACCTACCCACGGAGCCATCTGGCAAACCAGAGGAGGCTCCGTGGGTGGAGATAGGTGGAGGTGGGTGTGTGCACATTTCCACGGGCACACACCAACCTCCACCCACCGCGGCAGCACACACATCCCCCCCACCTACTGCTGCCTGTATAAAAAGGGCCTATGTCTGGTGAGAAAAATTCTTCTCTCTCTGCTGAGAATCAGATTCTGAAAAGCAAAACTTTTCTGAAAGGTGTCTGTCTATATAAAATATTTTCAAAAACAAAAAACTTAAGTTTAAAAAAACTTTAAAGGCAGAACCATTTCCAAAACAACAAAAAACTTTCCTTTCCAAAACCATTTGACAACATACATTTTCCCTAACTTAAACTAGAAAAAAAATGAAAATCAATTCCAATTAGAAAAACATTTCACAACATACATTACAACAAAACATATACACCAAAAAGCATGGAAATTATGTCCACATTTTCTATCTATATTTCATAATTTACCATCAATATAAACAGAAGATGTGTACTTAATTCTTTACCATACATACTTACTCTTATTAATATGTATCACTAACTAATCACATTTTTCCTTTGTGAGCATTAATTCATTATCATAATTCGACAACAAACAATTTTTTCAAAACTGCCTTAACTCTGTTCTTTCACACAAAATTTCATTATTTCAATCCAAATCTATAAATTGTCGACAGTAACAGTGTCAGAAATTCATTGTATAAAGCATAGACAATTTGTATACATGTAAATGACAGAGTTATGGCAGTTTCAAAAAATCTTAAACAGTTATAACTTTTGATTTTCTGGCTGGATCTTTTTCAACCTTTGCACATATGATAGTACCCACAACTATAAGCCATAGATAAATTTTCAGTAATGTAGCTCAAGCAGTTTCCTCAATATCGGGGCTTCAGCAGTCCCCTGTTTATAACAGTAACTCCACTCACGGTGTTTTTAGATGAGACGTAGACCTGTGGCTGTTCGTTTAAATGGACTCCCACTACCTTCCATTTCTGGAGGATCGCAGAAGTCTTTTGAGCAACATTAAATTTCATCTGCCATTTAGATGCAAGCAGTTACCTAGTCTCACAAGATTCTCCTGCAATTCTTCACAGTCCACTTGGGTTTTAACTAGCTTAAATAACGTCTGTCGCGTCTGCTAATTTGGTCACCTCACTCCTTACTCCCCTTTCCAGATCATTAATAAATACATTAAACAACACCAGTCCCAGTACAGATCCCTGGGACACACCACTATTTATTTACTTCTCTCCATTGTGAAAACTGACCATTTTGTCCTACTCTTTGTTTCCTATCCTTTAACTAGTTACCAATCCAAAATAGGGCAAAAGTCTCTAATAATGGACATTATTATTAATTAATTAATATTATTATTGCACCAGCGGAGTGTCTGGCACTCGTACAATCAGTAGTTAGATAGACAAGTCCCTACCCAAAAGGGCTTACAGTCTAAGGGTGTTTTCACACAAGACACTCTCCACCCACTACCCACCCACCACCCATCTACTATACATGTTACAGGACTGCAGTGTTGCCCTATGGGTACCCTGTAACATGTATAGTGGGTGGGAGGTGAGTGGGGAGTGTCTTGTTTGAAAACGCCCTAAGAGAGACAAGGGGGAGAGATGACGGGGAGGTGAGCATCCGGAGAGACAAGGATACATTCATGACATTGAGAAAATGTAGGTGGATGCGCTTAACTTAGTTACAGGGAAGAAATTCTGAGGGAGGGAGGGATTAGGATGCAATTTCAAATGGTTTCTGAAAATCCAGGGTGATTTCAGACGTTACGAGATCACAGTGAACCACGGTGAATACCCACCTGTGGTCACTGTGCCTCGAACGTCTGTTTGGAGGCCGCCAGATGTTCGCCATGGTCAATACCCACACGGGGTCATTTTCAACCATGCTTCCCAGGCTCCCCGGGGGACTTTCCCGGGAAGCGTGGTGAAAGTGATCCCCGGCAGGGACCAAAAAAAAAATCACGTCAGGTCGGGCGCCATGGCCCGGGATCACCGGCGGGATCCCAGGCCGTGGCGATTTCAGCCAGACGCTGTGGCCACATTGGCCCCGCTGCCCGCCCATCTCCCCAGAGGGCAGGTGGCGGGGAGCGTGGAGGGGGTGGGGCTGTGCGGCCGCACGTTGCGCGGCACGACCCCGCCCCCTCCCAGATTCCCCACCGGGATCCCCTGGCACGTCTCTTAGGGCGTGACGGGGTCACCCCAGCAGGGGATGATTTGGTTGTTTTTGGTACGGGGCCAAGCGGCCCCGTAATGTCTGAAAACATCCCCAGATACACTGTATCAACTGGCTCCCCCTTATCTCCGGGCAATGTGAACATGTTTATTCACACCCTCAAAAACTTCCAATAGATTAGTGTGGCACAACTTCCCTTTGCTAAATCCATGTTGACTCCTCCCCGTTAAAACATGTTTATCAATATGATCCATAATTCTACTTTTAATAATAGTTTCCACCACTTTTTCCAGGACAGATGTCAGGCTCACCAGTCTGTAGTTTCCAGTATCACCTCTGGAGTCCTTTTTATATATTGATATTATACTTGCTACCCTCCAGTCTCCAGATACAGTAGCAGATTTGAGCGATAGGTTACAAATTACCAGTAATAGGTCTGCATTTTCATATTGCAGAAGTACTGAGAGACAGCGTAGTCTCATGGTTTGGATAAGCCATTGGGGGAAAAGAGTTCAAATTAGGGATGGGCGAATGCGATTCAGAAGTTCAGAGTTCAGACCAAACTCGACCAGTTCAGTCGACCGAACCGAACTTCCAAACCGAACTCAATTTTTGATCCGAACCGAATTTCTGAACTCGATTCTGTTTGCCCATCCCTAGTTCAAATCGTACCTTAGCCATTAACACAGTGGGTGACCTTTGGCAAGTAAATATATCTCAGTCTTAGTTCCCCACCTATAAATGGGAATATTATGGACCTATCTCACAGGGTTGTTGTGAGGGTGAACTAGAAAGGATTCAAAAGGATTAAAACTAAAAAGATTAGGGATCGGGCCCGGGCTTTTCAATTTACAAAGGAGACAGCAGAGGTGGGGACATGATAAGAGATCTGTAAGATCATCAATGAAATGGAAAAAAATGAATTGACTTTGATTATTACAGTTGGTTGTTGTTATTATTATTATTATTATTATTATTATTATTATGAATACTACTACTACTACTACTACTACTACTAATAATAATAATAATAATAAATAACCCCACACTCTGACTTCTCCAAATCCACTCACACTTTTCTCCAGACTTGATGGCTTTGTGAAATTGGGAGTGAAGTCTTATGAGAACTTGTTTTGTGAAATCTCCAGTATGTCCTTGCTTCCTGAACTGGAAAAAAGCAGTATTCACTGCTGTAGCAGAGCAAATATAGATTTCTTAGGTCATAGCCACCCAAAACCTGGAATTACCCCAGTTAGATATGGACATAATTAGAGGTAGTGGGGACAGAAGGGATGTATCCCATCCAATGTTTAGACAGGATATGAATACCCATATCCCTCACAACGTTTTACTTTTAAACAAAAAGTTTTTAGCAGCTCTCTGCTTAGGTAGAGGTTTGTGGGGGTAAGGGTATGGAGTAAAGGAACTAAAGGGCAAATGTATTGATATCATTTTCAGGGCAAAGGTTTGTGGAGGCTGTTTTACTAGGACTTTAGGAAGGGAAAGAGAAGCATCCCCTAACCAACAGGCATTAAAGTGACATTCCTCCATTCAAAGTCAATAGCCCACCTCCCATTGACTTTAATGGATGGAGGCTGATCCCTGAAGCTTAACGGCATCCCCTCTCCTCCCAACATTTGGCCCAAAGTTATGCCAGTGTCAGGAATCCATAGTAAAATGATCAATTAACCACAAAATATATACACAGGTAAGTCTGGGATATTTCTACTAGGGATGTGAGAACGCGGTTCAGATGTTTGGACTTCGGGCAGTACTCGGCATGTTCGGACAACTGAACCGAACAGTCGAATGGCCAAACAGTTCGGAAAAGTTCGGATGAGTTCGGATGTGTTCGGGGGCAGGGAAAACGTGACTTTGGGTGGGAAAAACGTATCTGGAAGTGGCAGGCAGCTGAGGAGCAGACTTCCTGGCACCAGGGCTGGAGACCAGGGGTGGTTTCAGGGCCAAATGATACTGATATAAAAAAAATATATCGATTTTGGTATCGGTATCAATAGCGCTATTTTCGGATGTTCGGCCGAGTTCGGCTGAACCGAACTCTGCCGAACCGAACAACCAAACCCGAACTTGGGTTTCAAACCGAACGACCGAACGTCCGAACATCCGACCCGCGTTCTGTTCACACATACCTAATTTCTACCCTACAGCTATGCTTGGGGCAGCTTTTCATATTGGGGGCAGTGAATATGGTCCCCCTGTGGTGACCCAGACTAAGGGTTACTTGTATGGAATTCTTCCTGGACTAAATGGGATCAATAAACCCAAGGACCGCCTCCATTTCCTCAAGGTCACTGTGAGGTAGACATTCATTTGAACATGCTCTTAGTCAATTAAGTAATGGAGCTGAAAAATGTAGATTGTTCATATTTCTGACTCAAATTCAGGAATTTGTTTTATTTAGAACTCCAATTCAGATTTGGTGTATTTGAACTGGCATAGCCTAATGTTCTGGACACTAAACAGAGAAATCAGAGTTCAAGTTCTCCTCTTAGTAATAAACTCAGTGACTTACACAAGACTACATCCAGCCTCACCTCTCCATCAGGAAAATCAGAGTAATACTGTCCTACCTTGGTTGGTGTGAGGATGGACTAGAGAAAGATTTTAAAGTTTTAGATCTAAATAAATAAATAAATAAATAAATTAACCGCTGATCAGAATGTTGACTTTGTTTAATTTGTTTGTTTAACCATGGCCGTTTTTACACAGAAACCCCTCTCCCCCCCGGTCGCTCAGTGTTCATGCAGGTGTGCGGTGGGGGAGGCAGTCCATATACACTGCCGGCAATGGGTAGGGGGATGGGTGTGCGGCGGGTGTGCGCCCGTATAGACACCAAAGGTGGTGCGTGTTTGTGCATGTGCGCTCCCTCCACACACCCACCTTCACCCACTGTACACCCACCTCCACCCACAGAGCCCTCCAGTAAAATGGAGGAGGCTCCATGGGTGGAGGTGGGCATGTGTCTGCGCAGAAACCCACCACCACCACCTACCCTTGTCCGTGTATTAACGGCACAAGGCAGACTTTTAATTTCAAGCGGTTCAGTTATTTTGATTTCCAGTTTGATTAGTTCAAGGAAGTCAACTCACTAACACACAAACGTCAAGCTAACCAGACTAATCAAGCTGAAAGTTTGTTTCACTTTGTTAAAAAAGCATCCTACAACACAAAGTCAAACCAGACAATTTACTGTCTCCACATTGGCAGCAGCACCCCAAGCCGAACTATGCTTCTCTGAACTTTGTTTAACATCTGCTAGCAATACCTAAGCTGATTGTAACTGACAGAGAATTGCAAGCCAAAAGCAAAGTAACATGGTGTGTGACTATCAAATCTCCTTGCAAACTTTGCTTGAGAAGTTTTCAAAAGAGAGGAAAAATTCAAAGAATTTGCAGCTGCACATTCCAAGGGTGTAGCTACTACACATAATAGAGGAAAGTAGTCCAGCTGCATCAAGGCCCATGAGCATAGGGGGCCAAAGGTCCCTGATGCAGATACATGCCCTGCTGCTGGAGGATATGAGTGAAGGTCCTCTTCCATCTTCTGCACCAGGACCTATTCCAATCTAGCTAGGCCCTAGAATATGCATAAAATATGAATATCACTTTGAATATTGGTTTCACTTCTGCTGTGTATATTGTACATTGAAATTTTCCTTGGTGGAATGGGAGGGAGGTGCCTTTATGTCATGAGCTGCTCTGACATACTGGTTTATTATCCCTGTTCTAGTACTGATTAATCAGATAACAAATGCTATGAGATCCAATCAACACCATCCAATCCAATAAACCTAGTCCATGAAGACATATTCACCCAGAACTGCTAATCAATAAGAAGGCAGTTAACATTAATTTGCATATGCCCTCTTCCACACCAGCAACGCTCCCTGGAGTTGCAGGCGGGGGTGGGGGTGGACTACATTGAAAGCATCCCTCCTGTTTGCTTTGCATTCCAGAGATCCAGCTATAAGTGGACCTCAGGCAGTGTCTGTATGAGTCAGCAACAGTCCACACTAGTGACTCACCACAGAATATGTGGAATGGAGGGAATGGGAGAAGAGATCCAGGCTGTTGCCAAATCCTGCTGCCCCTTTGCCCTGTATTGCTAAAATCCAGCCCTGCCTTACTGTTGCCACTGCAAAAACCCTTGTCCATGCTCTAGTCATCTCTCACCTAGACTACTGTAACTCCCTCCTTACTGGTCTCCCGTGTTCTAAATAATGGTGCCAGAAGGGCTTCAAGACTCATCCAATCAGAGAAGAGAAATGATACCTACCTAATTCTGGCTAACACATCGTGAATAGAAAAATTCTGCTCAGAATTTTTCGGCAGTCAGTCTACAAAGTGAAAATTATTACTTCCAAAAATATATCTGTCAAATACATTGAAATAACAGATAAATGTGCTGAAATCACAATCTGCTCATGGAGAAACAACAAGGAGAAGACAAGAATAAATATACTGTGTACATTATTTGTTGGGAATTATTAACTCGGCATCACATAGCCCTGAGTCTGGAAGAGTATGAAATAAAAAATAATGAAAAGGAAGTAAGCCTGAAATGTATAGGTTTGGTTGATATTTTGGGAGAAAGAGGCTTCTTCTATTGCCCTAACTGTGATACATGATTTTAATCTAAACACCATCATCTCCCTCAATTTACTGTTGACTAAACCAACCGTAGTTCTTGATAATCCATCTTTGGTTTACAAGTTTATTTGCACTACTTCTCTTTTCAAGCCATCATTCTAGCCATGTAGAATAGGTTCATTGTCGTCCACCCCCTCTACCAGTCTAGATTTAAAACTAATATAGAACATTTTTATTTTCCATTGCTGACCATTGTGTTCTTCAGGCTGGCATTTTCAGTGTGGTTGTGTGTGAAGACAAGGTAGCAGAGCAATATCTTTTATTGAACTAACTCCAGTTGGTGGAGGTATGCAAGGTTTCGGACCTCACAGGGTCCTTTGTTTGGGGAAGCGTTCCCAACTTCGATTAGGACAGTTATAGTTACCGCACTATGCTAAGCTGGTACCCCAAAATCCAAAGTCCTCTTGTAGCCTATTTATCACACATTGACCAGGGGCCTCAACATGCATTCATGGAGTATGGAATCTGGTATGGATTCCTTCATTTTCACCTTTTCCCTGGGTATATAGGCAGGGTCAGCCTCAGGCATATACCACATGTGCAGCCACACATGGCCTAGTGGCCAGATTGGGCTGGGAAGGAGGCGGTAGTCAGCTTCTCCCCCAATAGGTTCTTCTGCCAGTGCCTCCCGTCCCTGGCTCTGGTCCCCATTCCTCACCTGCCTCTACCTGCTTGTAGTGCTGCTGCAGCAGCAGGACACCCAATTGGGCTGGGAGATAAAGCTGTTTGTTTACAAACAACTCCTCCCAATGTGAGTGATCAGAAGGTTGTTGCCATGTAAAGAAGGTTCTTTGAGATAATTCCCAATATTCTCACAACTGGGTTGTGCATGGCATGCTCAGCTCACCACTTTCAAATAATAGACCACATGATGGTCTCAAGCTCCTCTAGTATAAAAAGCGCTCTCCCCCTCAGAATAACAGTTCATTCCAACCCTTTCTAGGAACATAAAAAAATTTCATGTGGGGCTGGAAGGGTAGATGGTGTGAGAATGTTAGATGCCATCTCGAAGAACCTTATTTACAAGGTAGCAACCTACTTTCTTCCTTGAGTGGCTCCTCACAGACCGTTTTTACATGGCTCCACTGGGTGGGGCGTCCTTGGGCATGCCAGTACATGGGCGGGGCATGCACACGGCCACACATGCATCCCCACTCACCCCCCACTCATCTGCACCCACGGAGTAACCACAGTTTCCCCTGGTTGCTCTGTGGTGGGGATGAGTGGTGGGGGTGAGTGGGGATGCAGGTTAGGCAGGCACGCGCACGCACCTCCACTCACTGTGGGCATGTGCGCTGTGTCATTCACACGGGGCTCCCCCACCCATGAACACGCAGAAATCTGCATGTTCATGGGTGGGAGAGACCCATGTAAAAAGGGCCACATTCTCACAACTGTCTTAGTTATACTTTTTTAGGTAGGAATTTAGGATGTAAAGCAATATCTATTCTGCCTTGGAAAAACTGCAAATATGATTTTGAGATTATTATGGCTGCTATTTCACTAACTCTTCTTAATGAAGTTATTGCTAACAGGAATACTGTCTTTAAACCCATACCCCATAACCAGTTCATTTGCGCCCCCCCCATATAATCAATTCACACTGCCCTGGGGTCACAAATGAACTGGTTATGGGTGGGGGACAGTGTGAATTGATTATATGGGGGCAGGGTGCAAATGAACTGGTTTTATATATATAGAAGGGGAATGAGTTTAGCCAGCCTGGTCTCCTGTTACTTTTTGCTGCCGGTGCCGCCTGTGCCTTGTGCACACACACGGTGCGACTGGCCTAATGCGCTTAATAGACTAGCTGCATTTTGGGTGTCTTGTGTGTTTGATAGCAGTGCCTCTGGACCAGTCGCACCGTGTGTGTGCACAAGGCACAGGCGGCACCGGCAGCAAAAAGTAACAGGAGACCAGGCTGGCTAAGCTCATTCCCCTTCTCCAGTAAGGTAGCAGATGCAGTCAGTCTCTCTGTGCTTGCCTCACTGCCCGCCCAGCTGCCCCTGCAGTGGAACCACTCCTGGGGAGTGGCCATAGAAACTCAGCTAGGGGGAAAGCATTGGGAGGCCATGCTTGTCTATGGCCACACCTGAGCACCAGGTACGACAGCCAAGGGGTGCCAAATCAGGGGTGGGGGGAGAAGCATGGGGAGGGCATGCTACTCCATGGCTGCTCAGAGGGGTGGAGAATGGGAATCCTTCCTGGCCAGAGGGAGTAAATAATTATGCAAATTAGGCCCCGCACCAAGACTTCGCACATGGCCTCACAAACCTTGGGGCCAGCCCCGTATATAGTTTGGCACAACAGACCCTGATGGATTCCACAATGCTATTCCAATAATTCCAGTACTGTCAAAGAACACCCATAGTCACTGTACTTTGAGGATTGTGCCTGAGATCACCAGTCATTGACTGAGGACCCAAAAATGATGGTTAGTAGGACTCAAAGGGCTCTCAACCTAAGCATACAAGAAGAGATAAAAGGTGAGTTTAACAGCCAGAGGGTGCTCAAGGAAGCAATGATAGAGTACTGGACAGTATAACGGGTAATCCAGAAATGGGTAAACCCATCAAATCTGCATTACTGAAACAAAAAATGGTGGTTCAGGTAATAATTGAAACCTGCTTGCACATTTCTGATATTCTGTTTCAACTTTTTACTTCTTTGGTTTGGTTATATTGGTATTTTGGTTACATCATTTCAACAATATTTGCACTACTGTGCATGCACAATACTGAAAATGAAGGAATCCAAACTACCAAAATGTCCAATATACTGAAATAACCAGACAAACATCGAGAAAAACATGAGATGGAATATCCACACAGAGGAGCAAGTACTCATTTTCAGTCATAGATAGCATTTGGGTAGCCAAAGGGTTACTCAAAAATGTAAATAATACCCCTAAATAATAAAACCACTGCCTAATTCAGTTGTAATAATAGGCAGAGGCCTCTGCACACCAGTTGCTTAACAGGTTTTCCACTGGCATTCTTGCAAATAAAATCTTAAGGAGGACCACGAGGTGGCTTTTAATCATCACTTTCCTCCCTTTAGCCCAGTGCTGTGCATAGGGTTTTCTTTTGATCTATAATCAGGCTAACACATAAATAGGCAGCATACCAGATAAATAGCACGCTTCTCACTGCATCAGCTATGTGGGCATTATGAGGAAGAAGGCCAGAACATTGTGCACTCCAAACCAAAGGGAACAGAGGCAGGCACTCTCTGTTCTGCTCATATGGTCCACTATACAAGCCTCAAAGGAAAGGCATCAGCTGTACTGAAAGAAACTGAAAATGTAAGTGTCTCTGGCTTGCTCCTGCTTTTGGAGAGTGCTGTGAAAGGTGACGGATTTGTGAATGTTAATCATAGCGAAATGGACTGAAAACAAGTGGTATAGCATCTCCACATACAGTCAAAGAATACTAGCTTTGTTCCGTAGAGGGTGGTATGACACATTCACACCAGCCAATTCATTGGCTCATTATTGTGGATTTGTGTAAGATGAGAGAATTAGCTTGACATTATATGCAATGTTTTTGGCTGAAGGATCTCAAAGCACTTTGCCAGTATTATCATCAGGTACAGCCTTAACAACAAGGCTGACCCTCTCCAGTCAGCAACTTGGGTCAAATAGATTTTGCACTCTCCCCAAGACAACCTGACTTTGATAGGGAGCAAGACTGTATCCCTCAGTACCCATATTGCAAACCTCATATTGTAGAACTCCTATTCCCTCTGAACTGCTGAGTGGAAGGAATAGGAACCCCACACCTGCTCCCTCAGTGCAAGACTGATGCTGGGGCTTGCATAGGTCTGAAACAAGAATCACATGCGTTCTCATACGAATGCGTGTGATTCTCACAGCCCCCACTGAGATCTTGTGGGCTCTCACTAAGATAATCAAGAACCGTGTGAGATTTTCAAAAATCGCAGCTTCACTCTATGCATGCGCAAAATGGCCGCCGCAGGCCACAGATGCACAGAATGGCCACAGTCGCCATTTTTTACACATGCACAGAACCAGTTTTTGGCGGCACAAAGTCCACATGAGAACGGGGTCAAGAATTGGCTGATTCTCAACCTATCCTCATTCTCGCAAATCTCAGCGAGAACACAATTTTCGTTGAGGTTTGCAAGATTTGTGAGGATGACTTTCAGACCTATGTTTGAGTGTGGGTGTCAGGGGAAATGCACCTGCTCCCTGTTGATCATTTATTTTGTTAGGACTAAATGTCCCACCTACAGTGCAATTCCCAGCTTGGGGTTGGCAATGGGGCGGGGCACGTCTGCTCCTCATCAGACCGCTGACTGGAAGGGAACAGGAGCGCTATACCCCATCAGTACTGCAAGCCCTATACTGGGGCTACTAATGTAGCCAGATGAGGATTTCCAGCCTTCATCTGCCCACCCTGTACAACCAACAGGCTGGCATGCTCACAAAGCAATGGGTCAAATCAAAAGTTTGAAGGAAACAAACTGTATTCCAGAGTCTTTAGAAATAAAAATTCTGCACTTGAACAATGAAAATCTAGTAGCAGGGCTTTCCTATTAACCATCTGACCAGGATGCTGAGAGTGATTATGAATTGCTAAGGGACATTAGACAAACCACTAAAGTAGAAAACACATTAATAAAAGGGTGACTTCAATTATTCTAATATTGACTGGGTAAATGTCACCTCAGAGTGTGATTCACATATAAAATTTCAAGGTAGTGGTACCCACCTCCACTGATCTCCACACATGGAGGCACCTCCGTTTTCCTCAAAGCCTTTGTGGATGGGCAATGGGTGGAGGTGGGTGGAGCGCGGGAACACATATGCACCCCCACCCATCCTCACCCACTGTCACACAGTCGCCAACGTGTGCACGGTGTGTGTGTGTGTGGCATCTAATGTGAAAAGGGCCTACAATTTGGCATCCAGAGTATTTTTATTTACAACCTAAGTCAGACTTTGAACTTGTATTGGCAGAAGTAGGACCAGGGTGGATGCCAGTTGAGATTACGTTGTGCACCTACCTACTACAACAATGGGCACCATAGCAACACATAATAGCCAATGGAAATGATCAATGCTGATACTCTCTCTTCCTAGTTTACCTACTCCTCAGACTTTCTCAAGAAACCCAGGCACATACAGCTGTGATAACTTTAGGTGTTTTTAGACAAGCACCTCCCCACTTATTACCCACCCATCACCCACTCTTCATGCATGTTGCAGGGCTGCGTTGGCACCCTATGCAGCCCTGCAACATGCATGATGGGTGGGGGATAGGCGGGGAGGCACTTGTCTAAAAACACCCTTTCTCTTGTTACCTCTCAATAAACATCTAAATCTTTGTTAATGGCGGGATTAGCAGTGATAGCTGGGTTTATGGCTGACACAGGCTAATATAGCTGAGGGGAAATGTTGGCTCTTTTCATTTGAAAATACAATGTAAAAATTCAGCAAGTCTCATAGACTGTTTTCACATGGATGCCCCCCCCCGCACATATGTGCAGGGGGGGGCACTCATGGGAACACCACGGCAGATGGGTGGGCACCCATGGCAATGCCACAGGCAGTGGGTGGGAGCGCATGCATGCATGCTCCTGCACTCCACCCACTACTCACTGACACACGGAGCAACGGGCGCCAATGCTCCATGCGTGGAGATGCATGGAGTTGGGTGGTCCATGGGAATGCACCCCAATGCACTGCCCACCCACCACGGCACCACCCCATACCCCCACACCACTGGTCCATTTGAAAAGGGTCATTGATGTTTAAATAAAGTTTGTCTTTCAAGTCAATCATAAAAAGGTTAAAACATGTATTTTTAAAAAACATGCAGAATCATTCTGCCCCACAGTAAAAATATCTACAAGTTTTGTAAAGAGCCTTTCCTCAATGTGGCTTTCAGAATTACTTGAACCTCTGCCCTCCCTACCTTATGTTCCTCCCGGATAATGAGCACATTAATAAACATCAATTAAAGGCACTCTAAACACTTGCACCATCTCACCCAGGAGTAGCTATAAATCTCCAGGAGCAAATTCAAAAGGAAGGCATCGAAGAACAACTAAATAAAACAATTTACCACCTGAAAATTCCACAGCTCTGATTTAATGAGCTCATTAAGTACGGTCAAAGTAATTAGACCACACAAAAGGGATAGGATAAGGCAATATAAAGGAAAAGGTGACAAAACCAAAAAAATAGCAATAAAAAAGAGAGCTGTAACAGGCACACTCTAAATCATGTCAGAATGGGTCCATGGAATGCTTGCAGGATGCTACCCTTTGGGGGACAGAGCAGAGACATTCTAATGGCTAATTCACCCCTAACTTCCACCTCTTTCTCCTTTGTTTCTCCAGCTTTCCTCAGGCCCAGCATAATACATCCTAATGGGTAATGAGCCAGCTGCAGTGGGCGGATTGCTCCCAGAACAGATCAACGGGACAGTCACTTGCCCACATAGGCCACCTGGGGAGGATCAGTCCTATAAGCCTGAGCCAGAGTGCTCAGAGGAGGTTCACCAGGGAGAGGCAGGGCCAAGAGCTGGAGGACTTTCCTCAAAGGAAGGAACTTGCTGAACCAGCAAAATGTCATAGAATGTCAGAATTGGAAGGGCTCTCGGAGATCTTCTGTCCCAGCCACAGTTGGGTGCAGGATGACTACAACTACAACATCTCTAACAGATGGCCGTCCAGACTGTTTGGAAAGCATCCAGTGATTGAGAGCGTGTGACCTCCCTAGACCACTTCTTTCATTGCCGCGCAGCTCTTTTTGCTAAACAATGTTTCCTGATATCTAACCAAAACCTATCTTCTTGTAATCTGTGCCCTTTATTTCTAGCCCGGCTGCCCTCTGCAGCAATGAAGAACAGTTCCTTGCCCTCTTCTTAGTGGCAGCCCTTGAGATATTTGAAGACTGCTATCATGTCTCCACTTAATCTTCCCTTTGCTAGACTAAACATGCCCAGCTCTTTCAACCTTTGCTCATAAGACTTGTTTTCCAGCCCCTTTATCATCTTTGTTGCCCTCCTTTGAACCAGCTCCAATTTGTCAGCGGGTGACAACAGACATTTATTTATTTTTATTTATTTGAATTTACATGCCGCCCTTCCCAGAGGCTCAGGGCAGCTTGCAGTACATAAAAACATTTAAAATAGAAAGAATCCAAAAAACTCCACAAAACCCACCCAATACCGCCTCCCTACCTAACCCCCTCTCACACCCATACCCCCAAACCACACACCACCTCACCTCCTATTCCCTATTGCTGCCCGCCAAATGCCTTTTCAAATAAAAAAACCTTACATTGCCTCTGTAAGACACTCAGGCCCGAGCTCAAGTGAACCTCCAGGGGGAGGGAATTCCAAAGCACTGGGGTAGCAATTGAGAATGCCCCTCTGCGACTCCTTGCTGTATGAGCAAAGATAGCAGACTGTATACACGGGGTGGCACTCCCAGCCGATTACAGGGGATGCAATGGGGTCTTTCAGATTTGTGGGGCCCAGACTGTTTAGGGCTTTAAAGGTCAAAATCAGCACCTTAAATTGTGCCTGGAAAGCTATAGGGAGTCAGTGCAGATTTCGGAGCACCGATGTAATATGCTCCCATCGGCTCATCCCTGAAAGGAGACGAACCACCACATTCTGCACCAGCTGCAGCTTGCAAATAGTCATCAACGGCAGCCCCACGTAGAGCACATTGCAGTAATCCAGCCTTGAGGTGATGAGAGCATGGATGATGGTGACCAGATCCGAATCAGGAAGAAAAGGTCGCAGACTCCTCACCAGATGGAGTTGGTGAAAAGCGCTCCTGGCCACCGCCTCAACCTGACAATCCAGGCAGAGCAAGGGGTCCGGAAGCACTCCAAGGTTGCGAGACTGACTGTCCAGAGGGGGCCAGACTCTGTCAATAACAGGAGTCCCAATCCCCACCTCCAGGTCGCAAAACCAGCCAACCATCATCACCTGTCTTGTCTGGATTCATCTTCAATCAGCTGACCCTCATCCAGTCCCCTACAGCCTCAAGGCATCGGGTGAGCACTGAGATTAAAAGGCCTGGGTCGGATGAAAAGGAGAGGAAGAGTCGAGTGTCATCAGCATAATGATGGCACTTCACCCTAAACCTCCAAATGACCTCACCTAGCAGCCTCATATACAGGTTGAACAGTAGAGGAGACAGAATAGAACCCTTCAGGACCCCACAGGGTAGGTCTCCAGGGGATGACAAGCATTCATCCATCACCACTCTCTGAGACCTCCCTGACAGGAAGGAGTGGAATCACTCAAGATCAGTCCCACACCCCTGCCAGGTCCCGTAGTCATGTCTCCAACACCGCACCTCATGATCAATGGTATCAAAGGCCACCAGAAGATCTAACCAGATTAACAGGGAATAATTTCCCCTGTCAATCTCCAGACGCAGGTCACTGATCAAGACCACAAGTTCAGTCTCTGTGCCATACACCCAGGATGAAAGCCTGACTGAAACGAGTCCAGGAAACTGATGCCACTGAGATGGGCCTGGAGCTAGGCAACCACCCATTCAATAACCTTCCCTAAAAAGGGAAGGGTCCTGTAGGTGGGGACATTTAAATGGGTAAACGTCTGCAAGTTCAGGGCCCGGGGGTGGGTGTTTTAGGGATGCGGATCCCCACTCCCAGCCTCTGAGACTGGGAGTGGGGAGGTTTCCCCTTCCCATTGAAGTCAATTGGAAGATTTCCCTATTGACATCAGAGGGAACATATAGATTCAAAAATCAGGAACCAAGATTGCCCAATTTTTTTCCGTTTAAAAAAAAATGAAACAGCCATTTCCGGGTTGTTTCAGTTAAAACTAAAACTGAAACTCCCACCCCTGAAGAGTTTATGTTTGGCCTTGATCCTTCAAGCACTCACACATGGCAAAGTGAACCCTGTTCTAAGGGCCAGAATCACAGATATTTAGAACAGGCGAAATTCTCTCTATGCAAGGTATAAGCACAGGTGGATCTTCAACAATGCATGGATCCATTGCTGGATCTCTGACCAGAAGTGGTTTTAATCTACAGTGAAGCTGCATTCTCACCTGCAGCGGCGGTGGCGGCAGTGGGAGGGGCGAGGGAAGATGCGGCAGCGCCAAGGAGCTGGCTGATGGGAAAAGAGCCAGTGTGAATGGGAATCTGCCGTGACTTCTCTCGCGCATGTCAGGGTGCAAAATCCTGCCTTGACATGCATGAGAGAAGCCACGGCAGATCCCCGTTCACACCGGTTCTTTTCCCGTCGGCCAGCTCCTCTGTGCTGTGCTTCCCTCACCCCTACTGCTGCCAACAGCGCCGCTGCAGATCAGAACGCAGCCACAGTGCTATCAGACAGAACACTAGCTACTCGTCTTTGGGGTTAAACACTCATACAGTCACTGTTATGTCTGTTTGTGCTAACATGCCTCTTGGTATACCCAGTTGGGAAGATTGTTGGTACAAGGTATATGGATCACTTAGACCTCATTTAAACCCTCAGAAGAGGCTTAATGGGGATCTAAATAGTACCAAGACTTTCTGCTCACCCTTCCTGCCCAGGAGTAAATTTTAGGGATGTGAAAACGCGGTTCGGATGTTCAGAGTTCGGGCCGAACTCAGTCTGTTTGGATGTCTGAACCAAACGTCTGAACTGAACTTGAAAATGGCCAAACAATTCGGTCATTTTCGGGTGAGTTCGCATGAGTTCAGGGGTGGGAAAAATGTGACTTTGGGTGGGAAAAACGTGACTGGAAGGGGGAGGCAGCTGAGGAGCAGACTTTCTGGGACCAGGGGTGGATACCAGGGGTTGTTTCAGGGCCAAATGATACCAATATTAAAAAAAAACCAAACTCCGCCGAACCGAACAACCGAACCCGAACTTGGCTTTCGAACCGAACGACCAAACGTCCGAACATCCGAACCTCATTCTGTTCACACATTCCTAGTAATTTTCATCGATTCTGACTGGACATGTTTTGATTTTATATCCGGAGAGAATTACTAAGGTCATAGAATTGAGAAAATCATGGGTGGAAAAGACCAGTTAGGACATTCAAACTGAACAATGCCAAATTGTTCTTGATCTCTACTTTCTATTTCCCACTGCTTTATCCAGACTAGTTTAAAACTTTTTCAAGTGTTGGGGCTTCAAAGACTTCTCTCAGGGAACAAATTGCACTGTTATGATGGTTGTTATTTCCTAAACTTTGACAACAGGCCGCAAGGCAAACAAATCAAGGCAGTGCCTACCTCCAAGAATTGACAAGCTAAAATCAAAATACACAGTGTACAGGATACACTAAGAAACCTAGAGCAGAGCAGCCAGTTCAACACGTGGCTAGCTTTCTAAAGAAGAGATTAGAGGTGTTTGGTTTTCTGGATACCACTTCTTTAAGAACACCTTCTGTGTACTATTCCTATAGCAGTACAGCTATCCTTTTTTTGTTCTGTTATTATTGTTGTTTCTATAGCCCTTTCGGGATTCAAAGTGTTTGTGACAAGTTTTCCCAGCTCACTCCCTGCCAGCGGTGGAGTCTATACTTCAGTTTCCCCCAAGCAGGCACCAGTCTCTCAATTCTTCAATCAATAGCTTCCCTCAGGATACCACAGGTTACCTAGGACTGTTCCTGGCCATGGACTCAGTCAGTATGAACTCACAGACAAACAGCCAAGCCCACAGAAGAAATATTCATACTTCCCACCCCTTGTTTCAGTCATGACCGCCAATGCCTATTCTCCCTGCCTGGATGCAGCCCCTTCCACCAGCCCTGTCTCAGTCTCTAGGCATTGCTAACAATGGGTGAAAACAGACATGACGCTAACCACCCTTTAACCACCCTTGGTGGTTATTTATACATATTTCAGGGCTGTATTGGTGCCCTATGCAGCCCTGAAACATGCATAAATGACCACCAAGGGTGGCTAAAGGGTGGTTAGCATCATGTCTCAATATCTCACCAGGACCCCCCTGCCTTCCTGCAGCCTGCCCTGGCAACTCCAAGGCCCTCTGGCCTAAGGCCTTATTGTATGGCCTTTTTGTGCATGCGCAGTATGGCCACTGCCATTTTGTACACTTTTGCAGAATTGCGACCGCCAATTTGCATATGCACCAAATGGCTTCCAGGTTATTTTGGTCAGTCTGAGTTCAAAGCAGACCAAACGAACCTCCCAGTTCCATCGGAATTGGAACTGGGCAGAATTTCATGATTCAGCTCTAGCTATTCCTTTTTAGCCCCACCAGGGCCATGTGACCAGCCCACATCTGGTCACATGCTGTCTCCTTACTGAGTCTTAGCATAGACCTTTCACTGCTGGCTCTGGTGACTCAGTGGTGGAGTGCTGCCTCACTGTGGGCCTTATCCTGCACCAGCTTGCCCACAGCACTCTGCGACAGTGATTTACAGTCCTTATCTAGTTCACCCTCACAACAATCCTGTGAGGTAGGTCATCATTATTATTCCCATTTTACAGATGCGGAATTGAGACTGAAAGATAGCAACTTAGTCAAGGTCAATCTAACAAGCTCGTGGCTAAGATAAGGTTTGATGTACCCTGATCTTCCTGGTCTCACACATTATGTACTAGCTAGGTTATGCTGACTCACTGGTTCAGATGCAGAATGTTAATGATAGTTAATGTGCTTGGGACCAAATGGCTGCCCTATGTTTTTTAGGACCACCAACTACCCTTTTCTTATCTAACTCATCACCACTGTAGGGTAGGTCATTAATAGTCCCATTTTACAGATGAGGAATTGAGGTTGAGAGACAGTGATTTGCCCAATTGCACACAGTAAGTTCATGCTAAGACAGAATTCATCTTGCATTTCCCAAGTCCAATCCCAGCACTTTCCCTACTACTCTACACTAGGACAGATATCATCTAACCTAAGCAGGAGGATTTTCTTTGTCTACGAGAAACCATCAATTGTAAGAGCATTAATTATCCTACAGGTACAATCCTAAATCCACATGGTGAAAGCATTAGCCCTTTCACCACTGCAAACCCCACTGAAATGAATGAGATTGGTATTCATGCAAAAGGCTGGCATCAGAGTCAAACTGCTTCAGAGACATGCTATTCATTTTCCTATTTAAAAAACCCTATTATATGCCAGCAAAAATGAAAAGAGATGTTCCCTCCCTTGCTGCTAAGCCCTTTCTCTTCACTTCTTCCAAGGATCATACAAAAGGAAATATTGCCAGCCAAGAAATGTCAATTCCATCCATGCATAATAATTCCAGGTAAATTTAAGTTGTTGTTTTTATAGAACAATCTGTTTTCTATAGCCCTGTCTTCTCCTGGGACCATTCTGATAATCATTTTGAGACAGATGTTTGACAAGTGTCTTCTAGACAAATGTTTCTCGATATCACTTAACAGTGACATGATGCAGTGCATTCATCAGCTCTCCCAATGGGCAGCAGAGACATACATTTCCATTTGCTTTAATCTCATTTGTTTCCTGCCCTTGTATCCCTCTTCTTCATAGAATCATTGGACTGAAAGAGACTTCAAGAATTGTGAAGTCCAGCCTCTTGCATTAAGGCAAGACTAATTAAACCTAAACCACTCCGAAAAATATTTATGTAGCCCCTTCTTAAAAAAATTCTAGTGAAGGAGAATTCCACAGCCTCCCTTGGAAACTTGTTCTATTACCCAGCTGTTCCTACAGTTAGAACTAGGGATGAAACTCAATCTTGCTTTTCTTGGTAGAAATCAGGGTTCGTGGGGCATTCTTGCAAAAGAGGACGAGTGGAAAAACTGCCTGGATTCTCACCGAGAAAGTGAAAACTTTGAGACAGCCCTCCCTTTCCCTGCATTTGAAAAACAAAAAAGAGGGCCATTTACAGCCCTCTCCCCTCCCCCCCAACCACCCCATCATGTACTCACCTGGCTCCTCCAGCTGCTGTGTCTCTCACCAATATGCTTCTCTGTGGGAAAACAAGGGATGTGTGGAGGAGGGGAAATTTTAAACAAAATTTACTGTGTATGCACAAAATTGCCACCGGGGCCATTTGGCACATGCACAGCCCTTTTCCAAAATGGTACCAGCAGTGTTGGCACCATTTTGGAAAAGGACAGCTGGTCTCTGCAGGTGTGAACAGCAGAATGACTGCCCTTTTCCAAAATGATGCTGACACTGACAGTGCCATTTTAGAAAAGGGCTGCACATGCAAAGAACAGTCCCGACTGCCATTTGTGTGTGCACGTATCTATCTATCTATCTATCTATCATGATATCTTGCAAGATCTTGTAACAGGGTCAAGATCTCAGCAAGTTCTTGGGTCTAGGCCAAAATCTCACGAGAAACAAAAAGTCTTCTTGTTTTAGCCATAGTTAGAACAGGGTTGGATAGTGGGCAGTACCCATTTCCTGATCCAGCCTGCCTTCTTGTCCTGCCTCCCAAACTCCCTGTAACCAGCTTGACTTGGCTCTGTCGCACAACACCCATCTCCACCCAACACCCACCCATGGAGCAATCGGCAGTAGAGTCCGTTTCTCCGTGAGTGGGTGGTGGGTGGAGATGGGTGTTGAGCGGGAGCATGCACGCACCTACACCCACCACAAGTGGTGTTTACACAGACGCCTCCATCCATCTTCACCCAGAGAAATGCACCCCATCCACTGCAAGTGGTGTTTACACAGACGCTTCCACCCATCTCCACCCAGCAAAACTGGGCAGAGGCATCTTGTGTGAAAAGGGCCCATGTTGCAGGGCCCATGTTTCAGTGTTGCCCTGTACCATGTATAATAAAATATAACACCCATTTTCTCGGTGTTAGAGTGTCTGTGTAAAAAGGGCCATAGTGAAAAAAAATTACAGACTGAATAAAGAGGCTTTTCCAAAGATTTAGTTGCTGACTTCTTATATTTAGTCTTTATGCTGCAGCACGAACACTTTAAAAATGCTTGCTTTGCAGTTTCATGCAGCATTGCATGGTTTTAGTGTTTTTAAAGGGGGGAAATAGTGTTAGCCCCTTTGAATTTTGTCCCCCACTCTACAAGCTATCTGATGCTACTGGGAATTTGGAATCCTAAGGATTTTTCTATTTATTTTTTCTGTTGTTATCTGGTCTGGGAGCTTGTAGAAAGGATACTGAAAAGGCTGAGGTGAGGACCCTTGTCCCTCCCAGGGACCAGTTGAAAAATTAGTACAAACTCTGAGAGTCACATAAAAGTTGGAGGTGCCTAAGAAGTGCACTCAAGAAGAGGAGAGTCTGGATCATAAATCTATGCCATGGAGCTGTCCCCTATCCTTGTGTGCATGTCCTTATGTCTTCTCCTTTCCCCTGAGGGCAGTGTTTCAGTGCTTGGAATGGGAACTGGATCCAGAGGCCAAATCCAGGAATTGCAAAGGGCCAAATAAAAACTAGCTCCAGGCTGCATTTGGCCCAGAGATTGAGCTTCCCATCCCTGCACTAAACACTTCCTTGATCTTACAAACAGGACTTAGAAGTGTTTATCCAATGGGAGAAGACACCCTATCCTGACCCATCACTTCATTCACTAGACTAACTGTGCAATGGGCTCTACATGTGATGTGCATAAGAGAGAATTTTTCCTGGACCTCCCTAGTGATCCACTTACAGCATGAAGGTCAAGATGTAATTGTCCTGATTTTAACACAAATGTAGCCTCCTGATTTTAAAATGTATATGAGCAATCTAGCTGCATGATCTGTCACCTGCTGTGCACAGTGCCGGTGAATTCCAGAGTCTGCCTACATGGTCTGGTGGGGAGAGCTTCCCTTTCTGCTTAAGTCATATTTAACAGCCATTAAGTTCTCCAAAAGGAGTCTCTGGAATCTGCCTAGTCCAGGGACATAAAGAGGAAAAGTCAAACACTGTGACATCAGTCAACTCAACACTTTGTAGAGGTGTGTACCAGGGTCCCATGTCACTTTTCATTTTTGTTATTTAAATATGTCATTTTTGTTTTCATAAATATCAATTTTTCATTTTCGTTTTTAATTTTGTTTTCATTTTCCATTAGTTTAAATGGAAAACACATTTTCAGCTGTAACATTTTTGTTTTTCATTATATTTCGCTGGCACTTGGAGGGATTGTACAGCTAATGGAAGGCATTAAGTATACTAAACACCAACAAGATTATATAAAGGAATTCAATTCTATAAGTAGTTGAATTATATTATTTTGCAAAAACATTCATATACATTCTTAGCTGTAACTTCTTTGCCTCACATGTAATATAGACAAAACTTGGTAGGCTTATATCCCTTCCCATATTTACTATCTCTGCCAACTTTCAGAAGGATTGGATAAAAGGTCCTGGTGTTATAAGCAATTAATATATAAATGTATGTCTAACTGTAACATCTCCTTAGTCCAACCAGTGTACATGGAATTTCGCAGTGATCTATATAACACTTTCATAATCAACTCTGCCAAATATCAGAAAGATGTGATAAAGGGTACCAATTGTATAGGCCTGCACAGCATATGCAGAGAAGGAGTCTATTCCAGAGACTTTCTTATGTGTCACTGTGGTATAAAATCGGTTTGTGATGCCAATTGGCCAGCAGAAATGTGAACCAAATATCCTAATTCTGTTCTGTGACCATCCCAATGTCTCTCCCCCCACTTGATACTGGGAAGTCAGAAGCATCTATTTAGGAAAGAGCCAATAAATATTATCTTATGTCCTCTGTCACAGTGCTGCAGGATGTGATTGTGATGATAATTGGTCATCCTAGATGTGTAAACTATGTCTCCTGATTGCTGGGATGCTATCCCCAAAGTCCCAGTTATGTCCCTTCTATGCCTGCCTAAGGACTGCTCCCTATGCCCGCCTCAAAGCCACTACCGATTGGTCCTGTAAAGCTGGAAGCATCAATAATTGGCCAGCGAATGTGTCTGTTAGCCTTTTGGGTTGCACCACATCCTCTCGCCTACATCCTCCCTCCCCTTCCCATGCCAGGTGCCTGTCTCTGACTGGCACTGCATGTGCTGCTATTTATCTGAATAATGATCTTCAAGGGGACAACTTCAATTGCTTATACAATTGGGTCCCTTTATCAAATTGTCCTGTAGTTTGGCAGATATAACAGGAAAGGTATTTGATACATTCCTGCCAAATATCTTGTAAACAGAATGGAATATAAAAATGTTACAGCTGGAAATGTATTTTCAAGTTAATGTCTTGTAACATCAGGCCCCTTTATCTATACTTTCTGAACATTGGCAGGCATTTTAAGATTCTGAAGGGACATAATATTCACAGGTTTCGTGCAGATTGGATGGAAGATAAAGAAGTTTTAGCCATGAATGTGTATGGAGCTTTTCTTAAAATCACAACATTCACTTGCTTCTAAAAACTGTTCTCTTTATCTATTCTTTTCAAAAATTGGTACGCATAGTGCCCACTGTTGGGTGTACAATCTCCCAGGTTTAATCAGAATTGATTAAGAATAGAAAAAGATATAGCCAGAAATACATTTGTCAGTTTTTCCCCTTTTTTTCAAAAATAAAAAGTTGCTTTCATTTTTATTTGTATTATTATTATTTGTCGTTTTTGTTATTGCAATGATGATAATGAGAATGACAATTTGCATTATTGTTATTGTAATAATGAAAATGATATGCACACCCCTAGATTGAGGGGGGAATCCCAGACAGGTGACCATTTCCAAATATTCCATAATCATAATGGAATGAGAATGATTCAAAATCATGAGATTCATTTAAAAAAATATATATTAAGACTGGATTTGTTTCCCCTTGGGGTTTTTTTTGGAGCCTGAAGTCACATGGATTTGATTCCTAGCCTTGTGTGCATGTCCTCATCTCTGCTCCCTCACCCTGAACTTGGATTTTTCGTTCTTGACAGTAGTAACTGGATCTAGGGGTCAGATCCTAGAACTGGAAATGGACCACATAAAAGCTTGCTATGGGCCTCATTGAGCCCCCCAGGCCTGAGATTCCCCACCCTTGGTGTAAGAGAGTGAGAGCAGGGATGGGAGGGGGCTGGTTTGAGGTGAGGGATCAGAAAGCCAGTATCATCAGTGTAGCTCAGTAGCTAACCTATACAGTTTCCTAAAATATTCTGCCCATATTCAGGGTTTCTCTCCTGAGTGAATTCTTCTTTTTATAACAAAAATTTACAAGTGAAAGTAATCATGCTTACATATAACATCCCCTTATTTAAAATAGACAACATCTTGACCTGCCAAATTATTTTTCTAGCACCTGATCTACAGGAGCAAATGTTGGTATTGGGGTTGGGTTTTTTTCTCACAGAGCTTTGTATTTTGCTCACTATTGCATGCCGCCACCACCACTGTTTTTCATTCTGCATACACTGTGGGGGTTTTCATTGATTGTGTATTCTATCCCATTGATCATGTAAGTGTGACATTTTAAAGTCGGCTTGCCCCTCTACCAGCCCCGCCCACCAACCTAAACGTCCACCAGCTGCCAGTGAGATAGGAAATTTGAATAGTTAACCTACATCTGTTGTTTTGGAGCACTTAAGCCCATTTCCTCTTGGGCTTCTCTTCTTAGAATGGGGGAACAGTTGTTGTCTGTCTTGTTAACAGCATTTTCAATATTCTAAAACTGCTACCATGTGCCCACGTCAATCTCTCATGCCAGAGGGTTTTGCTTGCTTTTCGGATCATTATTATTATTTCTCTGTATTATGGTAAAGCCTAAAGGCCTCAGTCATGATGAGTCTCCATTGTCATGACTCTAGTCTGTTGCTTTACTATAGTGGATACATTTCAGTGTTATATTGGGGAGTTATGAAACAAATCACGTACTTATTAAGGGATTTGGTATGGAATTGCTCTTTCAGATTCAGTGATACTATGGGTGATTTCAGACGTTACGGGGCCCTTTGGCCCCGTACCGAAATCACCGGATTAATTCCCCCCCGGGATCACTCCGTAATGGCATATCAGACGTGCCGGGGAGATCCCGGCGGGGAATGTGGGAGGGGGCGGGGCCGTGCGGTGCAATGTGCAGTCGCACGGCCCTGCCCCCTCCACGCACCCCGCCGCCCGCCCTCCGAGGAGACGGGCGGGCGGTGGGGCCATTGCGGCCGCCGCATCGGGCCGGAAGCGCCATGGCCCAGGATCCCGCCGGGGATTACTTTTTCTTGGTCCCCGCTGGGGATCTTTTTTACCACGCTTCCCGGGACATTCCCCCGGCTAGCCCGGGAAGCGTGGTTCAAATTGACCCCATGTGGGTATTCACCGTGGCGAACATCTGGCAGCCGCCAAACAGACGTTCGAGACACAGTGACCACAGGTGGGTATTCACCGTGGTTCACCATGATCTCGTAACATCTGAAGATACCCAATGATAAGTCACTAGGATCAGTGGATGATGTAAAACCAAGGTTGACTATGGGTTATTTCAGACGTGACGGGGCACCTATTGGCCCTGTCACGGAATCACCTTTCTGATTCCCGGCCAGAACAGACGAGCTGACTGATTCCGGCGGGGTATCTGGGGAGGGGGCGGGGATGCACAGCACAACATGCGGCTGCACAGCCCCACCCCCCCTGCTCCCCCAGCAGCCCGCACTCCTGGAGACGGCTTCTGCATCCAATTACATCCTGGGGTCTGGGCCACGGCCCGGAATCAGCGGCGGTAACAGACATTACCATCCGCAGATTACAGGCCATGGTTCAATTAATCACACTTTTGGAGATGGTGCCCCGACCATCCTCGAAAACGTGGTTATTTTGCTCAAAACCGGTGGTTCACCGTGGTGAACATCTGGCAGTGAGCAACCAGTCATTATGGGACCATCCAGCATGACAGGGGATTGTCCGTGGTTGAGCGTGATCTCGTAATGTCTGAAAATACCCTAAGACACCTAGAAAACTACCTCACATGTTTAAAAGTAACCTTGAGGCAAAGGTTACTTTAGTCCTCAGCCTAAAACGGAATCTTTGCAACACCCTTACAAGATTTGCGTGGGGGAATGCAATTCATAACTCTACCTGACAGCAAAACAAGAGACAAGACAGAGATATTATTTTCATGACCTCTTTTTTCTAGCCCTCTCCTGTCAATGCAGTATGGGCACATGTAGCGATGGGGGGAAGAGAGGTCTTGAAGTGTTGTGTCTAGGACAGCCAAACACCTGTGATCATGTCTGCTCTTTGGTAAGGGCCCTCAGACAGAAATGGCAACAGCAACAGCTCTTCTGTCACCCTGTGTAGTGGCAATGGCTGCGATCCCATGCCCTGCAAATTGTTTGCATGCGCACACATTTTCCATGGGGTACAATGTGCCCCACTATGGGGATCCACACAGTTTGTGTGCCACTGCGCATGTGCACAGCTCCTCACAGGATTTGCGGGGCATAAGATCAGCCCCATCATCACAAATACACAGAAAAAAGAATAGTCAAAAGGAAGAAATAACACAGGGGGTAAAAGGGTAGATTTGGGAGAAAGAGCAAGTGAAATGGAGAGTGGGAAAGAGACTGTGTTAGACTATAAAGAGGGAAGGGGCATTCCAGCCATGTAAGATCAGAGAATGAGAGCTCTGAGGCCTCCATTAGGTAGGGCACCCATTTTTACCTGGATTCCTTGTTATGGCTTTGAGTATGGGAAATACCTAAAGTCATAAGTAGTTGCCCGCCATAGTAAATGAGATCTCATAGTGCAGTGTTCCCAACCTTTTTGCCTGTATGATCCCATTTTGAGATTGAAATATACTCCCATGACCCCATACAGCATCAAAGTTATGTAACATTTGTCAAATATTGGACCTCATCCACAGACCTAACTTGGGGGCTCAACCCACCATTTGGGAATCTCTGATTTTGTGTTTTCCCACACTTAGATGAATAAAAGTAGCATGCCTTAGTGCTGGCAATGTAATATTCATGAAGGGTATGGGTTGAATACCATAAAGCCTCTTCCTTAGACATGAAAATAGTGAATCACCTCAAGTTTAATCAAAATCCTATTTCACTGGGTTGGTTTTTTTGTAGCATCTAATATTCAGTTTCCTGGCACTATAAGGGGAATGGGGGTTGGACAGGCCTTTGTCATTTAGGCTCAGAACTGCAAGCAAAGGGAATATGACAGATGTTGTGGGCAAGCACTGAGAAGTTACTCATGCTGAAATCCCCTCAAGTAAGAATTCCGAGCCTTTGATGAGTTAGATAAATAATTAGCAACAGAGTTAAAACAGAGCATCACTAATATGCTCAAGTGCAGCATGATAGCAATGCTAAAGAGCATTTTTAACATCAAGGAAGTTCATTCTCATTTCTCTTCCACCAGTGCTATGCCACTGACTTGACTCTAACATCCACACACAAGTGAGTGGGATCAGAATCCGACCGCTTGTCATATTCAGTCCCTCAGGCAGAGCTCCAAGCTATTCCTGTAATGTAGTAAATCTTCAAATACATCCCTGAATGTTATTAGACCTTTGTTATACTTTCAAACAAATTTCAGTCATGCCACCTGCGGACTAAAAGCTGGTGAAAGGTGATGGCCTAATTGCCTTGGAAGGAAAAGTCTTATCTTCCAGGTATAAAATCCTAAACAGATCCCCCTCACTACAGTATCAGATGCCTCTGCATATGTAGCAGCAAAAGCCTTTCTCCCACTTAGTGCAGAACCATGTCCCTTTGGAATGATCTTCCCTAGGGATTTTTGAGGAGGTCAGCATCTGTGGCTCATTTTCTCTCTGCTCTCCGCTACACTCACTCAGCTAAAGGAAGCTTTAAGTTTACTTACTATCAGTAACTGAGCTCTTACTCTTCCCACCTTGCTGGATTCCACCCTTTTGGATTTCAGACCCCCTACCCCAGGCTCGTTCTGACCATCTCTTCCCCTCCCTGCCTCGCCATTGTTTCCAATCACTGTGTATACCTCACTGCTTTGCTCAGTCTCCAGTTCTAACTCCTGACTTGCCTGAAGAAAGACCCTGTGTGAGGTCTGAAAGTCTGTGTACCAATGGAAGTTGGTCCAATAAAAGATACCACTGTGCTACTTTGTCTCTATTGCCTCCATTGAATAACACATACATTTACTCTACATGGCTAATGACTTTGGCAAGACCTACTTGTCATCCTTTAAGGGCAGTGATTCTAATGTGACATTGTGACAATGCACCATTTGCCATTTCCAATTATCTTTCCCAGCCTCCCACAGGGTTCTTTTTAATATTAAAGAATAAACTAGTCAGCACCCTTCTCCAGCCAGGCATGAGGTAGAAGCCTTCTACTGGAATAACAAATTCCCAAGACCTAATCAATCTCATGATGAAGCAGAGGGTCTTCGGCAAACAATCAGCTGACTAAAGTTGCACTGGAAACTAGCCTGTACCACATCTGTGAGCTGTTTTGATACACCCTCCAGCTGACTAGAGGGTCATCTCTGGCTTCCTTCCTGCTGATTTATGGAGATCTTGCTTCACCTCAAGGATTAGATTTCAAGAGAGGCACAATATAATTTTTATAAAGTTACCTCTGCCTTTCAAGCGGACATGATTAACACTGTATCTTCATTTTAGTCTTTCAGATCTTTCTCATTCCTCCCCCATTTCATCAACAGTTGCTCTATCTGATTCTTTAGATGGTGGAAGTTTAATTGGTCAGGGCAAACATGTCTGCCCCAGAAAAGGGCTATGAAAGGCTGTGATTGCCATGAAAACATTTGGGATCAGCTCAGTTGTGCATGGAAATGCAAAGAGAAGACGTCTCTTCTCTTCACACTAGTGGAGAATCTGTGCCACACTGGGTTCTCTGTCCTCAAGGGGGAATTCCAAGCCTCTATACTTACAATTTAGAGGCAATCGAAGGAATTTACCCTAGCATAAGGATAATATTAGCAGGGGATTTCAATGCCTGCCTTGGTGAATCTGATATGGATTTGTATCAATATGGCGGTCTTTGGATGCTGGAAGATTACTCTCCCTTAATGGAAAGAAGGTCCAAAGATCTGGGATTAAATAAAAGTGGTCTTATTTTTACCAAGGCACTGTCCAAAGTGGGTATGCACCTATTAAACGGCAGGATAGAGAGTGACTACCCAGGAGAAATAACACACATCCCTTAGGGGCTGTAGTGTTATTGACTTCGCAGCAGTTTCCTCAGAATTGATTAACTGTGTGAAATGGTTCAAGGTAGCATATCAAGCATGCAGTGACTATTTCCCAATTACTATGTGCCTAGAGACGACTGCATTGTGTGATTCGAATACAGGGCTTGTCACATATCCTATGCTGTCCCAATGTAGGCGTACAGCCAAATGAGATGCAAATTTAGAGACCCAGCTGAAGTCTCTTCTTCTCTCTTTGGAGGGGAAGAAATGGTTTCAGGGGCTAGTTAAGGCACAGGATATGGAGGAACATCACCGGGAATATAGAAATATTTTGGATGGTATAGAACCCCTTCTAATAAAATCTGAAGTAAATGCCCACAGAACTATTAAGACATCCAGGAATTTATTTATTTATTTATTTAAAAGTTTTATAACGCTCCCCTCCTGCCAACAGGCAGTCCGGGGCGGCTAACAAAGTCCATCAATAAAATACAATAAAATCATATATAAAACATCATATAATAGTCATCACATAAAAAAAAACAGGAGATAAAAAATCCCTAACATCCCCATCCCCCACCACCCTCACCCTTCTCCCTCGCCAAACACCTGATGGAACAGCCAGGTCTTACAATTCTTATGAACAACTGGGAGGTCTGGGGCCAGACGATCCTCCACCGGGAGGGAGTTCCAAAGGTGCGGCATGGCCACAGAGAACTCCCTTTCCTGTGTTGCCCCCCGGGAAACCTGAGGGACCTCCAACAGGGCACCCCCAAATGACTGTAGGGGCTGGTCCAGAACAAGGGGGGTGAGGCAATCTCGCAAATAGGCGAGGCCCAGATCGTGTAATGCCTTATAGGTCAAAACCAACACTTTGAATCGGGCCTGGAAGACTATTGGCAGCCAGTGCAGTGATCGGAGCACCAGTGTAATGTGCTCCCGGCGACCAGACCCACCATGAGCCAGGCTGCTGCATTCTGCACCAGCTGTAGTTTCTGAGCCATCACCATAGGTAGCCCCACGTAGAGCGTGTTACAGTAGTCTAACCGAGAGGTGATAAAAGCATGGATGATTGTGGCCAGATCCGGAACTGAAACGAGCAGTCAAAGCCGCCCCACCAGATGTAACTGGCTTAAGGCACTCCTCACCACAGCCTCCACCTGGAGATCCAGGCAGAGCTGCTCATCGAGTAGCACCCCCAGCTTCCTCACCTGGGAAGTCAATGGAGGACAACCCCCCCCCAACTGAGGGAGCCATCATCTCCATCGACTTACCCACCAGCATCACCTCAGTCTTGTCAGGATTCAGTTGCAGTCGATTAGCCCTCATCCACTCCCCCACAGCTGCTAAACACCAGGTAAGCACCAAGACAGTTGGGCCTGGGTCAGTTGAAAATGAGAGGTACAGTTGGGTGTCATCCGCATACTGACAACACCTCACCCCGTACCCCCTGAGCACCTCACCGAGCGGCTGCATGTACACATTGAACAGGAAAGGGGATAAGACAGAACTCTGCAGGACCCCACATGAGAGGTCTTGGTGAGATGAAAAATAATCACCAAGCACCACCCGTTGAGTTCTTCTGGTCAGGAATAAGCAAAACCATTCAAGAACGATCCCATCCACCCCTGCACTGTCCTGCAGGCACACCACCAACATGGTCAACGGTATCAAATGCAGCCGACAGATCTAACAGGATCAAAAGGGTCGAATGACCCTTATCTTTTTCCCAGCGCAGATCATCGACCAAAGCCACCAATGCTGTCTCAGTGCCAGGAATGATTGGTATGATGATTAATGTTCCCTGCTAAGAAAAAAGCTGAGAATTCATTATCGTAACAGCCACACAGCCATTCATCGCAAGGAGTTGATACAGGCTAGAGGTATAGAGAGAGAATTACTTATGGCCAAGAAAAAGGCTTTTTATTTTAAATCATGGGGTGAGATTGTGAAGGCATCCCAGGAGAAAAATTTTGCCTGGTTCTGGAAACTGATCAGAGGCACTGGGGAAAGCAGAGGTGAGACCATTACAGCTAGAGTCTCCATGGAGGATTGGGAAGCTTCTCAAAACTCTATTCCCCGAACCCAGGCTCCTATGATATTCAGGTATCTTCATCTATATTTCCTCCTTGGACCCCTGTGACAGTAACTGAAGTAGAGGAGCTTATTGATAACTTGAAAAGTGGCAAGGCCCCAAGAGTGGATTATATTCCTGCTGAATTGTTGAAAACAAATAAGACATGGTGTGCTCGAGCCTTGGCTCTCCTAATCATAGGAATTAACCAGTCTGGGAAGTTACCAGGAGGTTGGGAACAAGCGGTGGTGGTGTCGATCCATAAGGAAGGGTCTCTTTCTGAGGCAAAAAATTATAGACCGTCACAGCATCGTAAGTAAACTCTATGCCAGGTATCTGTCTGGAAAACTGGAGGATTGATTGGAGGTGAATAAGATATTAAAGGATGAACAAAATTGCTTTAGATCAGGCTGCTCAACAAATGACCATTGTTTAGTCCTGGATCATCTGACCAGAAAATATCATAGGACAGGCCTTTATACACCTTTTGTTGATCTTCAATCAGCTTTTGATTTGGTTTCTAGGACCCATCTATGGCAGAAACTGGCCATGACATCAATCAATAGGACATTGCTATTCCTGATTCAGAGACTATATACTGATACGACACTGTGGGTCAGGTTAAACCAGGAAGGTTCCCTATCAGGGCAGATTCAAACAGAGAGAGGAGTCAAGTAAGGATGTGTATTGACCCCTATTTTATTTAACTTCTATGTGAATTATGTGATTGAGGCCATTTCATCTTCCTCAAATCACCCCCCTCTGCTGGTAAATATTGAGGTGGCCTCTCTTCTGTATGCGGATGATGCGGTTCTAATGTCTCGAACTTGGGTGGGATTGTGCAGGCAATTAGTAGCCTTTGGCCAGTTCTGTAGACAGAATTACCTGGAAATAAATTATGAAAAAACAAGGTAACTGTCTACTCACTTAAGCGGAGAATTTATAACTGGCTTCTAGATGGCCACCAACTTGAACAAGTTAGGTTATACAAATATCTGGGGCTTGTCTTTCAATCCAATGGTGCTTGGGTAGCCCATGCAGATATGGCGATAAGGCAGGCTGGAAATGTAGGGAGGTCAATATGCCATTATTTTAGAACTAGAAGGGGACACATGGTAAATCCTGCAATTCAAGTATACAAAATGAAATGTATGTCTCAGCTGTTTTTTGGAACCCAATTTTGGGCAGTTAGAAAAATCAAAAATTTGGAGCACCTACTGACTATGATTTCTTAGATCTATTTGGGCAATACCTAATAGTGCTCCAAGTTGTGCAGTTAGGCTGGAGTGTGGAATGTTAACTTTGGAAGCCCAGATTTGGATATTGACTCTGGGATATTGGTTGAGACTTCACTTCAGCATGGCTGCCCCTCTCGCTTTACTGGTATTGGCGACTCGCTTTAATAATCCATGGGTTGAAATAGTGGCCAAAAAAATGTATAAGATAGGCCTCTCCCCTGCTATGCTGACCACCCTGGATTATGTCGGAGCCAGAAGGTTGGTTAAACAGTGAATCACAGACATAGCTTACCAGGAAGACATCGCTGCAGTAAGAGGGAAAAAGGTGCTGGGATGTTTTTTGGATTTACTTAACAACTCCTTGGGTATCATGCCTTATCTGGAATATGATTTGGGGGTGCTGGCTAGAAGATCTTTAACTATGGCTAGGATGAACATTTTTCCATCTGTATTATTTGAGGGACGATGCCAAGGAATTCCTTTTGCCCACCAGTTTTTCAGTTGTTCATCAGCCTGTATGGACACTATAGACCGTATCCTTTTAGAATGTGAGTGCCATTTGGAAGCTCATGAGAGGTTGTTAGTTCCATTATTAAAAGAATTTCCAGGCAGGTCTAGTGCCAGTTTGGTGGCACTTTTATTGACCGGCAATGATAAAGAAAATACTAAGAGGATGGCAAAACTTTTGCTCAATGTTATACATTCCAAAAGAACTAGATAGGGCTGTCACCTTTGAGTGGGAGTTTTAGGGGGATTTGGATAGCAGGATTATCAATGTATATTCCCCATTATTTTGTATTAATGGTTGACTTTTATGGTTTCCTGGATTTTGATTTTAATATGATTGATTTATGTTATGTTGTGTATGTATTTGCAAAACTTGTGTTATGCAATAAACTTTATTTATTTATTTATTATTATTATTATTATTATTATTATTATTATTATTAGGACAGAGGAGAAGATGACATATGCAGTGAAGTTGACAGCAGTCCAAACTAAGGAGAGAAATAGGGATGGGTGAACGCGGTTCGGAAGTTCGTACCGAACTCGACCAGTTCAGTCAATGGAACTGAACTTCCAAACCAAGCTCGATTTTTGAACCGAACCAAATTTCCGAACTTGGCTCTGTTTGCCCATCCCTAAAAGATAATATTCCATTTAGTTCAAAAGAGTTTGAATTTCCGAACTTTGTTCGGAAGTTCGGAGTTCGGACCCAACTCGAATAGATTGGTCGATGGAACTGAACTTCCGAACCGAACTGAATTTCCGAACTGAACCGAACTGAATCGAATTTCTGAACTCGGTTCTGTTTGCCCATCCCTAGAGAGAAAGCTCCACCTCCTTGGTCCACTAACGCCCCGTACCTATTTAACATCCAAACATCATCCCCTCAAATAAGTGTGAGGGGAGGGATGGTGTCCTGAAAGGGAAGGGTCGAGACCCCCAAGGCAATGGCACTAGCTCAAAAATAATTTATTTATATTTTTTTTTATTATTATTTTTTAAATTACCGCACCCCTCCTGCCAGGCAGCCTGGGGCGGCTAACAAAATCAGTTAATAAATACAGTAAAATATATAAAAACATTAAATAACAAATACAACTCTAAAATGGGGAGAACAAAACCCAAAACACCCACCCCACCCTCACCCCAGAATTCCCTCAGGATCATGTTTGGCATTGGAAGGAAACCTCCCCAGCCTAGATCATCATGGGGAGGTGAAGCGCTATGCCTGTCCCATGACAGGAACACCCTATATACAGACACACCCCACTCCACCACCCACACGGAACCAGGAACCAAGGTACAGACACTAGGAGGTGTAGTGGAGGTGTAGTGGTGATGAGGGACCCAGGGAAGGGATAGGGAAGGAAGGAGAGGGCACACACATAAGGGAAGGGTGTCCCGATAACCAGGGTGAGAAGATAAGGTTTAAGGTGAACATAATTAGGCACAATTACTCACACACCAAGTTTTCTCTCTCTCTCTCTCTCTCTCTCTCCCCGCATTTGCTCACAGGTCTGAGGATCCATGCACACACAGTCACAATAGCTGAAAGGTCTGGGGCCAGTTTCACAGGCTAAGAGCACTGATCACCAGCAATTTAAGGGCTTTCACAGGCTCCTTTAATCCCCTGCATCTCACCCTGAATGCTAATGGAGGCACTCTGAGCGCCGCAGCTGGGAGGCAGGGGGGCGTGTCCTCTGGGATGGAACAGGATGTGTCTGGGCGGTGCAGGGAGCATCCCATTGTCCCGCTGGGTCCCGCCGCCGCTTGTGTTGCTGGCGGCGGGGAACCGTCTTCTTTCGGCCTTTCCAGCAGTGCTGTTGCCGTGGTCTGGCCTGTCGGCGTTGTTTCAGGGTGCCTGATCTTGGGGGTCCCCAAGGTGTGGGTGCGTAGGCGGGCCCTGGACCCTACCTTCTCCCATATCCTGAGACCCCGAAGGAAGGGTCTGACAATATGCCAGATGAAAACCCCTTATTTTTCAAAGCTCAACTTCTAAGCACTACTGCTCATTGTATTTCTTGGTCAGCCACTAGAAGACAACTCAGCAGCTGCATTGACACAAGCACTTTCTCCTGCCTTTTCAATTTCTCCCAGGAGATTGGAATTGCACTTTGAACATGTTCCCACATTTTATATTGTGTGAATGCAGTTTACGTATTGCCCAGAAAGTGAGTTGTTTCTTAGGATGTTGCAGTAATGCTAGCAGTATGGCTGGGTAGCTAAGCTTTGAGGCACAGCTTAAGCTGGAGATACATGTGAGATTTTCCTTTTGTTTCATGGTTCCCAAAGTGTGGCAAGAAGTGGTCTACAGCTGGGCCATGGCACCCACAGAAACGACAGCAAAACAGACTTTAATCCCTGTTGGAGATCCTGCCATCTCTAGGGTGAGGAATCTAGAGAATTACCATATGGGGTGTTTTTAGATGGACAGGTTGATCTGGTGCTGGCCACTTCACACCCAGGGTGGTCCATCCATCTAAAGATGCCCTACCAGATGTACAGGTAGAGCAAGCGTGGAGGAGGCTGTCCCTGCCCCACGGCAGCTCCCGGTGACAGTCCTCCAACATCCCAGAACATCGCCAGTGGAGCTGGATGGCCAAACCTGGGGCACTGGCCCAAAGCAGTTCAGCAGCCTGTTTAATGCATGGACCCACACTGCTGCTCCGCTTTCAGTTGGCCATTGCCCCAGGCAACACCATAGTATTGCAGATGCTCTAGCCCGGAACTCTATGGTGTAGGGAGGTGGTGCTGCACGGGCAGACCATAGGTTGGGGTACCACTGGGTCAGTCTGATCCAGACTGTAGTGGGCATAGGTGATTTGTAACTCGATAGTGGGGGGCACAGGAGTGGGGGCGAGTGGGAGCTGTGCAGGGGTTCTATAGGAGTTCTGAAATATGGGGGGTATGTGCCCCCCTGTGCTCCCCCCACAAGTTACCTATTCTGGCAGGGCTGGGAGACAGTGGACATGGAAGTGCACTGCCAGAGCAGCTCTAGGGACAGTCTGAAAAAACTCATGGTGGCATTGGTGGGTGCGGCTTTTCCATGGCCAACACATATTCATTACACTCATCCCTGGCTGCCAATGGTACAGCACTGGTGGGAAGGGGACCAAAGCCACCTGCCTTCTGAAGATGTGATCAATCCACAATGAGCATGTGACAGGCTGCAGTCATTCTACAGCAGGTGTATGTTAGTCCATCAAAAATGTTGAGGATTGACCATGGTCCATCAGTCAAAAGAATTTGGGAGTTGCTGTATTACAGTTTGCTAAATCCCAATCATTACAAACTACAGAAGTCATTCTTCACGTTCCAATTGAAAATTTTTGTTGCACTACGTTTCTGGTGTAGAAAGGATTCTGTGTTCCACCCAAATAGGGCTATAATTCACCGGTGGGTTCTGTTAGCTCTGTTCACTCAGTCTATAAAGCGTTTGGAGTAGATGGGGGCTCTATAAATATGAATCATTGTTACATTGTAATCAAATCCACTCTGCTGTTGTTTAAACATGCTAGAGATGAGGAGCCATTTTTTCACACTTTAGAGATTATACTGACTGCACCATAAAACATATATGAACAAATAAATCCTCTGAAATATCTAAAATACATTTTCTCTGGACTGAATTTATCAGCCGAGAAATTGTGATGCTACACTAATTCTTAATTTGTATGGTTGTTTTTATCACCCTTAATAAGAAATACTGCAAACTAAAGCAAGCCTAAGTCTATCATAAATCCAACCGCTACAGGATGAGTGTTTCAGACACACATTTAGGAATTGGATGCATCATTGCTTTATTCCAAAATGCAGCTATCAAGCCCAATGCAACCCAAGAGGCTACATACCAATGTTTGTAAAAGCTCTCATTTTAGTAAGAGCAGAAAATTATTTATTATGCTAGCACCTACTTGGCTCCTACTTGGAATGGGCCCCATTTACTGGGAGTTGTGCAGTGCAAATAAATAAATGAGACAATCACTGCTCCTGTGAGTTTGCTTTAATAAGGAGACCACAAGTCATGCAATGCTCCTTCCTGAACATCATTGGTCATGATTAGAGATCATTCACTGCTTGGCCTTTATGTTGGCAATGGCAGAAAGGCTAGGTCAAATCAGCTGTTTTAGTTCCATGGGAATTTTCTGTGAAATCAGAATGGCAATTGAAATTTTGATTTGAATTCTGATCAAACAATTTGCACATGCAGAAAATGGTGGTCCCCCATACAATAAAATATAGTACTGCTGTATGGCACCCACCATTTTATTGTACAGCAGTCACCATTTTTCATGTGCACAGTATGACTGTGGCCATTTTACACGTGAAAATCACACACAATTTAAAAAATATGAGTCCAGAAAAAAATCAGAATATTTGTTGATTCTGCATTTTACTGACATGGATTGAAGTCCATTTTCCATCAGAAATAGAATCCGGTTGAAAACAAAATTTTGGCCCTAGTTGGTAGTAGGACTTTTTCACTCAAAATGGAGAATGGCATGCTGAGTTTTGTATCAGGAACATAGTTATGTAGAGTCAGCGAAGAAGCTCCTTCTAAAACAAATTCAGACAATCACCAGAGCACTGTCATTAAGAAAATGAAGATGTGAAGATGCAAATTTGAGGATCTCTTCATGGGACTGAATATGCTATTTATCTTTATGAATATGAAATGTCAGATTTGTTTCAGCTTATCAAATACCAAAATACTGAAGTAACCAAAATATCAAACACAAAATATCAAAATAATGAAATAAGAGAGAAAGGCCATTTTCCCTTGGACATGTGGGCAGGTGGGGGTATACCCATGCAAAAGCCATGGCGGGCACAAGGAGGATGGGTGAGCACCCGTGGGAACACCATGGGCGGTGTATGGGGGTGTGTGCATGCTCCCGCGCTCCACCCACCTCCATTCATAATCCACGCACGAAGCAATGGGTGCCAATGCCGGGATCTCTGTGCATGGAGATGGATGGAGGTGGGTGCGCGCACCCGTGGGAGTGGCTGCTCACCCACCTCCTCCCACCACTGGCACACACCCATCCCCCCATCCACCACAGCCTGTGTGAAAAGGGCCAAAGATACAGCAAAGTTACAGAAAAAACAAATGTACACACTTTGCATTAAAAACAGATGAATTTTAATATTCATTTGGGGGAATAAATATGCAAATTATTTTTGAAAATATGAAATGTTGTCTTTGATTCAGCCCTACTTAAAATTCACTTTAGGTTGGGTGCATAGGAAACTGGATCCTAAACTCAGATCCCTATACTCTTCACAAGGTATCTGACTCCCTGGCAGTTCCTATCAGATTTCCCTGATATGGCAACTATAAAATCTCTTCTTACTTTCAAATAATTTAGGTGTCAGTCTGGGAGGAAGAGGCAGTGTCATCTGCTGCTGCTTAACTCTTCACTAGGGGCTGTGGCATGCAACACCTTCACACATCCCAGAAGGGTGCCTTGTAGCCCTCAAAGAAACCATTATTTCCATCTTACTTACCGCCAGCAGGGTCTGTCCTAATTGTTTATGGGGATATGGAAGCTCTCTAACTGCAAGCAAAGCCAGTTTTGTGAGCGGAGTGGGGAAGAAATTTAAAAAAGGAAGGAGGATTGGAGCTGTACTTATTTACAGCTTTAAAAATGTACTTGGTAGGACTCAGAGAACAAACTTTAGTTAACTCTAGGGAATTTCTGAATCTATGGGTGTTTTCAGACGTTACGAGATCACAGTCAACCACGCTCAATTCCACATGGTGGCTGTGATCTCGTAACGTCTGTTGGGGGAAACGGATGTTTCCCCCCAGATGTTACAGCGGCGTGGAATTGCATTCACCACGCGAGCGGCCAAAGTGGCGGGGCCGGAGGCCGTTGCGTGTTGAATGC
>QEPC01005015.1:613677-634031 GCA_003113815.1 Sphenodon punctatus | reverse complement strand
GGCCGTGCGGCCGCACGTTGCACCGTGCGGCACCGCCCCTCCCAGATTCCCAACTGGGATCCCCCCTGCATGTCTGATACGGCGTGACGGGGTCATCCCGGCGGGGAATGGATAGGGTGTTTTCGGTACAGGGCCAACGGGCCCCGTAACATCTGAAAACACCCTACGTTGTAAAAGGGAAGTCTGGTTCCCTTCTAAATAGATCTAATGCTCTATGGCAGTAAACTGGACTATATTTCCCAGCATGCTCCCAGAGAGCTTTTAGACTGAGAATACTCATCCCCAATCCTCGGAAACTTAGAAATTATTATTATTTATTATCACAGTTTATAACACACTCCCTCCTGCCTGCTGGAAGTTTGGGATGGCGAACAACACATATTAAACAAATATATAAAATACATTTATAATAAATAAACATCTATTAAAACCATAAATAAATAAGCATCAAACAAAACTGAAGCCTGGTAAAAAAAAACAAATACCCCTTCTCCACCCAAAGAAACCACCCACTCTCAACAACTGCCTGGCAAAACAGCCAGGTCTTGTACTGTCTACAGAAGGAGAGAGGTGAATCTCCACCAGGAGGGAATTCCACAGCTGTGATGCAGCCATCAAGAATGCCCTCTCGAAGATAGCCACCAGGAACACCCAGGGGACCTCCAAGAGGGTGCCCTCATCTGACCGCAGGGGACGATCAAGGACATGGGATGGGGGTGGAGGGGTGAGGCGGTCGCACATAAACAGGGCCCAGGCTGTATAAGGCTTTAAAGGTAATAATCAACTCCAACACCTTGAATTGGTCCCAGAAGACTATAGGCAGCCATTTCAAAGAACGGAGCACAGGTGTTATGTGCTCCCTGTGGCCTGTTCCCATCAGGAGGTGGGCCACCACATTCTGCACCAGCTGAAATCTCCAGGTCATCACCAAGGGTAGCTCCACATAGAGTGCATTGCAGTAATCTAATCTTGAGGTGATGAATGCATGGATGACGATGGCAAGATTGGAGTCAGAGATATAAGGTCAAAGATGGTGGACCAGTTGTAAATTACTAAATGCACTCCTTGTCACAGCGACCACCTGGGCATCCAGGTGGAGCTGTGGGTTGAGAAGGACTCCCAGACTCTGAACTTCAGGGACCAGGGAGGGACACACCACATCAGTGATGGGGGCCTCCACTTCCTCACCCCTACCCACCAACATCACCTCCGTCTTGTCAGGACTAGCTTCAGATGGCTCATCCTCATCCAATCCCCCACTGCAGCCAGGCCAATACCAGTCTTGTGGGAGCAGAGCGAGAGTTCATGGCCACCATGGCAACCATGGACTTGTCCCAAGTTGTGAACTGCCTGACCCATGTGGGGGAACATACCCTCGATCTGGTGTTCTGTTCTGGCCTTGAGGCGGGTGATCCGGTAGTGGGGGATATGAGGGTTATGCCCTTGTCATGGATGGATCATTACCTCCTACAGGCCAGTCTCTCAGCACACCACATCCAGAAGGTGAATGGACCAGTTAGGTTGGTCCGCCCCCAGAAGCTGATGGAACCTCAACGGTTCCAGGAGGCCCTGGGGGAGTTAACCTTAGACCTTGATGGCCGCTCTGTTGATGAACTCGTCCGAGCTTGGAACATCTTGCTTGGGGAGACCATTGACAGGCTCTGAGATGTCTCCTACCTCCATCTCAACACCGCAGGGGCCCTTGATTTACTGAGGAGCTGCGGTGTATGAAACAGACAGGTATGTGACTAGAGCGATGCTGACGTCGGACTTGCTCTGAATCTGACCGACTTCTTCATAGGGCCCATTTGCAGTCCTATGCTGAGGCTGTGAGGATGGTAAAGAAAGAGTTCTTTACCGTCCTCAGAGCATCTGCAAAGTTGCATCCAGTGGAGCTGTTCCAGGTGGTGCGGGGTCTGGTCAGTCCGGTCTCCCTCTGCCTGGACGGGGACTTGTCCCAGGCCCGCTGTGAGGAGTTTTCCACCTACTTTGCAGACAAGATCGCTTGGATCCAGAGAAACTTTGACACTGTATTAGGGGCAGTAGAGGTGGAGCATGAGGTGATGGAGGCCCCATCTGGTCCATCTTTTGGGGATGAATTCCAGCAAGTGACACCAGCCGATGCTGTGGATGTCCTGGGGTCTGTTAGAGCCACCCGTTGTGAATTATATCCATGCCCATCCTGGTTGGTGAAAGCCTCCAGGGAGATGTTGGGAATGGTGCTGGCGAGGGTAATCAATGCATCCCTTCAGCAGGGGAGATTGCCCTCCAGTCTCAAGGATGCCGTCGTGAACCCCTTGCTGAAGAAGTCCTCTTTGGATGTGGACGCACTCGCCAGTTACCAACCTGTCTCTAACCTTCCCTTTTTAGGGAAGGTTATTGAACGAGCGGTGGTGTTGCAGCTCCAGGTTCACCTTGACAGCATCAGTTTCCTTGACCCATTTCAATCTGGGTTCCACCCTGGCTATGGTACAGAGACGGCGCTGGTGGCCTTGGTGGACGATCTCCGCTGAAAGATGGACGCAGGATGCTTAACACTTCTGATCCTGCTAGATCTCTCGGCTGCCTTTGACATGGTGGACCATGGGCTGCTGTTGAGATGATTGCGGGTCCTGGGAAGTCTGGACGGGACTGTCCTTGGATGGTTCTTATCATTCCTCCTTGGGAGAAGCCAGCGGGTTGTCCTGGGGGCTGAATCTTCCAGCCTCCAGGCCCTGGATTGTGACATTCCGCAAGTTCTATTCTGTCTCCATTATTGTTTAATGTATATATGCAGTGCTTGGGGGAGATCGTGAGAGGGTTTAGTGTGCGTTGCCACCAATATGCTGATGACACCCAGCTTTACCTCTCCTTTTCAACTGACCCAGGTACTGCCATCTCAGTATTGTCCCAATGTTTGGAGGCCATGGCGGATTGGTTATGGCCGAGCAGACTGTAATTCAACCCCGATAAGATGGAGGTGATGGCGGTGGGTAGGGCGAGGGAGGTGTCGGCTCCCCTCATAGAGGGGGTCTGCCCTCCTGTTGCCCAGCAGGTTCAGAGTCTGGGAGTACTGTTGGATTCAGACCTCCACCTAGATCGACAGGTGGAGTTGGTGGCTAAGGCTGCCTTCCACCAGCTGTATCTGGTGTGGAGTCTACATTCATATATTTCCAGACCCGATCTGGCCACCCTCATCCATGCCTTCATCACCTCAAGACTGGACTACTGCAATGCACTCTACGTGGGGCTTCCCCTGATGCTGGTTCGGAGGCTGCAAGTGGTGCAGACCACAGCGACTCATCTCCTGATGGGGATGGGCTGATGGGAGCATATCACTCCTGTGCTCCACGTGCTGCACTGGCTGCCTATAGCGTACTGAGCCAGATTCAAGGTGCTGGTCTTGGCCTATAAAGCCCTATACGCCATGGTCTTGGCCTTCATATCTCAGGGACCGCCTCACCTTCCACGCCCCAGAGCGACCCCTTCAGTCTGCCAGGGGCACCTTCTTGGAGGTTCCCCGTGTAAAGCAGGGGCCAAGATGGAAAGGGCATTCTTGGTGGCTGGGACGCGACTATGGAACTTCCTCCCAGAGGAAGCCCGTCTGGCCCCAAATTTGTTGGCCTTCTGCCGGGCCTGCAAAACTTGTCTGTTCTCCAGGCCTTCGGTGGAGAGGAGGGGGGATTGGGTTAATAGGTTGGGGGGGGGGNACATACCCTCGATCTGGTGTTCTGTTCTGGCCTTGAGGCGGGTGATCCGGTAGTGGGGGATATGAGGGTTATGCCCTTGTCATGGATGGATCATTACCTCCTACAGGCCAGTCTCTCAGCACACCACATCCAGAAGGTGAATGGACCAGTTAGGTTGGTCCGCCCCCAGAAGCTGATGGAACCTCAACGGTTCCAGGAGGCCCTGGGGGAGTTAACCTTAGACCTTGATGGCCGCTCTGTTGATGAACTCGTCCGAGCTTGGAACATCTTGCTTGGGGAGACCATTGACAGGCTCTGAGATGTCTCCTACCTCCATCTCAACACCGCAGGGGCCCTTGATTTACTGAGGAGCTGCGGTGTATGAAACAGACAGGTATGTGACTAGAGCGATGCTGACGTCGGACTTGCTCTGAATCTGACCGACTTCTTCATAGGGCCCATTTGCAGTCCTATGCTGAGGCTGTGAGGATGGTAAAGAAAGAGTTCTTTACCGTCCTCAGAGCATCTGCAAAGTTGCATCCAGTGGAGCTGTTCCGGGTGGTGCGGGGTCTGGTCAGTCCGGTCTCCCTCTGCCTGGACGGGGACTTGTCCCAGGCCCGCTGTGAGGAGTTTTCCACCTACTTTGCAGACAAGATCGCTTGGATCCAGAGAAACTTTGACACTGTATTAGGGGCAGTAGAGGTGGAGCATGAGGTGATGGAGGCCCCATCTGGTCCATCTTTTGGGGATGAATTCCAGCAAGTGACACCAGCCGATGCTGTGGATGTCCTGGGGTCTGTTAGAGCCACCCGTTGTGAATTATATCCATGCCCATCCTGGTTGGTGAAAGCCTCCAGGGAGATGTTGGGAATGGTGCTGGCGAGGGTAATCAATGCATCCCTTCAGCAGGGGAGATTGCCCTCCAGTCTCAAGGATGCCGTCGTGAACCCCTTGCTGAAGAAGTCCTCTTTGGATGTGGACGCACTCGCCAGTTACCAACCTGTCTCTAACCTTCCCTTTTTAGGGAAGGTTATTGAACGAGCGGTGGTGTTGCAGCTCCAGGTTCACCTTGACAGCATCAGTTTCCTTGACCCATTTCAATCTGGGTTCCACCCTGGCTATGGTACAGAGACGGCGCTGGTGGCCTTGGTGGACGATCTCCGCTGAAAGATGGACGCAGGATGCTTAACACTTCTGATCCTGCTAGATCTCTCGGCTGCCTTTGACATGGTGGACCATGGGCTGCTGTTGAGATGATTGCGGGTCCTAGGAAGTCTGGACGGGACTGTCCTTGGATGGTTCTAATCATTCCTCCTTGGGAGAAGCCAGCGGGTTGTCCTGGGGGCTGAATCTTCCAGCCTCCAGGCCCTGGATTGTGACATTCCGCAAGTTCTATTCTGTCTCCATTATTGTTTAATGTATATATGCAGTGCTTGGGGGAGATCGTGAGAGGGTTTAGTGTGCGTTGCCACCAATATGCTGATGACACCCAGCTTTACCTCTCCTTTTCAACTGACCCAGGTACTGCCATCTCAGTATTGTCCCAATGTTTGGAGGCCATGGCGGATTGGTTATGGCCGAGCAGACTGTAATTCAACCCCGATAAGATGGAGGTGATGGCGGTGGGTAGGGCGAGGGAGGTGTCGGCTCCCCTCATAGAGGGGGTCTGCCCTCCTGTTGCCCAGCAGGTTCAGAGTCTGGGAGTACTGTTGGATTCAGACCTCCACCTAGATCGACAGGTGGAGTTGGTGGCTAAGGCTGCCTTCCACCAGCTGTATCTGGTGTGGAGTCTACATTCATATATTTCCAGACCCGATCTGGCCACCCTCATCCATGCCTTCATCACCTCAAGACTGGACTACTGCAATGCACTCTACGTGGGGCTTCCCCTGATGCTGGTTCGGAGGCTGCAAGTGGTGCAGACCACAGCGACTCATCTCCTGATGGGGATGGGCTGATGGGAGCATATCACTCCTGTGCTCCACGTGCTGCACTGGCTGCCTATAGCGTACTGAGCCAGATTCAAGGTGCTGGTCTTGGCCTATAAAGCCCTATACGCCATGGTCTTGGCCTTCATATCTCAGGGACCGCCTCACCTTCCACGCCCCAGAGCGACCCCTTCAGTCTGCCAGGGGCACCTTCTTGGAGGTTCCCCGTGTAAAGCAGGGGCCAAGATGGAAAGGGCATTCTTGGTGGCTGGGACGCGACTATGGAACTTCCTCCCAGAGGAAGCCCGTCTGGCCCCAAATTTGTTGGCCTTCTGCCGGGCCTGCAAAACTTGTCTGTTCTCCAGGCCTTCGGTGGAGAGGAGGGGGGATTGGGTTAATAGGTTGGGGGGGGGGNGTTATGCCCTTGTCATGGATGGATCATTACCTCCTACAGGCCAGTCTCTCAGCACACCACATCCAGAAGGTGAATGGACCAGTTAGGTTGGTCCGCCCCCAGAAGCTGATGGAACCTCAACGGTTCCAGGAGGCCCTGGGGGAGTTAACCTTAGACCTTGATGGCCGCTCTGTTGATGAACTCGTCCGAGCTTGGAACATCTTGCTTGGGGAGACCATTGACAGGCTCTGAGATGTCTCCTACCTCCATCTCAACACCGCAGGGGCCCTTGATTTACTGAGGAGCTGCGGTGTATGAAACAGACAGGTATGTGACTAGAGCGATGCTGACGTCGGACTTGCTCTGAATCTGACCGACTTCTTCATAGGGCCCATTTGCAGTCCTATGCTGAGGCTGTGAGGATGGTAAAGAAAGAGTTCTTTACCGTCCTCAGAGCATCTGCAAAGTTGCATCCAGTGGAGCTGTTCCGGGTGGTGCGGGGTCTGGTCAGTCCGGTCTCCCTCTGCCTGGACGGGGACTTGTCCCAGGCCCGCTGTGAGGAGTTTTCCACCTACTTTGCAGACAAGATCGCTTGGATCCAGAGAAACTTTGACACTGTATTAGGGGCAGTAGAGGTGGAGCATGAGGTGATGGAGGCCCCATCTGGTCCATCTTTTGGGGATGAATTCCAGCAAGTGACACCAGCCGATGCTGTGGATGTCCTGGGGTCTGTTAGAGCCACCCGTTGTGAATTATATCCATGCCCATCCTGGTTGGTGAAAGCCTCCAGGGAGATGTTGGGAATGGTGCTGGCGAGGGTAATCAATGCATCCCTTCAGCAGGGGAGATTGCCCTCCAGTCTCAAGGATGCCGTCGTGAACCCCTTGCTGAAGAAGTCCTCTTTGGATGTGGACGCACTCGCCAGTTACCAACCTGTCTCTAACCTTCCCTTTTTAGGGAAGGTTATTGAATGAGCGGTGGTGTTGCAGCTCCAGGTTCACCTTGACAGCATCAGTTTCCTTGACCCATTTCAATCTGGGTTCCACCCTGGCTATGGTACAGAGACGGCGCTGGTGGCCTTGGTGGACGATCTCCGCTGAAAGATGGACGCAGGATGCTTAACACTTCTGATCCTGCTAGATCTCTCGGCTGCCTTTGACATGGTGGACCATGGGCTGCTGTTGAGATGATTGCGGGTCCTAGGAAGTCTGGACGGGACTGTCCTTGGATGGTTCTGATCATTCCTCCTTGGGAGAAGCCAGCGGGTTGTCCTGGGGGCTGAATCTTCCAGCCTCCAGGCCCTGGATTGTGACATTCCGCAAGTTCTATTCTGTCTCCATTATTGTTTAATGTATATATGCAGTGCTTGGGGGAGATCGTGAGAGGGTTTAGTGTGCGTTGCCACCAATATGCTGATGACACCCAGCTTTACCTCTCCTTTTCAACTGACCCAGGTACTGCCATCTCAGTATTGTCCCAATGTTTGGAGGCCATGGCGGATTGGTTATGGCCGAGCAGACTGTAATTCAACCCCGATAAGATGGAGGTGATGGCGGTGGGTAGGGCGAGGGAGGTGTCGGCTCCCCTCATAGAGGGGGTCTGCCCTCCTGTTGCCCAGCAGGTTCAGAGTCTGGGAGTACTGTTGGATTCAGACCTCCACCTAGATCGACAGGTGGAGTTGGTGGCTAAGGCTGCCTTCCACCAGCTGTATCTGGTGTGGAGTCTACATTCATATATTTCCAGACCCGATCTGGCCACCCTCATCCATGCCTTCATCACCTCAAGACTGGACTACTGCAATGCACTCTACGTGGGGCTTCCCCTGATGCTGGTTCGGAGGCTGCAAGTGGTGCAGACCACAGCGACTCATCTCCTGATGGGGATGGGCTGATGGGAGCATATCACTCCTGTGCTCCACGTGCTGCACTGGCTGCCTATAGCGTACTGAGCCAGATTCAAGGTGCTGGTCTTGGCCTATAAAGCCCTATACGCCATGGTCTTGGCCTTCATATCTCAGGGACCGCCTCACCTTCCACGCCCCAGAGCGACCCCTTCAGTCTGCCAGGGGCACCTTCTTGGAGGTTCCCCGTGTAAAGCAGGGGCCAAGATGGAAAGGGCATTCTTGGTGGCTGGGACGCGACTATGGAACTTCCTCCCAGAGGAAGCCCGTCTGGCCCCAAATTTGTTGGCCTTCTGCCGGGCCTGCAAAACTTGTCTGTTCTCCAGGCCTTCGGTGGAGAGGAGGGGGGATTGGGTTAATAGGTTGGGGGGGGGGTTAGGTGAGTTTTTAATGTTTTAATTTTCTTTTTTTTATTGTGGTTTTAAATTGTTGTTTTTATGCTATAATCTGCCCCGGGATCCCATGGGCATGAGGGGGCAGCTAAGAAATATTAATAAATAAATAAAAAAACACTGAGACTGCAGGGCCTGGGTCAGATGAAAATGAGAGATAAATCTGGGTGTTATCAGCATACTGATGACACTGCACCTCGAACCCTCTCACAATCTTGCCCAAAGGCTGCATGTACATGTTGAACAGGAGAGAAGACAGAATGGATCCCTGTGGAACTCCACACGTGAGATCCTGGGGAGAAGATGTAAAAAAAAAACAGTACCACACAGGAGTCCTTCTGGCTAGGAAAGAGTGGAACCATTTAAGAACAGTCCCACCCACCCCAGCATGGTCCCGCAGGTGTGTCACAAGCATCTCATGGTAAATTATGTCAAACACCGCTGAAAGATCTAACAAAATCAGAAGACTGAACTGACCTTGGTCCAACTTTTATTAATAAATAAATTAATAAAGAAATAAACTCCCAGCGCAGATCATCGACCAAAGCTATAAGCGCAGTCTCAGTGCCAAACAAATTCTTACAAATGTTTTTTGAACAAGTATTCAGAACACCCCTAAAGCAACCCAAGATAGCATTTGCCGTTTTTGTAGCTGCATCACATTGATGGCTCAAAGTCATTTTATGGTCATATAAAAAATCCAAAACCCTCTCCTCCTCTGTTGTTTCCAACTGATGAGTTCCCAGTCAGTAACTAAAATACTTATTATTAATCACCAAATTCATAACATTGCACTTTGAGCTACTGAATTACAATGCAGTGCATGTTCCAGTGCCTGCCCAGTTCATGCTCAATATGCACGTGCACACATGGCAGACATGCAGGGTGCCCACATGCTGTGTGCATGAATTTGGCATGTGACATTCACACCTAGTGTGCACACCTTGGATTGGGACCTAAGTGAACAAAATACCAAGTATCAAAATATCAAAAATGAAATAGTAAACCAACTGAAATACAAAACTGAAAAATACTAAAATGAATACTTTGAATTGCAAATAACATCAGAAGTGAATACCACTTAGTATCATTTTGTTAAAATGGATATGAATACACTGAAGTTGTTGATTTCAGTGTTCACACTGAATATTCACTTCTCAGGGACTCTATAAAGATTCAAGGTTTGTAGTGAAAATTGATAGTAACGGACATCTAACAGAGTAGATCAGGGTAGAGATGGGGGTAAGGCAAGGATGCATTCTGGCTCCCACACTGTTCAATTTATATATCAATGATGTAATACCCAGACTGACTCAGAGAGACTTCTTTCTGCCCAAATTAGCTACAAAAGAAGTCAGAGCACTACTTTATGCAGAAGACTTGGCTATTATCTCCCAAATGTGAGTAGGGTTGATTAGGCAGCTAAGAGTCTTCTCTGCACACTGTTCAGAGAATAAGTTGAAAATCAACTACGAGAAATCTAAGGTTGTGTTTTTTTTAGGTTCTAGGAAGATCTTTTCCTGGGTAGTTGAGGACCAACATCTGCAGCAGGTGAAAACCTTTAAATATCTGGGTATTCATTTTCATGCCCAGGGGAGCTGAAAGTTCCATTATCAAAAAGCATTTGTGACTGCCAAAGGAGCAACACAAGCCATCTTAAGATTTTTTACAGGTGTAGGTGGGAAAAATGTAGACTTGGCTCTAGAAGTGTTCAATAGCAAAGTGAAGGTTTCTTTCTTTTATGGAGCAGAGCTATGGGCCCCCCTGTCTGGGCAAGAGCTTAATTCCCTGCAGACTTCTTTTCTTAAGGCCCTCCTCAGTGTCCGAAATGGTACACCTGTGGCGGTAATGCGGCTCGTGTTTGGATCAAGGAGTTGGGTCATGGTTGCTTGGGACCTTGATTTAAAATTCTGGCTCCGGGTCCAAACAGAGGTTTATTAAATTATATGATCGAAGACTTTTTTGTGAGTCCTTAGGAAAAGGAAGTTCAGAAACAGCTATTGAAATTAGGGTTCTCTATAAACTATATTAGTGAGAAGTCCTTAGAAGCAGCTTTAGCAGAGATTAAAACAAGAATTCAGGACTTGGACAGACAGATGGATATGACTAAGTTAGGAAGTACTACCCATCTCGGGGGCTACAATCTTTGGGCCCCTGAGCCAGGTAAAATGGCCACCTATCTCTCCGACTCTTATTCATTCAAAGAGAAAAAAATATTCCCCTGTGCTCGATTCAATGCCCTACCCACGAAGGTTCTTGAGGGTCATTTTCTAGAAAATGATTATTTATTTATTTATTTATTTATTTATTTAAAACATTTGTACCCCGCCCCTCCTGCAAACAGCTTGGGGAGGCTTCCAACAATATAAAACAATATAAAACAGTTTAAAACAATCAACAGTTAAATACTTTAAAAACAGGGCCCCGGGAAACAATATCAACATTAAAACAATAGAACAGGGTAGGGGAGAAAAGCACAACCCTAATCCACCCTTCCCCCCTCCCCAAAGGCCTGGGAGAACAGCCAGGTTTTGCAACGCCACCAGAATGACAACAGGCTTGGGGCCAGGCGGGCTTCCTCCGAAAGGGAGTTCCAAAGGCGCAGCCTGGCCACTGAGAATGTCCTCTCCATTGTGGCCCCCTGCTTTACGCGGGGGACCTCCAAGAAGGCACCCCCGGCCAACTGCAGGAGCTGCTCTGGGGCGCGGAGGGTGAGGCAATCCCTGAGGTACAAGGGGCCCAGACCGTAAAGGGCCTTAGAGACCAACACTAAAACCATGAACCTAGCTCGGCACGCTATTGGCAGCCAATGAAGAGTCTGGAGCACACTTGTAATATGCTCCCAACGACCTGTCCCCATAAGGAGTAACTGGCAAGCGCATCCACGTCCAATTATGGAGACCGTCTTTGTCCTTTTGATATGCTAACTACGGAATCCACCCACCATATACTCTTTGGATGTCAGCTATTTGAGCCTCTTCGGTAAAAATTATTGAAGCACATCTCTGATAAATTCCCAGGCAGAACAGAGCAGGGGTTGCTGGAAACTGTCCTGAGTGATATTCACCTCATACCACCTTGATGGTTGTGAAATTTTTAAAATCAGTCATAATCTGTAGACACAGCTTTTTGGAATTTAATAGTTTAGGAGAAACTTATATGGACAATGATGGACTGATTGGATAGGTTTGGATAAAATGGGGAAATGGTATTGGCTACTATTTGCATTAACTGGGTAGGACTTGGATGGAAATTAATAGATACATTGTTGGGGTGGGTTTTTTTTGTGGGGTTGTATTAATCTCTCCCCCCTTTTTATTATTTTTATTGTTTCTGTGGTGTTTATATTTTTCTGTATATGTTGACAGGATGATATGTCAATTTTTTATTGTATATGTTGTGTTAAGGCAATGGCCAATGGTTATGCCAAAATAAAATAAACTTGAACTTGAACTTAAATATTCACTTCAGCTCTACTTGAGAACCCCAAAATGTCTTAGTCTTTACAACACGTTTACTTCTCTCTCTCTCTCTCTCTCTCTCTCTCTCTCACACACACACACACACACACACAAATGCAGTCATCAAACTGGATTTTTTTCTGCCACAATACATTTTGGATGCCCAAAGCTTAAAATGATTAGCTTCTACCAAGTGTACAAGGATTGGCTCAGAAATCAGCCCACTGCTTCAAGCTTCCCTGGGCCTTCTCTGCTCCTACAACATCTGCTGTCCATGAGAAAATATGTAAGGTGGCCTCATTGTCCCTTTTCACACAGACATTCTAACACTGATAAAAATGGGTGTTACCTTGGATTATACAAGTTTGAAGCCCTGCAACATGTATAATAAAATGTAACACCCATTTTATCAGTGTTAGAGTGTCTGTGTGAAACGGGTCATGGATCCACTAGAAAAAATCTCATTCTCTTCCTCATCTTATGAGAGGAGACTAAGCCACAAGGAAAAGACCTATAAAGCAAATACGCAGGAAGATGGGAAAGCCGGATAAAAAGAAGACAAGACAAAACAAAGAAATAAAACAGACAGAAAAGGACAAGCTAGAAACAGATGTCTTGATTCTGATCTAGTAGCTACAGAGCAGCTCCACTGAGATATGCATATGGCTTAGCAAAGAGAAAGACATAAATGAAGACAGTGCCCACTGTCCCTGGGCATGGAGCCAGGTCATACATAATATGAGTTGCCAATCTATCATAAGGAAACGGCTTCTGTATAGGAAAATATGCCAATCCTTGTGTTAAGGGTTTTTGAAGTATTCCTACAAGGTGGGCGGCAAAGCCAAAGGAGAAACTTCTTGCTGGGGCTAAACAAACATCCAAAGTGAATGCCAAGAACACATTCAGTAGACTCTAATTCATTTTAGTAGCCAAAGTGGTATTCATTCCCTGATTTGTTCGAATCATCACTTGAATTCAGTATTTCATGAGTGTTATTTTGGTCTGCCAAATAGTAGCGCCAAAGTAAACTAAATACCAAAGTGACCAAAATGTGCATGCTTCCCCATTTTAAGTTCCCCTGGGAACAAGGTACCCATTAGGGGGTTGCACACAGGTGGGAAGAGGCCTCCTCACTCCCCCCTAAGCCTACTCAGAAAAAGCCGAGCGGGTGGGTGCATCACTCAGCTGAGCAGCATGCAGGCTGGGGAGCAGCAACCTGGTGGTGGGTGAGTGAAACTGGGGAGCCACAGGTTCTGGGATTGGCATCCTGGGGTGGACCAGGCATTCTGGTATGCCCCAGTAACTCCCAGGTACCTGATATGCTACCCGCTACAGCTCTAGTCCAAATGCAGAACATTCACATGCAAAATTTAAAAAATCTGCCTATAACAGGGCACAGTTCCCCAGGGGTATGTCACTGCAGGGTCAGGTCTCTCAAACCAGTGTCGCTTTAGGGAATGTGCTCAAAAAGTCTTTTAACAGTCTTGGCAACAGTTCCTATTCAGTTACAAATTCTCCACCATTAGCAGTCTCTGTTAGTATTCACTACACTTTATACATAGTTTCACTAAGGCTAGAAAACAGCCCTCTGCCAACCTCGGACCTGTTACTAATCCAAGCTCAGCCAGGATCTTGTCTCTGGCTGGATGATCCACATATAAACAGTTTCATACCATATGGTACTAAGTTTGGCTTCTCCCTTAGGCCCTGTTGGGCACAGTCCCTCTTCGGTCCAGGCAAAACACTCTCAACTGCAGTCCAGTCACACACGCTTAGAGATCCAGGTGTCATCAGCTCCCAGCTGTTATCCTCACTTATCCCTCTCAGCTGTGGTTCCCTCAGTCTTGCCCAGCCAGGGTTCAGCACCATGGACAGAGGCCCTGCAGAAGTCTCAGCTCTTCACAGAGATGTTCTCCTGGTCACAGCCAGGCACAGACTGAAGCCTTCCCTCTTCTTATATTTGTAGGGTGGGTATGGTCAGCCCTCCAGGCTGTCAGCCCTTAAAGGGTCAGTGTTTTGCCACACTTTCTTTTATGTCTCGGCTGGGGTTTTTCTTTTTCTTACAGGGCTGGCCTCACCAAGCCCTTACCTGACTGTCTGGTTCAGTTCCCGGTCAGTGCCCATCCCTCTGGCTGGTGCCCACTGTGCAACAGCCCCATCGGGTTGCTCCATGTCACACTGCTAAATAGCATCACCAACAATACTGAAAACCAAAGTGAGTGAAATACCAAAGAAAATATACTGAAATACCAAAGGGATGGAAATGTCAAAGTGAAGAAAATAAAGAAATGAATATACAAATGTCACAATGCTGACAAGGATTATATCTTTATATCTCTGCAAATATAAAATGGCATATTCATTTCAGCCCTACGTCTTACCATCATAAAGGGTTATATTCTGCACACTAGAACACAGAGATTTGGTGCAGTTCTGCAGAAAGGGGGGCACAATAGTCTCTGGCAATGGGGAGGGAAGATTGCCCTTTAAATACCAGGGAAATGCCACTCACTATCACTGAAAATCAGAAAAGAGCCTTGTTTTTCACAGCGTCCTTAACAGTAGTTGATCCAATAAAAGACATTATCAGAAGTATTTTGCCTCCACCCAGTTGGGCAGCACTCAGCAATGCTCTTACATTTGGTGATGGTCCTTTCTCTCAATCTTGTCCTTATTAAGGAGTATCACACAGCTAGAACTGAACCAAGTACTCAAAAAATAAATAAATGGGTAAACCTGCCAAATATTTATTTATTTTTTATTTTATTTATTTTGAACATTTATACCTCATGCCCATCTTGCCTCAGGTAGCTCAGGGCAGCTAACAAAATATAATAAAACATATAAATATAAAAATACATACAAACACAACAATATAAAAACACTTGCTGGAGCTACAAGATATATCTCACTCATCCCAACCTTCCCTCCCATTACCCATCTCCCCTGCCAAAAGTGTGGCAGAACAGCCAGGTCTTACACTGTTGATGGAAGGAGGGAAGATCCGGGGACAGATGAACCTCTACTGGGAGGGAGTTCCACAGCCTTGGAGTGGCCACTGAGAATGCCCTCTCCATGGTCACCACCCATGCCACCCAGGGGACCTCAAGGAGGGCGCTCCCAAAAGACCACAGGGGCTGATCCAGGACCTATGGAGCGAGGTGGTTCTGCAGGTATGTGGGGCCTAGACCATTTAGGGATTTATAGGTCAAAACTAACACCTTGAATTGGGCCCAGAAGACTAGGCAGTCAGTGCAGAGAACTCCAAACAGAGCACCGGTGTTATGTGCGCCCAGTGCCCGATCCCCACAAGGAGATGGACTGTTGTGTTCTGCACCAACTGCAGTCTCCAAAATGTCACCAAGGGGAGCTCGACGTAGATCTCATTGCAGTAGTGCGATATACCCTATTGGAACTGAAAATGGCAGTTTAGGTAATAACTGATATCCGTTAGATATCCAGTTTGGTTTTTCTGAGTTTTAGCTCCCCCCCTCATTTCAGTTATTTTGGTTATATTATTACAGTAACATTTGAAATATTGCACATGCGCAATTGCCCAAAAGGAGGAAAATGAAATACCAAAATGGCCATACAGCTGAAATAACAGAACTGAAAAAAAGGAAGAAAGAAAAAGAAAAAGGAAATGGAATGCCCAGGGAGAAAAGATGGATATGTGAGTAGCTGATTTGGTTGCAGATATTCTTTTAGGTACTTTATGGGTTCCCAAAAATGTAAACAATGCCTGTGATTAATAAACCCTCCCAGTTTCACCTACAAACACAGCTATTCCCCATCTCATCCTATGATCACTGAAGCTGTGCACTGTGGGCCCGAATCCTGCACTCACTAAAATCAACAGATTTTTGTTGCAGTCCCCTAGTGCAATTGTACAGACTTCAATTACTGGGGAACATATATATTACTGGGCTGGCACTCCCATTAATCCTAATGCTGGTGCTGATGCTTCAAGGGCCAAGATTCAGATTTGGATACTTTTTCAGCTGTGTGCAGCTGGAAGGATTGATGGGAAATGATTCTCATTATTTCATGGGTCTGTTAATTTTCAGGAGGTCACTGCAGTCCTGAGCTCCCCGTCACACAGCCTGAGTGACCCTGAGAAGACAGCAGTGTCCTACAGCCTGGATGAAAGGCATAACGGGATCAGTGTCATACGCAATTGTTACTGAGATCAATAGTCTCCTCTGATAGTTGAAGGGTGGGCTCCCCCTCCATTCCTGGCTATTTTAAAATGAATTTAGTGCTCATGAAATGTGCTGAACAGACAACATGAAAACGGTGTCCTCTACGCATAGAGAATGCACAGCACGTTTCCTCTTTACTTGCCAAAGTGTCTCATCCCTGACCTCTCCATATTTCTTCAATGCTTGTAAAGGTCCCTATTGCTGCAGCATTACTTATCCTACACTTTATGTGACCCAAACACTGCACAATAGCCACACTTCTCTAGAATCTTATACTGTAATTACTGTGGGACGCAAATGTTCAGGATCACCATTAATGGCAGGTGTGTTTCAGTGACTAGGGCACTGACCGGAGAGTAAGAAAACATAGGCTCTAGTCCCATCTTTGTCACTGACCTGCTGGGTGACCTTGGTCATGTAATTTAATCTTTGTGCGCCTTGGATTTTGCTACCTGTAAAATTGAGATAATGACATTTGCCCTCCTATGTAAAGTAGTTTGAAAAATGTCATTTCCTTTTTTATATTCCACTTTATTTAATCTCATCCTATCCCTTTTCATTAAAGATTAAATGAAAGATTAATCAAAATTCAGAGGATGTTGTCAAGGCTAGTAGTATAGCTGGGTTTAAAAAAAGGACTGGATAAGTTCTTGGAGAGTAGGTCCAAACTAGAGGTGCGCATGTCATTTTCATTATTACAATAATGATAACGAAAATTGACATTTTTGTTATTGCAATAACAAAATGACAACTGGGAATAATGACAACAATAACGAAAATGACAACCGAGAATACAAAAATGACAACCGAGAATACTAACAATGGTAACGATACTGATACCGATACCGATATCAAAACAATAACAAAAATGATAACAAGAAACAAAAATGACAGTGTCATTATCATTGTCGCTATTATTAGTGCTGTGGCAGTTGGGTTTTGGAGGGAAAATGTAGAGAGGGGAGGAGGGAGAAGACATCTCGGAGTCTTAACTCTTGAACTGTGCCTGTGTTGGGAGGGGCGAGCAGCTCAGAAGTATATGATGGATGTATCCCTGGCCAATGAGCAGCACAAGCAGGCCCCAGCAGTCTCATGGCACTCTGTGATTGCTCAATGCCTGCTGCCTCCCACAACTAATCAGAATGGCTCTGGGGGAGGGCACTGGAACCCTTTATAATGGGAGGGCCAGGTTTTTTCTCTCCGTTGTGTGAGAGCTCTGCCTGTCAAGTTGCGTTTATAGAACTGTGGTGCTTTCACATAAAAAATCTCCCCCCCTGTACATTATATAGAGGTAGGTAGTATAGATTAGATATAGATATATGAATAATAATAATAATATATCTATTTACATAGCCATATATTTATTTACATAGCCAATGACCATCGTAAAAGAAAAACATATACGTATAAAAAACAATATATAAAACAACCAAAAAGATAACTAATCCTGCCAAGAACATATTTACAATTTGAGGAAACCCATAAAGCTACATAAGACTAATGGTCTAATACATCATATGTCCTAAATATTTAGCAAAGCCATCTTAGATTTTAAAACCAGGGAAAGAAACCTGGCAACACTAGCTGTTATAATAGGATCCTGATCCCTTAGAAGAAACACCACCTTCTCGGGGAAGAAAAAACTTCTTGCCGCAATAAGAGGTTCAATGTGTAATAGTCTCCAATTAGAATAAGCTCAGCAATCCAGTAGTATGTGTTCAATCATCTCACGTACCATTCTATGATCTTTAAGGCTACAATATTGGCGAACCCTTTCATTGCGTGAGATTCCTCTCAGTCTGCCTTCAGTAAATGCCGAGGGAAAGACCTTAAACCTTGCCAAGGTAAATGATACTCTGTTTTGGCCTAGTCTAGGATTGGACAAATAGGAAGCCCCTTCTAGAGGGGTCAAAAGATCAGTATACATCTGTGAGACCTTTTGACAGTCAATATGCTCCCTTGTAAACTGAGCCTCCTGATCTTTTAATCTAGATCTAATTTCGGTCAAAGCTCTATGAAAAGGGAAAGATAGAATATATGGTATAGAGAAACCCAAAGAATGAAGGGTTTCCTCAACCTTGCCTGGCCACTGGCCAACAGCTGAATACATGGCCACCGGTGACAAGGAATCTGTCTGAATTAAATGTAGCCAAAATTTCAAAATGGCTAATTTAGCTAATACAGCAACTTGGTTGATACCTGCCTCTGCCCTGAGAAGAATCGCAGGTGTACCTTTGGGTGCATGTAGGATAGAACATAACATTCTATTCTGTTCTATGTCAAGATCATCAATCATAGCGATACTCCAGACTGAGGCTCCATATAGCAATTGAGGTACAAATTTGGCTTTGAGTAATTTCAGGGCTGGCCTAAATAGTTTTCCCCCCTTAGCCCAATAAAAACCAATGATACCTTGGCATGTGGTCCTTGCCGCTGCCCACGCAGATTTATAATGCATACGCCAAGAAGGAGCAGCAGAAACAATAACTCCAAGATATTTGTAAAATTGAACCTGTTCAATACAATGGGACTCCATAAACCATTTATGATGTATTGGGGCTTTACCTATCACCAGAACTTTAGTCTTAGTATAGCTAATTTGTAATAGTTCTTCTCTGCAATAAGTACAAAAAGCTGCCATCAGCCTCCTCAGCCCTATCTGAGTACCAGCTATAAGCGCCGTATCATCCGCATATAATAGGGCAGAAAACGACTGGTTTCCTAGCTCTACTGGATGGTAAGATGGGTTCGTAAGGGCCTCCTTCATGTTATTTAGATATAAACTAAATAATAGGGGTGCTAAAATGCAACCTTGTATGACTCATCTTAAAACCTCTATAGGTTGTGTAAGACTACCCTGCCTTTTCATTCGCACTTGTAGTGATGTATGTGCATGTACTGCCTTAATTAAGTACAGCAGCCTAAGATCAATTGGATACTGCATTAACTTCTGCCATAATCTCTCTCTATTAATTGTATCAAAGGCTGTCTTTAGGTCAACAAAGCAAAGATATAGATATGTATTATAGTCATATAGATTAGATTAGAATAGTTATATAGCTAATTGATTAGATAATAGTTTTCCGTTCCCCCTCCCCTGTCTCGCTTAGATTTAGATAAATATTAGTTATGCACAGGAATCAATAATGATACTGATACCCAAAATAAAATCTTTGTTTGAAATGGTACCGATATCAATAATGATAACAAAAACAATAACAATAACAAAAATGATATTAAATATGATACCAAAAATAACAAAAACAATAACGACAACAAAAATAACATTGTTGTTAATAACGATAATGAAAATGACGTTTTTGAATAACAAAAATGAAAAAGGAAAACGACATGGGGGCCTGATGTCGTTACACACCCCTAGCTATTAGCCAAGTAGCTTATTGGATGAACTTCTTACTGTCAGGAGCTGGGAGTGAACAACGGGGAGTGGATTACCCATTGTGACTGTTGGTTCTTCTCCCATGCGATCAAGATTGGCCACTGTTGGAGGACAGGATGAGCTTGATGGACCATTGGTCTGACTCAGTATGGCACTACCTATGTTTTTATGTTCTTAACCCTGACTTGTCTATTAGAAAAAGGAAAACGTTACTGTAATTAATTTTTGATGTTTCATTAAATATAACATCCCTTCATAAGCATTACAGGCTCATATACTACAAATATGTTTTTAATTGTCATTTATTTTTGGGCCACGTGTGTTGGGGCTTGGGAGTTGCAATTTGTTTTAGTTAAATTAGCAACTAAAATGAACTTTTCTACATTTTTTAATAACTACTAATTTAATTAACTCAAATGTATATTCAAACAAAGTAAATTTGAAAATATTTGTTTTCATTTTGACCCCATTACACTCTATACAGCTGAGCCTACTATGAGACGGCAAAAGCACTCCATGAAAGACAGAGGGGAAGGAGAGGGAAAGAGAGAGAGAGAGAGCAGTCAGGAGACATGATTGGCCTCCCTGTTGGTCAATTGGCATTGGGAACATGTCAGGTATCAGTTTGATGGAGATAGAGAACCCTGTGATAGGTCTTTCTTTAATTCTGCCTGCAACTTGGCAGTGTGAATCAGGGGAATGGGAGGAGCACAATGGGGAAACTTTATACCCCGCCCCTGTGAGAGCCTGGAGGATCCCAGCAGTGATCCATTCACTGGGCACACAAGGTTCACATGTGGCAGGACCTGGTAAAGGTGGTGGTGGAACTCCTGTCCTGTCTGCCAAACCAGCATGTCAAATGAATGGGTGTTCTCTGCGGCAGACAACATTGTGAGTCCATGCCATTCATGAGTGGTGGAGCAGCTGGAGTTACAAAAGGTCCTTTAGCTGCTGGGGTTCTCTGAGCTGTCCTATGAGTAGGCCTGAGCAGCACACTGCTAACTCTAGG
>QEPC01005015.1:540823-587972 GCA_003113815.1 Sphenodon punctatus | reverse complement strand
GGGGCTTTATGCCCCCGCTACTTCCGGGTGGGGGGGAGGGGACAGGACAGCCCACGTGGCTGCCCTCTGCGTTCCCCCCCCTAACCCCCAACCTCACAGTTGATGTTTTCTCCCCACAGGTGTCCAGCGGGGATGATGAGCAGCGGCGGCGGCCCCAGCGGCAGGCGTCAGCGGCGGCGGTAGCAACGGCGGCAGCAGCGAGGCAGGCAAGCCCCCCCGCACCAGCAGCAAGCAGGTCAGTAGTGAAGATGTTCCCCCTGCAGGCAGGCTCCTGCCCAGCCAGCCCCCAAGCCCCTCACCACTCACCCCAGAGCAGTGACCTGGCTCCAGTCTGAGCACCGAGGCCGCAGCATATGGAAGCGGGAGGGGCGGGGCCTCGACGTGGACTATACATGGTTCCCACGCTCTAGGGCAAGTGCTGTAGGGTTCAGGGGCTGGCTGGGTGGGGGTGAAGCAGCTCCTGTGACCCAAGGCACCCTTCCTGTTGTTCTGAGGCCCCCTTCCTGCTGCTGATGAACGTTGCTTTCCCCACCCATTCCCTGCATGGAGATGGATGGGGAGCTGTGGCTGCTAGCGTCCCAGAGCCATCTGCTGGAAGAGTTTTCCCCTGCACAGAAGAATCGCTGGCTCGCAGTCCAGATGTATTTAATAAAGAAAGAAAGGTAGCAGGAGGACCAAATGTCTGCCAGTGCGGCAAAATGAGGAGGTGAAGGAGTCTATTAGAGTCAAAAAGACATCCTTTAAGAAATGGGAAGCTAGTGCTAATGAAGAGAATAGGAAAGAGCATAAGCATTGCCAAATTAGATGTAAGACATTAATAAGATAGCCCAAGAGGGAATTTGAGGAGTGGCTTGCTAAAGACAAATAATAATAATAAAACCTTTTTCAAGTACATCAGAAGTAAAAAGCCTGCTAGAGAGTCAGTTGGGCCATTAGATGACGAGGAGGTGATAAGGACATTGCAGAGAAAATGAATAAATTCTTTGCTTCGGTTTTCACTGCTGAGGATGTTGAGGGGATACTTATGCCAGATCCAGACTTTGTAGGTGAAGAATTGGAAGAAATGTCACAAATAAGTGTGACTCTGGAAGAGGTTCTAGAGCAAACTGACAAACTAAATAGCAACAAATCACCAGGACCAGATAATATTCATCCTAGAGTTCTGAAGGAGCTCAAATATGAAGTGTTGCAGACCTACTATTGGTAATTTAACCTATCAATTAAATCTGCCACTGTACCAGAGAATTGGAGGGTAGCAAATGTAACACCAATATTTAAAAAGGGCTCCAAAGGTGATCTTAGAAACTACAGACCAGTAAGCCTGATGATGGTGCCGGACAAACTGGTGGAAAAGGTTGTTAAGAACAGAATTACTGAGCATGTTGATAAGCATGGCTTAATTGGGGAAGAGTCAACATGTATTTTGGAAATGGAAGTCATGTCTCATTAAACTATTGGATTTTTTTGTGGGTGTAAATAAGGACATTGATATGGATGAGCCGGCCAATATATTGTATCTGAACTTTCAAAAGGTTCTTGATAAAGTCTCTCATGAAAGACACTTGAGGCAATTAAAGAGCCATGGGATAAGAGGCAGTATCCTTCTGTGGATCGGCAACTAGTTAAAAGATAGGAAGCAAAGAGTAGTACTAAATGGTCAGTTTTCACAATGGAGAGACGTAACTAGTGGTGTGCCCCAGGGATCTGTACTGTGACCGGTGTTGTTTAATGTATTCATTAATTATCTGGAGAAGGGAGTAAAGAATGAGGTGATCAAATTTGCAGATGACACAAAGTTATTCAAGGTACTTAAAACCTGAGCACACTGCAAAAAACTTCAGGAAGATCTTGTGAGACTGGGTGACTAAGCATCCAAATAATGGCAGATGAAATTTAATGTGGACAAGTGCAAAGTGATGCATGCAGGGAAAACTGTAAGGCAGAAACTTATTGTTTGTTCTGTTTGGGTTTCTGTTCGGGAACATCCTTTGGTACATTCAACATGTTTGCCATTTAGCAGTCATACCATTACATGCAGCTGCTTCAGTACTTCCAGAAATGTTATTTTCATCATTTCTGATATTGTTGGCACTCTACGCTTTTGTTTTCTGGTGGGCTTTATTGTTTTGTTTTGTTAATTTCATTACATTTTTCTCTTGCCTTTTGTTTTTGTTAACATTTTGTCGTTTTTGATTTAGTGGTGGATTTAGTTCCCTACCTGATAGTTTGAGAACCTCAGCTGTAAAGCCCCAGTGGTGTAGATGTAAGTTATACTCATTGTTGTCCACTCCTGATTTGATTCCACCAAGCAAGAATCTTGAGGCACGTTGCTGTTTTAAGAGCCTTGCTGCAGCTGGTCAGAGGAATCAAACTACACAGAGTTTATTTTTCATTTGTCCATACAGAGACAGTACTATGGTGTCTGAGCACTAATTCTTTTTATTTGGCCAGGCATTCAATGGGTACATGGATAAGACATAAAGACATAAAGGTTGGGGGGGGAATGGGGGGGTGTTTTTAGCTCTCTCGAGTTTTTATTATTTATTCATATATTTGTATTTTATGTATTTATTGTAATCTGCCCTGAGCCTCAGGGGATAGGGCGGGATATAAATAAATAAATAAACAAATAATCTGATCTTGCATTTTTAGGTGGGAACAACATCTTTTGTTGTAAGCTGTTGTGAAATGTTGATACCCACTGAAAACAGCTTGCCATTCTCTGTTTAGACGTGGCTGCATTTCACTTGGTAAACTGCATCCTCTCTATAAAGTATTTAAAGCAGCAGGGAAGAAAGGAGCAATATAAATGTAAGATATTAGAGTGCTGATCTGTGCACAGTCCCCCCCCCCCCTCCTTATTATGACACGGATGGTCATGAATGTTGAGATGTTGGCATTTATATAACATAATTATTATTTTCTAGTGGGAAGAAATGGCTTGGAGCATCTGCATTTGCTGAGCTCTGCAAACAAATATACAATGGAGATTTCCAAGGGAGGCATGACTTGATTAGTGTCATTCTACATTATCTGTTAAATAAGAATTCAATTGTTCAAATGGGTTTGCAGCTATGGTATTTATTAAATCTCTGGCACAGTTAGCAAAGTGTTATGCTTTTCTTTATCAGTTGGTAGTTTGCTAATAGACAATTTGAATCTTAAGCACAGATATTACATTCCAGAGGCTTAATTTAGTATATTACCCTTGCTAGCTAAATAAACAAAAAGCAGTTAAACATTTATTTTATTTTTTTGAGGAAGGATGGATACAGTTAATGAGTAATAAGTCCTTCCAATGATTCTCTGTCTTCTCCCCCAATATCAGTTCCAAAAATTAAAAACACACAGAGGAAAGCAGTGTCTCCTTTAAGTGACCCAATTCCCTAACCACATTTTTTCTGGATGCTGTTAAATATCATAGTACTTCTGGGAGTCAGTTGATTCTGAGCGTCAAAGGGAAAGGGGTTTTCAGAACTTGGGGGAAGCAACAGAACTTAATTAGGGAAAAGAGGAATCGATACACAGAGAGGAGGCTGTGAAACAAGAGCTTCTAAATGGCAATGTAATCCCCAATAGGGAAACCATCTGTGGAAGATCTGAAAACTCATCTGCTTTGGTGTGTGTGTGTGTTTCAGACAGAAAGAGAAAGAGGCATGGAGAGAGAGAGGGAGAGAGCTAATACTTTTACCAGCACAAGAATCAATAGCAACTTTAACTGACTGGGAGCATCTGGACAGCCATCCTTACTCATGCAAGACAATTGGGACTACTGCAGGGCTTCTTACAAACAGGGGTGATTGGTTTAAAGTAGAGCTGAAACTCGTGCTCAAGGTTTTAATCATTCCTGTCGAAATCCCGGTTCTCGATACCAGCTCAACCATATTGAGAACATTGCGGTACTTGGACAATTATCTCAATCACAATTTTGAGTCTCGATTGTACCGAAAATTTTATTACCAGATCCTGTCATCCCAGTTCTCATTGACTTATATTGATTACCATGCCATATACCACATGGCCATACCATTTAACTTTTTGACATAAAGTTCTAATTCTGAGTTGGTAATTCCTTACATTCTTCCCTTTGGGGTCAACAAGCTGGAAGGGAACAATTCTGATTGACAACCAATTTGGGTTTCCAGGATTCAACTGGCACAGGATAGGGGGACTATAAGGGGACAATTCTGATTGGTTGCCAACTAGGGCTGAAGCGGCAATTCCTTTTTCTGCTCCGCTATTTCATTCCACCATTTCAGAATTGCCCATAACTTTCTGCAGCTTTTCCGCAAGCATTTCACAAATTCTTCCGGCATTCTGCTAAATCAGAAACTGTCAGAACAATCTCAGAAACTTTTGGAACAAATGTTGTTCTGCTACTTCGCAGTGTTGATGAAAATTGCAAACGATTGAAACTGTTGGAACAAACATTTTTCTACTATTTTTTGCAGCCGGCGGAAGTAGTGGAATGAAAGTAGCGGAATGAACATCTCTATCACAACATGCCACTCATTGCGGAAGATCTTTTCCATTGGAAAAAGCTACCACAGCAGCTTGCCATTTCAGCCCTATATGCCAACATTCCAGGGGACAGGATAAACCCTTTACACTGGGTATTTTCAGACGTTACGAGATCACGCTCCACCATGGTGAATCCCCACACAGTAACGTCTGTTGGAGGGAACGGAAGTCCCCCCCCCCCCCAAGGTGTTCACCTCCATGAATCCCGGGGGGGAATCACATTCAACACACAAACGGAGGTCCTGGCCAGACCATCTCCATTTTCATGTTGAATGTGATTCCCCCCCACCCCATGATCAAGGGGACCGTAACATCTGTTCTCCTACCATGGTCTGGAATCAGCGGCGGGATTCCTGGCTGTGGTCAATGTGGGCGGGCGTTGTGGCCGCATTGCCATGGTGCCCGCCCATCTCCCAAGAGGGCGGGCAGCCTAGGGAGAGTGGGGGGGCGGGGCCACGCGGCCCTGCCCCCCCCTTGATTCCACGCCGGGAGCAGCCAACATGTCTGTTGGCCATTGCGTGTTGGCCCCGGTGGGGAATCAGTAGGGTGTTTCCGTGGTGGGGCGAATTGAGTCCTGTCATGTCTGAAAATACCCACTGTTGCCATATTCCCCCTCTCTTGCTGGTGACTTCACAGTGGCTGCTCGGGGTAAGCATATGCATGACATGTGCAAGTCTTCTATCTTTGTGTTATTAAATTATATGGAAATTCTACTCATCAGTTTTCCTAGTATTTTTCTCTCATTATTGCATAACCCATCATGGAAGTAGTAGGACTTTTAAAATTTTATGTTACGTTTTTTTTTATTTTTTCCATTGGGCAGCAACGTACCTGGGAATTGAAGATGGGACAGATGGAACTGCTCCTCCTAAATCTCCAAAGAGGGATATTGCTATCTGGGCACTGGGGCAGTCTGTGGTTAGGGATACTCATACCTGGCTGGCATGGGTTGGACTGAGTCCATGTACAAGTGTTCTTGTACATTATGTCATTCACACAAGAAAAAGGTAATGCATATGGTCAAAATGGCTACCATGACAGCACTGGCACCATTTTGATAAGGGCTGCACATGCACAGCACAGCCATGGCAGCAATTTTATGCACATGCACAGTTGTGTTTTTTCTGAGAAATCTCACCAAGATCTTGTACTTGGATTGAGATCCTGTCATGCTCTCGATTCCAGTTCTCAATTCTGGTGAATTTCTCGCAAGATTTTTTTTTAAAAAAAATAATTGTTTGGCCCTAGTTCTAAGTGATAAGGTGCTATTCATTTTATTGTGTGCTGTCCATCTATATCAGGTACATATATGGCTCTGTAAGGGTCAGCTCTCAGAAGTGCTGCCATTCCTATATTCTGCTTGGACTGGAGACACCTCTTTTTATATACTTCTGCCCCAGAGAGTTCTTACCCTATCAATCCTTGGGGAAAGAGGCTATTTTCTCAGGGAACAACCTCTGGCTTTTTGTCACCCTTCCCTGGTAGGTTCTGCCCTCTCATTCCAAGCTCTTCCCGTATGAGTGTTCCCTGTTTCTTATACAGCCCTCGATTGGCCCTAATTGAACTACTACCTGCTCAACTGCATCTAGATTAAATTGCATGGAAAACTTCCTGATTGTAAGGACAACCACTGGAACAGGCTACCTGGTGGAATTGTGGATTCTCCATTATTACAGGCTTTTAAGAAGAAGAGGAAGAGCAACATGGCCAAATATCTGAGCTGATTTTATTCTAGTCCTCATCTGAATGCACAGAGTGAGATCATGCGATGTGGGAAGATAGAAGCTACTGTGGCCCCTGGGGTAATTTAAACAGCCCTGGGACTAAAGTTGTTTAACTTCCAGTGTGAGTTACTTAGAAACTCCACAGTGCTATAATGCAGCTCCACATGCCACAGTCAGACATACAAGGGCTAACCATGATAGGGGAAGGTGTTGCAGTTGCACCGGATCCCAGGAATATGTGGAGCCCCTGCTCCTTGGTGAAGCTGTATCCCCTGACTGTGGATTTGTGTTTTTCATTTTTTAGTTGTAATCTTATTTGTATGTTTTGTGATGGCCTTTGGTCATACAATAAACTTGAAATGAAATGAAGGGATTAGATTGCACCAGGACCTAGCTACAACACCGCTGCACTACAGTCTAAGGAGTATCCTGCAATACCTGTCCTGAGGAAATCCTTCTTCATCTGGATCTGAGATTTTAAACCTACTCTGGCACTTTTCTCTGTCACAGAGGGGCTGAAGTAGGGACAAGGCTCTCACCCCAACCACCGTATCTCCTATGACCTCCAGCGCCGCTCTTCTATCCAGCCATAAGCATTTCCCAGAATACTGATGGAATCGCTGTATGATATCTCACCAGCCTGATTTCCATTTCATAGATATATATCAGGCAGAGAGAGTGGCATTCTCAGTGCAAGTCTGTAAATCAGGCAAGGCTCCTGTCTCAATACAGAATGAAAAATAGCCCTTTTAGAACTCTGATAACATGGATCAGCATGAATTGATATGAGCAAGAGGCATAAAGCCTAGTGTTTTGTATTCAGATTTTCTGCATAAAATTACAATGGCGGAGATGTGGCATCTCATTTTAGCACTGCCTTCAAGGCACTTTTTAATTCTGTATCCATTGAGAGCTGCACATAAATTACAATAACCTTTTCATATAGTGGCACCAATCACAAGTTGTAACAATCACAGAAACAAGGTGTGACTGTGTTATGGATTTAAGGAAAGAGGTGGATAAACAGCAGCTTCCATTCTGATGCTTCTTCATGTTCCTGGGATCCAACCTTTAGGATTCTACAGGTGAAATTTTGGAAATTAAAGGTTGTGAAGGAGGGCATGCCAAGGGATACTGTGATTTCCCCACCCACCCACCGCTAGAAGAGGGAAGCGTCGACTACTATCAGATCTGAAAGGTCAGTAGGAGAAGAACAGTGTCTCCCCACATTCCCACACCGCACTTTAGCTCCTGACCCCACCCCATGAATGAGCCCTATGAAGGCAGTTAGGAAAGGAAACTCCTAGAAAGCCAGGCATGGAGAAGGCAGATATTCCTGTCAGCACAAATAAAACAAGCACAGGGAGCCTTTAATTCTGTTAGAGGGGTAGGGTGACAAATAGGAGAAGGCAAATGGCAAGGTGGAATTACTTCAGGGATTGCAGATGTCTGAGGAGCCACATCTAGGACTTGACTGAAGGGGATGGAACTGAGTACTTCTAGAAGGAGCTACAGAGCTACGTTAGGGTAGAGGCTGCCGAGTCCTTCACCTCCAGTTAACATGTTAATGATCATCCCTTATTCCACAGCCCCACAGACTCATAGGGTACTTTCAGACGATACGGGGCCCTTTGGCCCCGTACCGGCACCACCGGCTTCGTTCCCCGCCGGGGTCACCCCGTAATGGCACAACAGACGTGCCGGGGGGATCCCGGCGGGGAAAGTGGGAGGGGCCGGGGCCGCGCGGCGCAACGTGCGGCCGCACGGCCCCGCCCCCTCCACGCACCCCGCCGCCCGCCCTCCGAGGAGACGGGCGGGCGGCGGGGCCAATGCGGCCGCCGCGTCTGGCCGATCGTGCCACGGCCCGGGATCCCGCCGGGGATCCCGGGCCGTGGCACGCGGCCAGACGTTACTTTTCCTTGGCCACGGCCCGGGGTCCATTTGACCACGCTTCCCGGGACCTTCCCCCGGCTAGCCCGGGAAGCGTGGTTCAAACGAACCCCATGTGCCGATTGACCGTGGCCAACATCTGGCGCGCCGCAAACAGACGTACGGGACATGGTGACCACAGGTGGGTATTCACCGTGGTTCACCGTGTCAACGTCACGTCTGAAAATACCCATAGAATGTCATGGGTGTTGCTTGTCTGAGAGCCCCACAGCTCCATAGAACTCATTCATTTCAGCAGCAGCCCAGCTGCACGTAGTGGGGAGGAAGCAAATAGCATCTGGGCCATACACAGGAATCCTGATAGTGCCCAGGCAGGAGCTCTGGTGATCCTTGTGAACAGGGGCCTCTGCAACAAGCACAACATGCAGATGTCTCAAGTTTTGACAGTGATGGCCAGAGTGATGGGGTGCTCTGCTGTTCTGATAACTACTGCCAGTGCCAGAAGCAGGGCATAAGGACCACAGGATTTGTCTGCAAAAGAGGGACTGGATGCCTAATTCAGGACTGTTCAGAGGTATGGAACTGTAGCCCAGGTCTTAATGATGCTGTCGCTCCTCCCTTTGCAGGATTCCCCCTTTGCTTCCCCTCCCCCCTTCTCAATTTTAGAAAGTCTCTTGCTCCTTTGTTGAAAGATTTGTTTCTATAATAAGCAAAGCATTCCAAATACAAGTAAATCACACAGTGGGGCTGGAAAGCCCTATGAAGCGTTCATAAAAGAAGACAAATAAGTAGTATTAACAGACTGCATGGTGGTGTGTGTGGATGGGGGGAACTATAAAGTTTATATTGCCACCTGCAGAACTTACTGGAGAATAATGAATTCCTGGCAAATGTCTGACAATAAAAACTTTACAGCCATCTGCATCATTGTGGGGTTTGTTTATTCCACTTGCTCCTTTAACTGTTGTTCTTCACTCTCCAGGATACATGCCTAAGGCTCATTATTGGTCATGGAAGTCACAGAGGTCACAGATTCCATGACTTCAGGAGACCTCTGTGACTTTCAGGAAGCTGGAGCTTGGGAGAGCTGGATAAGGGCTGCAGGGTTAGCCAAGCTATCGCTGCCACAGCAGGGCCGTCAGTGATAGAGAGCCAGGGAGGGGATTGGGAGGTCAACCAAGCCTCCACCTCGGCAGCAATGGAGCTCTTCTGAGCAGGGCCATCAGTGCATCTGATGTAGCAGCTTTGGACTGCGAGACCAAACAAGCTGCAGCGCAGGCAGCATGGCAGGATCAGGGCCAGAAGTTAAGCAGTAGCAGCAGGAGGAGAGGAGACTGGGTAGCAGCTGCTGCAAGAGGAAAAGGAAGGGGATGAAAGGAAGAACAGCAGTGGAAGTGGGAAACACTGAGGAGTCACGTAGAGGGACACCTCCCTGTCCGCAGTAGGGGTGTGCATTTTGTTTAGGAAAATCTCATTTTTGTTTTTATAAAAAGGAAAACAAAAATGAATTACAAAAAATTATCAAAATATCGTTTTTGTAATCTGGCCCTCAGACAGTCATTTTGGTGGGGGAAGACTGGTAAATAACTTTGGGACGGGAGGAGAGAGCAGACAGCATGGAGTCAGGAGACATGAACGATGTCTTTGCTGGCCAACGAGCTATGCAAGCACGTCCCAGACATTCGCATGGCACCCTGTGATTGCTCAAGGCTTCCAAACCAATCTCCCAGGACCAATCACAGGGGCTGTGGGCAGGGCACTGTGAAACTTTATATTGTCACAGCCATGCTTTTTTCCTTTTGTTCGGCATTAGCCTCTCCTATGTCAGGTAGCGTCTTCAGAACTGTGCTCTTGAGCAATTATTTTCTTTAGCCCTTAATGTTCTTCTCATTTCTTCCTCAAACCAATCACATCACAACACCCATCCCCACACAACCTTTGTGTTTCAATCCTAATCCCAATACCTATAATTCTTCCTCATGCCTTTCCTACAACCCCATTATTCCTAACCCTCCCCTGTCTGTGTTAGAGTTAGGTACAGGATTTCTATAGATATTATAGTCAGTCTTATAGGATATATATAGGATGTTTGGAGAGTGGAAGACAGCATCTCCAGAGAATGAGCAAATACCAGAGATTCTCTCTGTAACAGTGGTACAAGATGGGTTTCTGATGTGATGCCAATTTTGGCCAGCATAAATGTCAATCATGTATCCTCATCATGTCTCTCTCTCTCTCTCTCTCTCTCTCTCACACACACACACACACTTGTTACTGGGAAGTTGGATGCATTTGCTTTGGAGAGAGATACTAAAATATTCTTGTATGTCCTCTGTCACTATGCTGCAGGATGTCTTTGGAATGCCAACTTGCCAGCGAGAATGTGTCCAATGTCCATCATGTCTCTTGATTGATGGTCTGCTTCTCCCTGCCCTCTCCCTTGCTGCCTGAAGTCCCAGTTATGTCCTGGAATTTTCATTTTTGTCACACACAAAAATTAAGGACTAGTTTTATACTATTTTTTGCACAACTTCTGTTAAAATCACAAATGTGCAATTGCTTAAAAGGACGGGGCCTTGTATCTTATCATTCTGAAATTTGGCAGGAATCATCCCTACGGTGAGTGGAATAACCTACCCACATTACATCCAAATTGAATGGAAAACAAAGATGTTACAGCTGGAAATGTGTGCACAAACCATGCAATGATTAAATTGCTTATATAATCAGGACCCTTCATTCAATCTTTCTGGAATTTGGCAGGGATGATCCCTTGCATAAAGTGTCTAAGGGGTCGAAAGGCAATCCAAATTGGTTGGAAAACATGTTATGTGTGCACAAACCATATAATGTCAATTGCTTATAAAATAGGGACTCTTTGTCCAATTTGTAAGAATTTGGCAGGGATGATTCTTTGGGTGAGGGGTCCAATTTGTCCACATTTCACACAAATTGGATGAAGAAATTACAGCCAGAAAACTATTTCCCATTGAAACCAATGGGAAATATAAAACAAAAACAAACCCAAAAATTATCAATTACAAAAACCAGAAAAACGAAAAAGAATTCAATAACAAAAACAAAAATGAAAAAGGTTCCTGCTGCACCCCTAGCAGTGTGTTTCAAAAATAACTTTTGCGCACCTTTTCCTCGGCCAATAAAATTTGCTGCTATTCTGTGGTCAAGCATGAAGAGCGGCTACATAATTAACCTTGAGGGACTGAGAGTGAAGGAGTGAGGGGAATGGGATGAAGGAGTGAGGGGACCAGAGTGAAGGAGTGAGGGGAGTGGGGTGAAGGAGTGAGGGGACCAGAGCGAACGAGTGATGGGAGTGGGATGAAGGAGTGAGGGGACCAGCGTGAACGAGTGAGGGGAGTGGGATGAAGGAGTGAGGGGACCAGAGTGAACGAATGAGGGGAGTGGAGTGAAGGAGTGAGGTGAGTGGGATGAAGGAGTGAGGGAAGTAGAGTGAAGGAGTGAGTGGAGTGGGATGAAAGAGTGAGGGGAGTGTGGGGCGAAGGAGTGAGGGGGGTGGGGCGAAGGAGTGAGGGGACTGGGGCAAAGGAGTGCAGGATAGAGGCAAGTGAAGGGATGAAGCCTAATTCAGCTGCAGTCCCTGCTTGAATGGCCACACTCCTCTTGCTGCCTTTCCCAGCATGATTTAGCTGGACCTGCCGCAGGTACAATTTGTGGCTGAATCACAGGCAAATGGGAGAACCATGAGTTTCTCAAATTTTCCCATGACTTCTCCATGATTTTTGGGGATATTTCTGATGCCAAAACCTTAGCCTTTCATGCCCCAGTATGTTACTATGTGTTTGTTCCTATGAACTTGGCTAATAGTCTGAGTGAGAGGTGGTAACATGGACATCTTTACACACACCTTAAAGTTCCAGATTTTTCAGTCTTCTGGGTTTACAAGTCCACAAGTAAATTCTGGAGGCATTTTTCACACACACACTGCCCTGAGGCAGTTCCTGGAAGCATTCTTCACAGAAACACTGCCCTGAGGAAGCCTAAAGTAGCCGCAGATATAGTCATGAGGGGCTGCCATGGAAACCAAGTGACCACAGCTGCCTGGAGCAAAGTAGTTTTCTAGGAGAACTTTTTACACACAAAAGTTCTGGGAGAAGTGCTATGCAGAAGTTCAAAGAGTTGAATGCTTAAGATCTGGGGAAGTGATTTAGACACACAGAAAGTTCAGGATGTAACAGCAAACATGCAGGAGAAATGTGTGTGCAAAAACACCCATCAAAAAGGCCTAAGTGAGAAAGCTAAAAGCCAATGGGATTTGGGCTCCTTGTCTAGTTAGATGCTTTTGATAATTTTACCTGGCTCATAGTACCAAAGTGACTAGGGCAGTTGCTACTCGTGCATTTTAAATGTTCCACAAGAGAAAGGAGATGAAGGAAAACTTAGATTAACTCTTAGTTCTGATATATGTGGGTATGTATTTTCAATACGTTTCATTCAATTTATGTTTATATTAGAGGGGATTTCTAGGGGTGTGCATATCATTTTTGTTACTACAATAACGATAATGAAAATTGTTGCTTTCATTTTCATTATTGCAATAATGAAAATGACAACAGAGAATAACGACAACGATAACAAAAACAACAACTGAGAATACCAAAAACGACAACCAAGAATACCGATAATGGTAACGATAACGATATCGATACCAATATTGATACTGATATCGATATCAAAAAGATACCAAAAACAATACCAACAACGATAACAAAAATGATAACAAAAACGATAACAAGAAACAAAAACGATAATGTCGTTATCATTGTCATTATTAGTGCTGTGGCAGTTGGGTTTTGTAGGGGAAATGTAGAGAGGGGAGGAGGGAGAAGACATCTCGGAGTCTTAACAGGGTTGAACTCTTGAACTGTGCCTGTGTTGGGAGGGACGAGCAGCTCAGCAGTATCTGATGGATGTATCCCAGCCAATGGACAGTGCAAGCAGGCCCCAGCAGTCTCATGGCACTCTGTGATTGCTCAATGCCTGCTGCCTCCCACAACCAATCAGAGGGACTTTGGGGGAGGGCACTGCAACCCTTTATAATGGAAGGGCCAGGTTTTTTCTCTCCGTTGTGAGAGAGCGCTGCTTGTCAGGTTGCGTTTACAGAACTGTGGTGCTTGCACATAAAAAATCCTCCCTAGCCCTCATTGTATTATTTATTTATTTATTTATTTATTTGGTATTCCCAACAATGCCTTTCCTTCCTCATACCCTACATTTTATCTTCTCCCTTTCCCTGCCCTTCTTCCCCCTGTACATTATATAGAGATAGAAAGTATAGATTAGATATAGGTACGACTTTATGGTATGGTAGATTAGAGATAGAAATATATTATAGACATATAGATTAGATTAGAATATTTATATAGATAATTGATTAGATAATAGATAGTTTTCCTTTCCCCTTCCCCTGTCTCCCTTAGATTTAGACAAATATTAGTTGTGCACAGGAATCAATAATGATACCAATACAAAAAATAAAATCGTTTTTTTTAAATGGTACTGATATCAATAACGATACCAATAACGATGACAAATATCAATACCTATAACAAAAACAATACCGTTATCAACATCGATACTGATAATGATAACAAAAATGATATCAAAAATGAAAAAAAAATGATAACAAAAATGATAACGATAACAAAAACAAAAACAACATTGTCGTTAATAATGATAACAAAAACAATATGAAAACGAAATTGAAAATGAAAAATTAAAATGACATGGGGGCCTGGTGCACACCCCTAGGAACTTCCTCACTCAGCTTTTTTCAGTGTGTGTGTGTGTGTGTGTGTGTGTGGTGGGGTTAGGGTTAGTGTGTCCGAGGGGGGGGGGAGTGAGGAGGCCTCTTCCCATCTGTGTGCACTCCTCTAATGGGTCCCTCATTCCCAGGGGGACCCAAAATGGGGAAGTGTGTGCTCCCCTGATATGGATCTCCCTGGGAACAGGGGACCCATTAGGAGGCACACACAGATGGGTGCGATCTCCTTGCTCCCCCACCCACTCAAAAAAGCCAAGCAGGGAGGTTCCCTGCTCAGCTGAGTGTTGCATGGGCCAGGGAGAAGCAGGGATCAGTCAAGAGTCTGGACTAGAGAAGCAGCAGCCCGGACAGCGAGGTGAGTCAGTCTGGGAGTCATGGGTGCTGGGATTGGCATCTCGGGGTGTCCTTTGGCATTCTGAGGTGTTTCAGGATACCCCAGTAATACTCACATTTTGGGGCACTGGGAAAGAGATGTGGGGCCAGGGACCCCGTTGGGTGCTCACTGGGGGAGCCTGAATATGCGGGTACTACTTGTGGGTGGCTACAGTGCTACCTCCTGCAGCTCTGGGAAGTTCAGCCCTAAGATGGGTCTGAGTAGAGATCTGGGTATAAAAATGACTCTAAAGCCTGACGTTTACAACAGGGGGTTTAATTTAACATAAGAACCTAAGAAGTTCCACACTGGGTCAGATCAATGGTGCATCAAGCCCAGCATCCTGTCTCCAACAGTGGCCGATTTCTTTCTCCTAGGAGAAGTACCCAACACCCAGCAGGTCAGAATGGGCACTCCATTCCCTGTTGTTTCAACCCCCAACAGTAAGAGGTTACAATACATCCCCCAAACCTACCTGGCTAATAGACAAATGGATTTATCCTCCAAGAACTTATCCAATCCCTTTTTAAAACGAGCTGCACTACGGGCCTTGACCACTTCCTCTGGCAGTAAATTCCACAAGTTAATTGTGCACTGAGTGAAAAAATACTTTCTCTTATTTGTTTTGACTCTGCTGCCAGTTAATTTCATGGACTGTCCTCTTGTTCTAGTACAGTTAGAGAGGGTAAATAATTGCTCCCCATTTACGTGTTCCACACCACTCATGATTTTATAAACTTCTATCATATCCCCTTTCAGTCAACTCCCAGTCTATCAAGCCTGTATTCATACGAGAGTCATTCCAGACTTTTGATCATTTTTGTTGCCTTTCTCTGTACTTTTTCTAGTTCTACTATGTTTTTTTGAGATGGGGCGACCAGAACTACACACAATACTCCAGGTGAAGTCGACCATAGATATATATAGAGGCATTACAATATTTTCCAGTCTTATTCTCTATCCCTTTACAAATGTTTCCTAAATTCCATTAACTTTTTTGACCACCGCTGCACACTGCGCTGAGGATTTCAATGTATTGTCCACAATGACTCCACGATCCTTTTCCTAGTTGGTAACTCCTAACTTAGAATCCAGTAGGAATGGGTGAACGCGGGTTCGAAGTTCGGAGTTTGGACCGAACTCGGTCTGTTCGGTCAACCAAACTGAACACGAATTTCAAACCGAACTGAACTGAATTTCCGAATTCAAATTTCAAACCAAACCGAACCAAAATTCTAAACTCTGTTCTGTTCACCCATCCCTAGAACCCAGCATTGTATGCATATATTTTGGGTTATTTTTCCCCATGTGCATCACTTTGCACTTGTCCACATTAAATTTCATCTACCATTTGAATGCCCAGTTATCCACTTTCGGAAGGTCCTTCTGCAATTCTTCACAGTCTGATCGGATTTTAAATATGTTGAACAGCTTTGTGTCATCTGCAAATTTGATCACCTCACTCTTTACTCCCTTCTCCAGATAATTAATGAATATATTAAACAACGCTGGTACATTAGTTACTTCTCTCCACTGTGAAAACTGACCATTTAGGTAAAAAAACCTGACTCTTTCCTTCCTATCTTTTAACCAGTTGAAGATCCATGATAGGACACAGCCTCTAATCCCATGACTCTTTAATTTCCTCAAGAGTCTCTCATGAGGGATATTATTGAATGCCTTCTCTAAGTCCAGAATTTGAAGAGTGACTTGCTGGCAAAAACTAATAATAAAAAACTAGGGGTGGGAATATTGGTTCTCCCGATATCCGATATTGCTGGTATTTGGGTGTATCGGCTTAATCCAATAAATCTGATATTTACCTGCACCGGCATACCAGATTTTTAACACTGGCTGCGGTACTGGATTTTTTACATTGCGGCCATTGAAGTCAATAGCTGCAATGTAAAAAATCCGGTACTGCGGCCAATGTTAAAAATCCGGTATGCCGATACCAGTAAATCCAGTACCTGGGAGATCTGATACCGGTACATCCGGTACCTGGAATTCTCCCCGGTGTCCCACCCCTAATAAAAACTATTTCAAGTACGTTAGAAGCAAGCAGCCTACTAGAGAGTCAGTTGGGCCATTAGATGACCAGGGGGTAAAAGGGGTGGTCAGGGAGGATAAGGCCATTGCAGAGAAGCTGAATGAATTCTTTACTTCAGTCTTCACTGCAGAGGATTCCGGGGGGATACCCATGCCGGAACTGTTTTTGTAGATGATGAATTGGAAGAACTGTCACAGATCAGTGTGACAGGAAGAGGTGCCAGAGTAAATTGACAAATGAAATAGAAAAAAATCACTGGAACCAGATAGTATCACTCCAGAGTTCTGAAAAACCCAAACATGAAATTGCAGAACTACTACCAATCATTATTAACATTTCACTAAAAACTGCCACTGAACCCAAGGACTGGAGGATAGTGATTGTAATGCTGATATTTAAGAAGGTCTCCACAGGTGATCCCAGAAACTAAAGAATGGTGAGCCTGATGTCTGTGCCAGGCAAAATAGTGGAAACAATTACTTTGGCACTGATCATGTAATTGAAGATTACTTTGGTGCCGAATATGCAGAGGATGCAGAGCTCAATTGTCCAGCTCTGAATCCTCCGCATGATCAATGGCAAAGCCGCATGGCTTTGTTTTCCCATGTAACAAAAGCTGCACAGTATTTGTCTCTTGTAGTTTCTCATAGAGGCAAATGGTGTGCATTTTGCCTCATGGGAAAGTCCCCCCTGTGTTAGGGAGATTCATCGTATGAGGTGGTTGTTCCCATTGTGAATGAGAATTGGGTATCTTGTTGCTCTATGGGGCTTAGAAAATCTGAGCCTAAATTTATTTATTTATTTATTTATTTTGATTTATTTTGACACAGCAGCTCAGGGCAGCTCACAGCATAGTTAAAAGCATATAAAAATATAACAATATAATAATATAACAATAGTAAAATTATTCAATAAATAAAGTAATATAAAAAATATAAGATCAATAGAAACAACCCCAGGTGGAGCCACATTGCTCCTCTCCCCTGCCCCCACTAGCGCCCACTCATCACCCATCACCCCTGCCAAAAGTCTGGCAGAACATCCAGGTCTTGCACTGTTTTTGGAAAGAGGGGAGGTCTGGGCATGCAGAATCTCTATACTCAGTCTCACTCAATGTCCTCTTTTTTCTTATCTCACCCACAAGTAATTGCTCTTGTATTTAATAGTACATGCAAATCTGACTCTTGCTTAATATACTTGTATGTAGCACCCATTAATCAGTTACTTAGAAGTCCAAGGGCTCAGCTGCACTTTGTGTTGACTTCTGCCAAATGTGTGTGTGTGTGCGTGTGTGTTAATGCATCCTAAGTGCTAGGATTTGTGTGCACAATTCACTGAAGGTTAAAAAAAAAAAAAAGTGAGCCAATTATTTGCATGCACAAATTGCATTTGAAAAACCCATCTGTTTCTCCTATAATTTGGGCCATAATGTGCCCATCACTTGGGTATTTAGGTTCTGTCTGTGAATTCCAACTTGTTAGCTGGGTACTTTTCTTTCCCGTGTCTGGCAGTACATTTAGCACAGCAATTTCTCTATATTACAGGCTTTAAATGTCAGCTTGTTCGGAGCTATATGGGGAAACTGCCCTTCTGTCACTCAGAGGCAAAAATAGTTTGGGGGATTATTTTTTTAAAAAAAAACAGCAACACCCAGGTCTGTTTTTTCTGCAGGAAGAAGAGCCAGTAGACACAATACATAGGGATTAGTCACTCTGTAGGCCTGAACTAACTCTCTCTGTATAAACAAAATCTGTGAGTTAAAGGCTAAACCTTACAACTTGGAGAGAGAGAGAGACTAGTGAGGCTGCCTTTGGCTTTGAAGGTAAATAGCATTCAAAGACACAGTTTTCAATCTTTTACAGCATTAGAGAAGGACTGCAAAATTGCTGAGGGGAATTTTAAACCAGACTTTCTTTTGTTCTGTCCTCTGTGTGTTCTCCAAGTCAGTGTTTCAGTCTGAGTTCTACGCTGCATCACTGCACAGAATGCAAGGTGTGGGGAATAATGTCTTTTAAAGGAGAACAAAAGGGCAACATGATATTTCTTGGAACATTAAAAAGAAATAATTGCAGGTTGGTGCAAAAGTTTGGTCCCTCGGCCATTATCACTAAGCAAATACAGATGTTCATGAAGAAGTCACAATCTTTTATTGCAAGCCATTGCCTCAGGTCCTTCTCCAGTCTGAAGTTAGCCTGTCATGGTGATGGGGTTGGCTGGTAGTGGTTACAACATGTAATAAGAGACTGTCCCTCCTTGCCTGAAGAGCTAGACAAGACAAACAAAAGGGATTAAAGAGACAGGAAGCATCATTATCCCTATTGGCTTCAAATGTTTGGGGGGAGATTTCAAATGCCATTTGTGCATGAAAATAACTGCATTCGCCTTTATCACCTTCAGTGAATTGTGGGAATAAATCTTATCATCGAGAATCCTAATAATTAGACCTGAAACAAAAAATCTTGCTGAGCGCTGTTTACATCAGAAGCAATGCATTCACTGAGATTCGTACGGCACAGAAACTTACTGGCTATCCTGCTGTTTTGGCATTTTCTGATATTTTTGCATGTTGAACAGAGCAGGCCGGTTCATTTGTGCCCTGTGCAGACCCCCAGGAACTGTGGAGATGAAAACTTGCTGGCTAAGCACCAGGGAAGTGTTGGGAATTGCCAAAGGTGCTATACAAATGCCGTAAAACTGTCATAAAATTCCTAGAAAGTGACAAAAAGTCCCAGAAAGTGACGAAAGTGATGAAAAAGTCTCAGAAAGTGATTAAAAGTCTTGGAAAGTGATGAAAAAATCCTAGAACGTGACAGAAGAGTCCTGGACAGTGATGAAAGCAACTGAAAAGTCCTGAAACGTGACAAAAGTGATGGAAAAAATCATGGAATCACTGGAAACTGACAAAGTACCGACAGATACTCATAAGTACTCCCAAAAGGTTGGTATTTCCCTTCGGAACAGCAACACTTGCTCTCATCTCAGTCCTACTAATTACTTGATTTATGGGTGCAATGCACAATCAGATGGTTAGCTATCTAGCAAGAGCCATATTTTGTACCTGTGTTTAAATGCAGGAACAATTATTTCTGGATGCACATAGAAAAATCACAAAGAAAAAGCCCATTCTTAAAACTCTGGTATTTGTAAATTCACTAGCTAGGTAGGTATGTAGGCATGTAGCATTGCTAGCATGACTTTTAAAACATTTAAAACATATTCTCAAATGCACTCCTAACTACAGAGTGGCAAGTTTGAAAAAGCATTTGGTGGGCAGGGCCTGGGGTTAGGGGTGGGTTTTGATAGGTGGTTTTGGGGTAGGGTTGTGAGGGAGTATTGGATGTGGGGGAATTGGGAGATGGTATTGGGTGGGGTTGTTGGGCGGTCGTAGGAGGGTTGGGGGTTTTAAGGGTATTTTTTTAACGAGTTTTATCTATTTTTATTGTTTGTGAGCCACCTTGCACTTTGAGAAGGGTGGCATATAAGTCCAAATAAATGAATACATAAATATTACAGCACCTCCATCACACACACACACACACACACACACACACACACACACACACTGGAGGGGGGAGAAAGGGTACCCCAGGGAGCTCAGGGGTGAAGGGGGGCAACCACTTCGGGGCAAGGGCTCTAGTACTCTGCTCTGCAGAAACAGCGAGGGTAAGATGCCCATGAGGATAGTGTGTGGGCCCCTTGACCTCAAAGAGATTGGGTCCCTATCATCATAGGGCATGGAACAGAGTTTCCAAGAGAATAGTCCCCTCACACGTGGGGCTTTCACTCTACTCACAGCCTCGAAGTAGGGAGGAGGACTCGTGGGGGGAAGGGGAGACTTGCAAGGGAAGGGGATCCACACTTTTAGAACAGTGGGGAAGGGGCTCTCGTGTGTCCAGGGGAAGGAGGCAAACCCAAGGGAGGGGGGAGTGGCTCACAGCGTCACTCACTCTCGTACTCACCACACTCACCAAGGAAGGAAGAGGGTATAGGGATCGAGTCACACCCTTAATACACTCACACACATGCTATTAGAATTCCAAGGCAAGGTCAATAATTCACACAATGCACTTATCTGTCGCAGCGGGGCCAGCTTCTCAATACTCTGATTACCGGCGCTGTTCCCCTGTCAGCACCGGGTTTTAATCTGGTGACTCCGCCCCCTGACGTGCGCACAGCCTTGCAGAGCGCCGCACTAATGCTGGGCCCGCCCCCACTGTGCTTGGCCTCCCTGCGTCCCCCGCTGTTGGGCGCGTGTCTCCATCCTGTTGTGGTGGTGTTTGGGGGTCCGCCAGGGGAGGCGCAGGCTTGGGGGCCCTGGCAGATTCTGCCATGGGAGGAGCCGGCAGACAGCCCACCGGCTTCTGATCCAATCGCTGCCCAGCAGCTCTGACACATGCACAGCCACATGAAAAATACAAAATTCAGCCACCGACTCCAACCTCTGATCATTAACCAGCTTTCAGAACACTGCCAGGTTCATGCAACTCCAGTGCAGACTACAGATGCACTCTAGAAGTGGTTTCCAAGGTTTGGCATCACCAGTGTCACAGAGGGCAGATTTTCCTAAACCCCACTGCACCTCCAGACACAATTGTAACTTGACTGCACCATATGCAGTCCTTACAGGATCTTCTCCTTTAGCCAGGAGCTCTCTAGCTTCCTGCTACATGTTGTATCTCCAAGCCAGAGCACACAGTTATACAGAAAGATGTGACAACCAAGAGCCATTCTGAGTGTTCCCTTGTGACAGGCCATTTTTAAAAGGGAGTTTCACTTCTTTATTAACAGAGGTCCTGTGACAAAGCAGAGTGTGCACCATTTAAGACAGGTCTGACAATCACTCTTGGCTTTGCCCTCTCCTCTGGGAGTAAGGAGTCACCAAAAATAACTGGCTTAGAAACTCTGTCATTTTGCAATCAGCCGCTGAAGGAGAAGTATCTCTAATAGTGCAGGCTTGTGCTAAGACCTGTCTTTAGCTTCTGAATGAGCCACAGTGGTTGGGGTGACCTGCTACCCCACATATTGGGCTAATTCTCCTGATGATAAAGGTACTTGATTGTGGTTCTGAGAGAGTGTCCCAGGGATGGAGACAAAGTAGTTCAGATGGTATCTTTTATTGGGCTAACCTTTCACCCTTTTAATGTACTCCTCATCATGAAGAGTCCTGTGTGGCTCGAAAACTTACCTACTCTCACCAACAAAAATTGGTTCAATAAAAGTTATCATCTGAACTACTTTGTCTCCATCTATTACTTTTGGGACCAACACGGTAACCACATTATCTCTCTGGCACAAGGATGGCAAGACACTAGTATGAATGTCAGCTCATGCATTCGCAGCTACTTGCAACTCTTGTATTTCTCAGAGTTGGGTCTTACCTCTATTGTAGGTTGGAAGTGTGCCTTCCATGTCTCTGCCCTGCTGTTTATTAGAGCTGAAATGACTGGGCATTTTGTATTATTCAAAAATATTTTTCACATTTTTAGATAGCCTGCCAAATAGCCAGCTAATTATTTGCCACAGAAACAATAGTCACACGTCCATTTCTACAGATATTCCACTTTGGCATTTCAGTTACCTCATTTCAGCACTTCAGTTACTTCATTTCAGCACTAACTGGTGAACAATAGTGTTAAACAGTTGTCAAAACTTTATTCCCACAGACATAGAACCCAGACAGGGCCATTGCTCCAAGTCCACAGAGGAAGTTCCACATTCTAGAACTCACAAACAGCTGAAGGCCCACTGTCTCAAAGGAGATACCTGACCCAGGGTCCTGGTTGGTGAGCAGAACCCTGCCCTGGGACTGGATGTCCTTTATATACTTCCTGAGTCAGACTCATCCTTCAGTCCTCAGCTTCCACACAGTCTGCCTCACCCTACTAGACTGAATCTCTAGCCATAAACCCACACTAAGGACCTCCTCCTGCTGCTCTTGGCTTTTCTTCTGGACTTGATACCTGAAAGGGACTGACCTTGTTGTCTGAGGCTATAGATCTATTTATTCTAATCTCCAACCACATCTTGGCCAGTTGGGAGACATTAGGGCTGTTGCTGGGAGGGATAAATGCCCCTTGGGGAGGGAAGGGTGCTGGACTGCCTCAAGGAGGCGGTGATGTGGCTCCTGCACAAGAAACCATCATTGGATGTTGAGGTCCTGGCCAGTTTCCCTTTTTAGGAAAGGTTATTGAACGGGTGGTGGCTCGACAGCTTCAGGAGCATTTGGACCGGATCAATTTTCTGGATCCCTTGCAGTCTGGCTTTTATCCAGGTTATGGCATGGATACTACGCTTGTGGCTTTGGTCGACGACCTCTCCCGTGAGTTGGACCAGGGTCATTCGACCCTGTTGATCCTGTTAGATCTCTCGGCTGCATTTGATACCATTGATCATGAGTTGTTGGTGACTTGGCTGCGGGACTGGGCAGGGATTAGAGAGACTGTTCTTGAATGGTTCTGCTCTTTCCTTGCTGGGAGAACCTAATGTGTGGTGCTGGGTGAGTTTTCATCTTCCCCCTGCGGCCTCATGTGTGGGGTTCTGCAGGGTTCCAATCTATCCCTTCTCTTGTTCAATGTGTATATGCAGCCTTTTGGGGAGGTTGTCAGGGAGTTTGGGGTGAGGTGTCATCAATATGCTGATGACACCCAGCTATATCTCTCTTTTTCATCTAACTCGGGTCCAGCAGTCTTGGTGCTTACCCGGTGTTTGTCTGCTGTGGGGGATTGGATGAGGGCGAGCCATCTGAAATTAAATCCTGAAAAAATGGAGGTGATGTTGTGGGAAAAGCCGAGGGAAAGATGGCCCCCATCATTGATGGGGTCCATCCTCCCTTGGTTTCTTAGGTCTGGGGGTGCTCCTGGAACCACAGCTCCGCCTGGATGTCCAGGTAGCGGCTTTGGCGAAGGGAGCATTTCGCCAGTTACATCTGGTGTGTCGGCTTAGGCCATATGTCTTATATTTTGATCTGGCCACAGTCAGCCATGCTTTTATTACCTCGAGACTGGACTACTGTTACGCCCTCTATGTGGGGCTACTCTTGGTGCTGGATTGGAGACTGCAGCTGGTCCAGAATAGGGCTGATGCGGCAGCAGCTTTTACCGCGCTGCGATTCCGTTCCGCCATTTCGGAACTGCCCGCGCCACACCGAGACTTTTCTGCGGATATTCCGCTAATTCCGCCGGAATTCTGCAAATCGCGGAATTGCGGAAAAATCGTGGAATTGCGGAAAAATCGTGGAAAAATTGCGGCAATCGCGGAAAACCGCTATTCCGCTATTTTTTGGCGCTGGCGGAATTGCGGAAATCACGAAAATGTCATGTTTCCACGATTCCACTAAGTTGCAGAATTAAATAAGCGGAACCGCGGAACCGCGGAATGAAACCGCGGAATGAAAGCCTCTGCCATGCCGTTCCACTAATTGCGGAAACACTGTTTCCGCCGGAAATAGCTACCGCTGCGATATTCCGCTACAGCCCTAGTCCAGAATGCAGGGGCACATCTCCTGACTGGGATGGGCCAATGCAAGCACATTACACCAGTGCTTCAATCTCTGCACTGGCTGCCGATAGTCTTCCAGGCCCAATTCAAGGTGTTGGTGTTGACCTTTAAAGCCCTAAATGGCTTGCTCCCCCCCCCCAACTGCAGGACTACCTCACCCTCTGGGTCCTGGATCGGCCCTTGTGGTTGGCTGGGGCACCCTCCTTGGGGTCTCCCAGGTTTCCACCATGAGGAGGGCGTTCTCTGTGGCTGCACAACAGCTTTGGAACTCCCTCCCATCGGAGGTCCACTTGACCATCGACCTCCCCTCTTTCCACAGACAGTTTAAGACCTGGCTGTTCTGCTGGGACTTTACCAAGGGAGATGGGGATGGGTGGATGGGAATGGGTTGTTTTAATAGTAGTTTTATTGTTGTGTATTTTAATATGTCTTTTAAATATTGTTAGCTGCCCTGAGGTGTCTGAGGCAGGAGGGGGCGGCATATAAATGTATAAATAAATCACTCTCCGGCTTGCCCCTCTGGAGTTAGCTTTTGATAGAATGGACATCCAGGGGTTTGTCTCTAAGACAGACATTGACATGCCCCTCATAATCACTACCTCAAAGCTGGAATCCTGACAATAGTACTGTAATGAAGAAACAGGTAATCCAAAGTAATCAAGACAGAAGACTAGAATGGATATCTGTTTCAGGAAACAAAGGGTTGACAGAATAATAATTTGTATCTGCTTTGTTGTATTATATTCAAAGTGGGTGATATCATCTGATAAATTTGCATTGACATTCCTTTCAGCTCTTCACTTTATAATCCCCCAAACCTTTGATCTCTGTTCAGGCCAAACAATAATTCAATTTCTGCTTGAAAAATTCCCCCTTCCTCTCAGTGACGAGGGGTGTTACTGTTAACAAACAAGACAATAACCTGCTGCAGATCAGGTTCAGTTTATGCAACCCCCACTTAGACCCACTCACATGCTTAGCTAGTCCAGCCTAATAAATGGAAAGCCCCCTGCATGTATTTCATGTGCTTGTGGGCAGCCCTCACTTGTGGTACCAGTGAGTGTGAGAGCGAGAGTTGAGAGAGGAGCAGGAAGTGGTTGCTCTTCGGTCACTGTAGGATTTCCACCCACGACATGCCTGTATGGGTGGAGGTATTGCATAAAACCTAATTGACAGGATATGGACATGTGAGCACACATTAGCCTGCATTCATCTGCACAGTGGGCTCCACATTTTCCAAGACTCAGCAGTGAATGGAGGCTCCAGGTTCAGTGAATGGCGGTCACATGGCTGGTGGGGGCAAAGAAGACCTAAAAAATGGGCATGTGGACACCCATCTGGTGTGGGCTAATATGGCCAGTGGCTCATTGTCCCCTTGGGAGCTCCCTTGTGGGGTCCCACAAGGTTCCATGTTGTCCCCTCTCCTGTTCAATGTGTATCTCAGGCCACAGTGTGAGGTTGTATGGAGATTTGGAGTGAAGTACCATTAGTATGCTGATGATACCAACTCTATCTTTCCTTTTCATCTGACCCAGGTCCTGCATTTCAGCGCAGTGCCTGGCTGCTACTTGGAAACTACATGTGAGGAAGACAATTGATGCTGAATCCAGACAAGATGGAAGTGATGATGCCTGGCCAACCCTGTGATCTGTGAGACATAGGGACCCCTGTTATTGAAGGGATCCAGCCTCTTTTGGCCACTTAGGTTCGCAGCCTTGGGATGCTCTTGGATCCACTGCTGCACCTGGATCACCAGGTTGCGGCAGTGATCAGAAGCACTTTTCATCAGTTAATCTGGTGAGGCTACAACCTTTTTATCATATTCAGACTTTGTCACTCTCATCCATGCCTTTGTAACCTTGAGGCTAGACTACTGCAATGGGCTTTATGTGGGGCTGTCCTTGATGACTATTTTGAAGCCGCATTTGGTACAAAACATGGTGGCCCATCTTTTGTCAAGGGCAGGTCACCAGAAGCACATTAGAACAGTATCTAGAGTCTGCAGTGGCTGCCAATAACTTTCTGAGTGCAATTCAAGGTGCTGGTTTGGACCAAAAAGCCCTAAATGGAATGGGCCCAAAGTATCTAAAAAACTGCCTCTTCTGTCATGTCCGGTCATGACCTCTGATGCCATCTGAGAGTGCCCTCTTGCAGGTACTGTCTACCCATAAGGTTTCTACAGCAAGGGCACGCAGAGATGTGTTCTCAGTGGCTTCCCCACGATTATGGAACTATCCCCCTGGAGGTTAATCCAGGGGTGTAGCGTCCATTCAGGGAAACTGGCATAAATCCGGGGGCCTCTAGGCACCAGGGGGCCACTGCTTGGCCCAATGGAGGTGGCCCCACGGGGGCTGCCACGCACCTGGGCTGAGCTGGAGGAGGCTCAGGTGCAGGGCACCCCCACATCTTGGCGGGGGGGTCCCCATCCCTCACCTGACTCTGTCTGCTAGTAGTGCTGCAGCAGCAGGACACCGATCAGATTGGGAGATAAAACTGTTTGTAAACAAACAACTCCTCTCCATGTGAGTGATCAGAAGGTTGTTGCCTTATAAGGAAGGTTCTTTGAGATTGTCCCAACATTCTCACAACTGGGTTGTGCGTAGGATGCTTACCATATTCAAATAATAGTCCACATGATGGCCTCAAGCTCTTCTAGTATAAAAAGTACTCTCCCCCTCAGAATGACAGTCCCTCCCAACCCTTTCTAGGAATATAAGAAAATTCCATGCGCGGCTGGAAATGGTGGGTGTTGTGAGAATCTTGGAAGCCATCTCAAAGAAGCTTGTTTACAAGGCAGCAACCTTCTGCTCTTCTTCGTGTGGCTCCCTACAGGCCATTTTTACATGGCTCCACCATGCACACGCATCCCCACTCACCCCCCATTCATCCACACCCACGGAGCAACCGCCATTTTTCCTGGGGATGAGTGGGGGGTGAGTGGGGATGCATGTTAGGTGTGTGAGCGCACGGACCCCCACTCACTGCAGGCACATGCGTGGCGTCATTCACATGGGGCTCCCCCACACATGAATACTCAGAAATCTGCATGTTCATGGGTGGGAGAGGCCCATATAAAAAGGGCCACATTATCACAGCTGTCTTGCTTATACTATCTTAGGTAGGAATTTAGGATGTAAAGGAATATGTATTTTATCTTGGAAAATCTGTAAATATGGTTCTGAGATTATTATGGCTGCTATTTCACTAACTCTTAATGAAGTTATTGTTAACAGGAATACTGTCTTTAAACCCCCACTCCATAACCAGTTCATTTGTGCCTCCCATATAATGAATTCAAGCTTTCCTGGGGGTGCAAATGAAATGATTATGGGTGGAGGGCAGCATGAATTTATTATATGGGGGTTAGGGGCACAAATGAACTGGTTATGGGGTGGGGGCAATGTGGATTGAATATGGGGGCACAACTGGCCTGGTGTATGTATGTATGTATGCATGTGCGTACATATGTACGTACATCCATCCATACATACATACATACATAGTTAGTTAGTTGAGAGTTGTGCTGTTCAGTTGCTTTCCAAGTCACTCTCTCTCTCTCTCTCTCTCTCTATATATATATATATATATATATATATATATATAATATTTTCATGGCATAATGTGTTTAATAGGCTGGCTGCATTTTGGGTGTCTGGTGCGTTTGATAGCAGCATCCTCAGGCCCGCCGGCGGGACACAAAGAGGGGCATCCATCTTGACTTCTTGGGCAGGGCCCCATTCCACCCTAGCTACACCCCTGGGTTCATCTAAGCCTGAGCCTGCTCATCTTCCAGAAATGATGCAAGACCTTTCCTGTTTGGGCAGGAGTTTGACAGGCAAGGATAGGGTTGAGTGGGATTGGGAGGGGAGTAGAAAAAAGGTTGTGGGGGGATTAAGGGAATTTTTAGATTTTTTAATTGGTTGTAATCTGCCTTGAGCCTTAATGGAAAGGACGGCATATACATTTGAATAAATAAATAAATTCTGCCTGCACTAAGAATCAGCTAATTTCCATCTTTAACAAATATGTGGGCATATGGGTTTCTTCATAACTTGCCAATCATAATTCAGATTACTCTTCTGTATTATACTCACTGACCAACAAGGATTCAAACAATCTTCAAATAACATATTGCATTATTATCCTGTTTTGGACATTGAAATGTAAAGGAAAAGCCATTCAACAATATACACAGCTCTATGGCTAGGTATAGTATTTAATCAAAGTAAACCCTCTGTCATATGCACATACATACAGTACACACACAAAACACACATTAAAATTAAAACAACAACAACCATGCATGAAATTCTCTTTCTCAAGGGATCCTCTGCTCTGACTGAGGGCTGTGTGAAATTGGTACAAAGCAGACAGGAACCAGATGCTTCTGATGAGACTGAGGCTGTTTTTACACAGACCTCTCTCTGCTGGGTGTGTGTGTGGGAGGGCGTTAGACCCATCGGGGCATCCATGGAAATGACATGGCGGTGGGTGGAGGGATGGGTTTTCAATCGGGGTTCACCCGTGCGAACACCACGGGTGAGTGCACGCTCCAGCGTAACATCCACCCCCATCCATCACCACCCATGAAGCTATCCGACAAAATGGAGGAGGTTCCGTGGGTGTAGATAGGTGTGTATCCATGGGAAAGGACACCCATCCACCTCCACCCACTATGGCAGCACACCCATCCCTCCTACCCACTGCTGCCCGCGTAAAAAGGGCCTGAGAAACTGGCCATATAAGAATCTACATTACACACACACCACCCATCTTTTTCTTTTTATATATAATTATACGCTCACATTATGGAAGCCTTCGCCTCAACCTGAATGGACCCAGCTAGTCCCGCTGAGCTAGGGTTGGATTAGAACCATTCTTTGGCAAATTCTCTGGCTAGAGATCCTTAGTGGTGGGAAAGTGCCATGACATCACAGTACTCCAGAGGGAGTATGACCACATTGGAATAGAGTAGGGAAATGCCTTTGCCCCATCCCTGTAGGGGCATGGCCCCTCTCCTTATGGGCCATCCTGATATCATGGTGCTCCCTGGGGGATGAGGCCATCCAGATACATTAAACACCTGGGCTCAGAAGAGCCTGACTGCATTGGGCTTGAGACTGGGTTTGTCTCCGGGCTTGGGACTGGGTCTCCCTGTTTCTCTCTCCCCCCCACCCGCCGTATCTCTCAAATGAGGATTTCCGGACGTATAAGGCACCAAGTTCCAGAGTTGAACAGTGTGATAGAAATGCAAAAAGCCTTTTTCAGTAACATCAGCAGCAAACAGTTTCAGTTTGTTCCCAGAATACTTTGAAGGTAAATTCTATTTTTCTGTAAGCCTTGCTGTGTATTTCTCTGCTGTTGTATTTATTTAATACCCACAGAATACAATGTTTTTGGTTGTCCTGTGTTAATTATTCCTTATGTATTACTCTGTGTATGTTGTTATCTGAGCTCTCACTAGACCCATTTTTATTATTAATCATGGGGATGAGTGGGGGGTGAGTGGGGATGCATGTTAGGTGTGTGAGCGCACGGACCCCCACTCACTGCAGGCACATGCGTGGCGTCATTCACATGGGGCTCCCCCACACATGAATACTCAGAAATCTGCATGTTCATGGGTGGGAGAGGCCCATATAAAAAGGGCCACATTATCACAGCTGTCTTGCTTATACTATCTTAGGTAGGAATTTAGGATGTAAAGGAATATGTATTTTATCTTGGAAAATCTGTAAATATGGTTCTGAGATTATTATGGCTGCTATTTCACTAACTCTTAATGAAGTTATTGTTAACAGGAATACTGTCTTTAAACCCCCACTCCATAACCAGTTCATTTGTGCCTCCCATATAATGAATTCAAGCTTTCCTGGGGGTGCAAATGAAATGATTATGGGTGGAGGGCAGCATGAATTTATTATATGGGGGTTAGGGGCACAAATGAACTGGTTATGGGGTGGGGGCAATGTGGATTGAATATGGGGGCACAACTGGCCTGGTGTATGTATGTATGTATGCATGTGCGTACATATGTACGTACATCCATCCATANATTATTATTATTATTATTATTATTATTATTATTATTATTATTATTATCCCAGTGTATTTAGTTAATTGGCTCTTTAGGGATGCCCTAGATTGTGCTGGATCAGCACAGAAGAAAAGTTGCAACTCTGATCCTTTCCCTTTTTTACACAGAGAAAGAAATAGCAAAAGGTTCAAGTGATGACCCCCTCAGAACCATCCCCAACAGCGTAACATGGGATTGCTCATCAAGCAGACCTTGTTTCCTCCGTTACGGCCAATTCAGTGCCTGCTCTCATCATTGCAGGCCTAATTCCCTGCTGCTCTGAGCAGTGGCAGCATCTCCTCAGGTGGCCCTTTATCATAGGCTTACTCTAATTCACGTAAATGGCTCCGATGTCCTGCTATTTCCCAACCACTTCAAAGGAGAAGAGATTATTAAGGCAAAGGTCTTTTTTTTTATATATATATGTATTTGCTAGTTTTAACCCCTACCAACAAAAACCACCTAGGTTTCCATCCATTCTATTTGAGAAGTATTCCTATTCATCGGAGAGTGAGGCCTCTTTTAGACGAGTGGACAGGGAACCTCGATATCGGGGTTTCTAGAATGTGTTTTCAAAGACGCTGAGGGAGGCCGCATGTACTGCCGATTCCTATGGTGGGTGGCCACTTCTGGTGCGTGTAAATGCACCATGTGTGGCTTCGCCTACCAGTACATTGAAGAACACGCTTCCCTGGCAGCTCATCTAAAAACGGCCTCAGTAGTAGGGGTTGGACGTGGACCTGGGAGTCCAGAGTTCAACTCCCATTATTTTGGACAGGAATTCAATAGGAAGCCATGGGCAAGTCACTATGGGTGCTTTTAGACAAACAGCAGCCCAGCCTCTGCTCTGCTCTGCCTCACCCCTTGGTGATCCATCTGGCTAAAGGCAGGCCAACAGATGTGCAGGCAGAGCAGAGGCAGATGCCCCAGCCCCGCTTTTGATGCTCCAAAACATCCTGGAGCACCACCAGCGAGTGGAATAGGCCACCCAAACCCAGAGCCTGAGGTGGAGCTGCATTCCGTCTGCTTGGTGGACAGCCATGATCTGCCCGCAACTCTGTAGTGTGGGGGAGGGAGGCTCTGCACAGATAGATTGTGGGCTGCAGCCTCTGTGTCTGTTTAAACCCAACCCAGGTGGGGCTGCAAATGGGCAGAGAGGCGGGGGTGTACCCCGGAGCAGGTCCGGGGTTGGCCAGCCCTGCATCCATCTGATAAACACCCATTATCTCAGCTCCCTGCTGTCTGTAAAATGAGCATAATAATGGCCTGTCTCACAAGGGCGAGGTAGATAAGGATTGAAAAGCACTTCCAACACTAGAAGTGTTATATAAATAATAATATGGTCATGTGCAAAATACACCATCAGAAGCACAGTTAAAAAAAATAGCTGACTTTGAAAGGGTCCTCTTATTCCTAATAAATTTTCTCTACAGCACTTTTCATCCAAAGTGCCTTCCAAAGTTGTGTTTGTGCGATTAACCACATTCTTCTGATGGGGTAAACTGAGGCACAAAGGAGTTAAGGGCCAAATATTAAAAAATAACTGCCATCATTTTTAATGCACAAACTGTGACACCTAGCACACCTAATACTATAGAAGCCTCCTTATGCAGACAAGTCTTATGTCACCTGCACATCTCAAGCACACTAGCTCTACTATGATACAGTAGAACCCACCCACCCCTCGCTTATTTTGACAAATTTGCAATCCAAACAAAAAGTATGTCCCCCGAGATATCTGTATAAAGGGATTTCTACTCCAATTCAGACATCCCAAATGAGTGGATGGCCTGTGGGTCTCAGAGGCTTAGTTCCTGTTAATTTCAATGGTACATGTGTGTCTAAATAATTCCCTTGGTGGATTTTCAAATCTCAGTTTAGGTCTTAAATAATGGTTTGCTCAAAGTTGTCCAAAAAGATGATGGCAGTGCTGGGAACCGTACTCTTAATGACTTATAGAATGGATCTTTCTGCTGATTACACCTGAAAGTTCTTTAAATAATTATTTTACCACTGATGCTGTTTACCTTTTTCATCTCACTCAGTTTGGATGAGCAGTCAGTTTTATCTTCCACTTACAGGCAGCTTTTACTCTCTGATTCATCCCATCTTTCTTCCTCATGGTATGGCTTGCAATTGTGACTGCAATACTAATCCTTTTGGAAGCTGCCAGACCTCTGGGACATCCTTTTCATTTAGCTTTTCTATCCATGGGACCTTGCCTGCAAACTGTTTAAGATTAATGAGGTCCATTTTTCTGAAATCCATTGTCTGTACATTGCTAAAGTCTAGTGCTGCTGCAACTTGGTCCTCGGTTTTCCTTGGAAAACACCAAGGACTGATGAATTCACCGTGCTTTTCTGAAGTCCAAAGTTTCGAGGAGAGGCCCCCGAAACTTCAAACCTCGGAAAACCTTGACTGAGTACAGGCACTAGACAGAGAGAGAATAGGCCAGCGGAGACCAGGGAAGGTGGGGAAGGGACCTAGCAGGGGCTCAGGGGTGGAGTGCTTAAGGGAGTGGGAGCCGAGCAGGGGCTCATGGGTAGAGTACTCTCCCTCCAGAGGGACTCTGAAGATGTATGGTTTCCTCTGAGGCCGAGTAAGTTTAAAAAAACGCAAAGGGGCCAACTGAGAATGCTCAGACCTTTCCAAGATGGCACTGGCAGCATCAGCATGTTGTGAGTGCCATCTTGGAAAGGTCTGAGCATGCTCAGAAGGGGCCATTTGGTGGTAATACAATGAAGGCTAGGGAGGATTTTTTGTGTGCAAGCACCCCAGTTCTGTAAACGCAACCTGACAAACAGAGCTCTCGCAGAACGGAGAAAAAAAGCCTGGCCCTCCCATTATAAAGTGTTGCAGTGCCCTCCCTCAGAGCCCCCTTCATTGGTTGTGGGAGGTAGCAGGTATTGAGCAATAACAGAGTGCCATGAGACTGCTGGGGCCTGCTTGCACTGCTCATTGGCCAGCGATACATCCATCAGATACTGCTGAGCTGCTCACCCCTCCCAACACAGGCACAGTAAAAGAGTTCAGCCCCACTCTGAGATGTCTGCTCCCTCCTCCCCTCTTCACATTTTCCCTCCAAAACCCAACTGCCACAGCACTACTAACGGCAATGATAATGACATTGTCGTTTTAATTTGTTGTTATTGTTTTTGTTTTTTGTTATTGTTTTTGTTATTGTTTTTGTTGTCAGTATTGGTATAATTATTGTTACAGTTATTGTTACCGTTATCGTATTCTCAGTTGTCGTTTTCGGTATTCTCAGTTGTCGTTCTCGTTATCATTGTCGTTAGTTTCGGTTGTTATTTTTGTTATTGCAATAACAAAAATGACAATTTACATTATTGTTATTTTAATAACAAAAACTACATGCATAGAGGGAAACAGCCCTTCATTTGGGAATGAGAGTGTGAAGGGAACAAGAATGTCTCAGTGTGGGGAGGCGAGGACTCTGATTTTGGGGTCCACTCCCTCACCTTTCTGCCACTGCTCTGGCCACTGTTTAACCCTTCACCCAGCAGAGAAAGTCTGACACCAGCAGGAAAAATGGGAGCAGAGTCATGAGAGGGGAACAGCCCTGAGCTTGGGAACATGAGTGTGAATGGGGCAAGACTACTGGGGGCTAGTGTTTGGGTCCCTCTTTAGCAAAAATCTGGTTGTGTGACCTAATTACTCTGTGGCATGCATTTTCACATCAAAAGGCTACCATGACAATTAGTGGCACCAACAAACCTACTTGTTGTCACCTTTAGCCTAGTCAAGGGTGAAACCACTGTGGGTGCCCTGTGCAACATGCTTTCCTTTTTCTTAGTCAGACCCTCCAACACCTGAGAACATACACTCTGAATCCCGTGCAGGATTGCCACGAAAAATTTACGGGTCAACATTTCCAGCTGTCTCAGGACATTTTTAGATGGGATGCACACACCCAGGTTCTCCCTCCCCTGCCCCCAATCCGGACCCAGGTGCCTGACTAAAGGCAGCATGGGTGGAGGCATGCTCCTGGGACCCATGCACCATCCACCCATGCCCCTGCATGGAGCAACCCAGGTTCTTCCCCATTCCACGCAGGGGCATGAATGGGCAGTGCATGGGTGTGGGCACACACCAACCACGCACCCATCTTCTGCTCTCTAACCCCCCCACCCCCCTGGAAGTGCACAACAGTGCACGAGGACGGGTCCATCTAAAAAAGGCCATAGTCTATTGCATAGCTATCCTGATGTACTTTACTTCTCAGGCCTCACAGCACAGCACCCTTCCTTGTTCCTATGGAGTGGTCAGAAGAGAGCAAGGCAAACACAAACACAAATCTCTTTGAATAAAAAGGCTGGGAAACCATATGGCAAAGTAGAACATATAAACCCCGAATAATTCAAATATAAATTCTGCTTTGCTTCGCGCTCTCTGCCCACCAACTACTCACAGAATGACAGTCTTATCAGATAAGTGTGACCCACTGTTGTACACTGCATTTAAATTTATATTGCAAAGATCAGGCTCCATTACCCTGAGATTTTCTTACTGGATTCCTAATATTGTCTTTCTGCAAGCTTTATCGTCCCTCATTTCCCTGTGTGCTGTTTGCTTTCCAGTACATGCCAACATGTCCCACTATTTGTTTCAATCCTTCTTCCCAACCTCATCTACGTCCAATTATGTTGCCTGGTTTATACATCTGAACACAAATCGGTCCCTCCTTGCTTCCCCTTCTCTGTTTCTGCAGCTGCCTCACCTTAGCTTCCTTACATTTCCTCTGCATTCCTGTAGCTCTCCTGACCCATAGGCCTACCACACCTATTCCTTTGATGTGCGAGTCAGTTAGCTGAGGCTCAATTTAATTATGTTTTCAGCAGACTGACCTCAGTGGTCCCAATTTGTCTGAGCCATTTCCTTCATTGATCAGGGCCAGATCAACGCACTGCTTATTCCTCAAAGGATTCCCAACACAAGGAGCAGGTAGCTTTGCATTACCTTTAATGTCTGATGCCTGCATATCACTGGATAATGCCATTTATTTATTGGTCTAGCAGCTAGGAGGCTGACCTGTCTCAAGGATGCCTCTGCAGTCAGTGCCAGGCCACCTCTGCTGCTAGGTGGCTGCACTGTGGAAGGCCTACTGGCTGACCTTCTTCCCAGGGTGCACTGCTGAAGCTCCCTGCTCCAGCAGCACACACTTTTTCCCAAATGGTGCCGGCCCCACATCTGTTTTCACCCAGTCTCTTGCCTGAACTTCTGAATGGTCTCCTGGATTTCCAAGGTGGGGTGACCTGAGTTGAGGTCAACATCTGAGAGACTAATGTTTTGCAGTTTCCTAGTCAAATGATAAAAATAAGTTTTTGGTAAACTTCATTAGCAGGGATTTCCAGGGCATCTAGGAGCCACCAAAGACTGAAGAGTGAAGGTATTCAGAATATAATTCAGAAATGGAAACGGCCATCTAAATTAGCTGCTGTAAACTCCCACTCACAGTTATATTAACTACCTTCCTCCTGCTCAAATATTGTCCAGTGCTTTTTTCAAGTCTATTCCTAAAGGATTAATCTCTGGTTCTCATCCCTTGGAGAGAGAGACAATTCAACTGACTATTACATTTCAGTATCAAGAAACGTTCCTGATTTTCTACCAAAACTTTCTTGTGAACAAAGCTCAAACATCCTTTCTTCCCTGAGTCACCCTGAACCATTTTTATCCCTCTTTAGGTTGACATACAACAACTGTTTCCACTTACATGTGTCCTCTCTTAGGGTAATTTCAGATGTGATGGGCCCTTCGGTTCACCATGCTGAACCATAGTCGGGGATCAGTTTTGGATCTTGGACAGGAATCTGCCTGGCCGTCCTTTAGACATGTCGGCAGATTCCTACAGGGGATTGGGCAGGGCTGTGCGGCGCAACGTGCAGCCACACAGCCCCACCCCCACGCTCCCCCGGCCACCCGCCCTCTGGGAGATGGGAGGGTGCAGCGGCCAATTCAGCCATTGTGCCCGATCCCGCATTGTGGTCTGGGCCACGATCCGGAATCGGCCAAAGTAACAGATGATACTTTTGGCTGATTCCGGATCGTGGTCCAGCTAACCATAATTCTGGACCTCCGGGTGGCCAGAGGTCCAGAATCATGGTCAAAATGATTCCCACTGGAGGTTCACCATGGTGAACATCTGGCGGAAATCATTCAGACGTTACGGGACTTTTGGTCACCACAGGGGTTCACTGTGGTTGAGTGTGGTCTCATAACATCTGAAATTACCCTTAGGCTGCTCTCCCACGAGCTGTCTTGGCACTGTGGGAGCTTGCGCTATTCAAATCTAGCGCAGCTCCTGTCTCGTGGGAAAGGAGGAAGTGCGGCTCTCCTACAGACAAGCTAGTGCAATGGACTGGGTAGTGACAGGGTAGTGAAACCTACCCTGTCCGATGCGCGAGCTTACTGGTGGGAGAGCTGCACTTCCTCCTTTTCCATGAGACAGAGGCTATGCTAGATTTGAATAGCGCAAGCTCCGATGGCACCAAAGTCAAGCCACAGTGGGTGAGAGGGAAGCTTTCACTGTGTCATGGAACAGCTGCTGCTTCTATGGAACCATTTTGCCCACTCACATTGTCCCGTGCCAGTTGGCTTTTGGAAGATGTTATTCATTTGCTCTCTCTTCTTTGGGCTAAATCCTGAAGCCCTAATTATTCTCTGTACTCAGTGGGAGTTTTCTTGTGTAAAATCTAAGGGTGGATACTAGGGATAGGACTCTGGGCAAAATTTTGGTTTCGGTCAATTTCGGTATCGGTTTTCATGTATTTCGGTTCTTTTTCGGTTTTGGTACTATCTTTTGCATTGATTTTTGTACCGGATTTTTAACATTGTGGTTTTTCAGTGGGGAAAAAACCACAATGTTAAACATCCAGTATAAAAGTCAATGCAAAAGATTCGATAATACCGAAACCGAAAAAGAACCAAAATTTCGGTTTAATTTGAAATGACCATTTTCGGCTACTTTCGGTTTTATCCAAAACCAAAATTCCCATTTCTACTGGGTACCAAAGCTTCCCAGGATTTAATTTGTGTCGGGGCTCCACCCCAGTACCTCTCCTGAACCCTGTCACTGCTGCTTCTCTGCAAGACCTCACTTACTGCTGGATGCAGAAGTACCAATCTCAGCCCCTGTTTCTCTCCTGACAGGGCTAGGGGTGCCTGTAAAGAACCTCTTCCTGAATCAGGGATCTTGGGGGCTGTAAGACAATGGCCAGTTCCACAGAGCCACTGCTAGCCTTGGGTTTGGGTCTTGGGTGTGTTCTGATGGCCATCCCTGCACTGGTCAGACCACACCCTTCCTTACCATTGATTCATGCCCTCAGCTTCCTGATTGGCCGCCTGCTCTATAAAAGGCAGGCCTGCAGCCATAGGAAACTCTGTATATCACCTATTTCCTTCCCATCTATGCCTGTCTGTATCTGTGCTCTTTCTCCTTCCCAATTCCCGAAGGGTAGCAACTATTAAAGGAGCTGGTGAGCAACAAACTTGCCCCTGAGGTTCCATCCATCTTCTACCATGGCATCTGCCATCTTGTTAAGCAGGAGCATGCACCTCTCTGTTTTGTTCAGACAGCAAGGGTCATTGGTGCTCACCGATCCTGAGAACCCAGTTGATGATTATAGCCTCCATTGCAGGCACTCTTCTGGGCCTCACTTCCCTATCCCTATTAACTTGTTCCATGTAATACAGCGACTATTTGGAACAGTCAGAGACCCAGGACTACAGCTCCAGCAGGCTTTGCCTTATCAGAGCCTATCAGTGCTGAGTAGAGAAACCCATGATGCTGGACTGGATTTCCCAGTAGATCAGCGTGAAAGAGGAGCAAAAGAAAAAAGGAGAGAGGCTCAATTTTGTTTTAGCTGAGAGAACACATGAATAGCTTTGCTTCAGGGAGATACCAGAAATCAGCTTCACTCCACAGGCTGGATACCAGCTGAATCAGCCTTTCAGTCAGAGCCTATAACAATAGGGACAGAGACCGCAGCTGGACCTGAGAGCAGCAACATGGTGCTGGGGAAGCAGGATCCGGCCAGGTCCAGGACACTGCTTTCCACCCTGTAAATTATTGAGGAGTGAGTAGGAGCACATGGGCACTGTCTCTATAACTGTTTGAACTAGCTAAGTCCTAGCAGGGGAAACTGGAAGTCCTGGTCTCCATCTGGGGCGGATAGGTGGGGCTGCGAGACCCGGTAACCCCCCAGGCTTTAGAGGCCCAGACTGAGGAGCTGCACATAACCTTGTCTGAGGCAGCATAGGGGTTATTTCTTTATTTTATTTATTTTAAAAATTGCTATTCCGTTCCCTCCTGCCAAGGCAGATCGGGGCAACATACAGTGTAAAGGCTGGGGTTCTGGGATAACAAGTGTGGGTTATACATGTCCTGGGATTGTATGTTTGGGCTAATAATGCCATAAGTGATTGTCATTTTTTGTCTTATTTCCCTCTTATTTGAGCACTATTTCTGTAAGGTTCATGCTATACCTGTATCTCACATGTAAATGTAGTTCACTGCCTATTAACCCTGTGGATTGTCCTGTTCTTTTCCTCTCCCCTTTGGAACAAAACCCCTAGTTTATCTCTGTAGGGCTAGAGCTTATTGGGGGCCTGAATCATTGTCAATTTCATACCCATGCTCCTCCCTATCCCCTAGGGAGCTTACACACACTGCTAAAGTTTTTATAAAATTCTATCATATCCCCCCTCAGACGTCTCTTCTCCAAACTGAAGCCCCAACCTACCAAGCCTCTTCGGGCGCCGTTCCATACCCTTGACCATTTTTGGTGCCCTTCTTTGTATCTTTTCTATTTCTACTATATCCTTTTTGAAATGGGGGCAACCAGAAATGGTTGCCCCATTTTAGAACTTTAACAATAGTCAATGTACTTGTTAAAGGGAAGGGAGATTAACTTTTTATCTCAGTATCAATCCTGTCCCAAAAGACAATACAGATCTTTAACAAACAAACAAACAAACAAATAAATGTGGTTCATTGATCCTAGTACATGGCCTAGGCTATGTAATTCCTCTTTATGTTTGAGAATTTAGGAAATATCCTTGTTTTCTATTGCATTTTATTTGCCCTTTTGGATTTTATTTATATTTTGCTGATATTATGATGGCAGATTGTTATAGACAATAAATCATCTATGAATGTAGTTCCTCGTAGGCAGGCTCGGCTTTACATATTATATTGCCATAGGCAGCTTCAAGACATACATGCCTGGGTGAACAACACTGCTTTCCCTTCTGCCCATAAGTATAAGCTCTGTAATGGGAGTTTGCACTGCTAGTGGGTGAACCTTTGATTCCAGTGCAAACCCTCCAGCACCAGCTCCCAGTTTGGTACTTGGAGTGAAGAAAGGGTGAACCCACGGAACATTTGATTCACCACTCCTATTGCAAGTAGAAGTACTACCTCTCCAGGTTTGAGCCAGAGTCTCTGGACTTTGAGGGATCTTCTCCAGGCTCTGGGTAAAACTCTGTCCTAAGTCATTGGGTTAATCAGGGGTGCCATTCAAATTTTGGTGGGGATGCACATCAGAAAAGGGGAGGGCAAAGAGGCTCTCCCACCCCCTTTTCTGATGTGGCCCACCCCATGTTGGCCATGATAGGGGAGCCTGTTTGCCCTGCCCCTTTTGGCATAGCCTTACCCCTTTTCAGGTCAATAGTTCTGGGAAGGTGGCAAGCCTATGTGCAAGCCAACAGAGGCAAATTTAAGAGGGCAGCAAAATGACCCAGTTCATTTTGATACTGTCTTAAGCTTCCCACCCTTGGCTCTTGCCTACTCTTTGCCCACCAGAGTAAGCTGGGCCTGTCCAAAAGGGATCATGCTCAGACCTTTGCGTGAGATACTAGGGACTAATCCAGTTTGTGTCTGTGGATAAACTCTTGGAAAAACAGTAACTATCTCTCATTTATGCACATATGTTACCCAGGCAAGTGTTTAAGACACAACTCGTTTCCCTAGAAATATATAGCAGGAGGTAAAGTTAAACTGGAGCTAAAATTCCAAGCAGTGGAGTTACACCAGTTCAAAGTGACAGAGAGAACATACCCTCTGACCCCTGAAAGCCCCACCACCGAAACGTCATGGGGAAATGGGCACAGAGTGTTCACATCCCCCCAGAGTTTGGGTTGCAGGTGTCCTTAATTTTAGCCCCAATGTGTCTCCTGTGCCGCAAACCCAGGAGGGATGTGTTCTCCATTTTTATGCCCCTGATCCCAAGGCATGCAGATAAGGTGGCTATGAACAGAACAGGTGGCCTCTCAGGTCTCTTTGTGGTGAGCTCAGGCTGCTTTCCCACAAGCAGTCTTTGGCATAGTGGGAGTATGCACTATTCATATTTCAGAGCTCCCATCTGGTGGGAAAGGAGGCAGTGTGGCTCTCCCGCTGGTAAGCTCGCTGCACATTGGACAGTGAAACCTACCCTTTTCAATGCACGAGCTTGCCGGTGGGAGAGCCGCACTGCCTCCTTTCTCACCAGATGGGAGACACACTAGATTTGAATAGTGCATGCTCCCGTGGTGCCAAAGCAGCTCATGGGAAAGTAGCCTATAAGCACCTAGACAATAAACTAGATAAGAAATGACAGATTAATGCCAATGTTTGCACTGTTAATTAAAATGAATGATGGGAGTTTTGTACATACATTATGCAAACTTATTTAATGAGAGCACTAGAACTTAGCACCAGTGCAATTCACATTCACTTAAATGGGACTCACGCTAGCCCTGAGTGTTAGTGCCATTGATATTCAGCTGGAGCATCATGTCCTATATCTTGGTTACACAAATTTAGGAGCAGTTCTTGACTCCAGTCCATAGCCAGAATAACTGAGTTGCATGCTAGGTCTCTGGTCTTGTTAAACATTTACTCCGCTGTCACATTAGTATTGGAAGGGAATAGAGAGAACGATAAGCCTAGCAACAGAAGCGTATTCATAAAGCATTCCAATTTGAGCAAAGACAGCTAATGCAAATGCTCATAATAGCAAATGCTTCTCTAAGAAAGTGAGCCAGCAAGTCATAGCTTATCCATTGTGTTGTGCAGTTTACAGAATCAAGTACAAACAACTGGTGAGGGGGAGCAGAAGAAACGCAGTCTGTGAATCGTCAATATTTCACAGGCAAAGTTGAGGGCAGATTGTGCTCATTGGCAAATGATGGTAAAACTATTGTCAGAAATCAATCCTCTCTTAAAGTAACTGAGAGAGTGATTGCAACCAAATGGCTGCCAGAGAAGCAGTGGTCCCAGCTCTTCACATTTGTGGTTATGTCACCCACTTTGGAAGTTAACTACAATTGTGCAATCTTTTGTAATTTGGAAAAATAGAGTGGAGAATGAATTGCCATCCCCTCACTTCTGCATGAGCTTGGCTTTTATAGTATAGGTGAAGATTTACACATGGGAGGAAAGAAGAGAACAATGGGAAACAAGCTCAGCTCTTGTTAGGTGATAAATAATGACTTTCAGATGCTTTCAAATTCAGTCATATTGACCATCCCATCACTTCCTGTCACTACCATGGTAAAAGTACATTCCTTCTGCTCATTGCAGAAATGTCTTAACCAGCTAATTTTCAGGGGTGGGATTGGGGAATTACAAATGTAGCTTTGTGGGGATGATCCTGAGCAAATAAAGGCATAACCTATTCAGAAGCTAAGGTTTTGAATTTGCTGTGGATCAATTTCATTGAGATTTCTATCTTAATAGTGAGGACCTTAAGAACACAAGGAGTGCCATGCTGGGTCAGGCCAATGGTTCATTAGGCCCAGCATCCTCTCTCCAACAGTGGCCAATCTTGGTCGCTTGGAGAAGTACCCAACAGCCCATAATGGGACAATCAATTCCCTGTTGTTCACTCCCAGCTCCTGACAGTCAGAGGTTACATCCCCCAACCTACTTGTCTTGTAGCCATTAATGGACTTATCCTCCAATTAATCCATGGAACATTATAGGGATGTGGTGGATTCTCCATCACTTGAAGACATTAAATCAAGATGAGATCGTTTTTTGAAAGATACACTACAGCTCAGCCAGACATTCTAGGCTTGATTCAGGAGTGATGGAGTGAATCTGTGGGTGAAAACAGACATGACGCTAACCACCCTTTAACCACCCTTGGTGGTCATTTATGCATGTTTCAGGGCTGCATAGGGCACCAATACAGCCCTGCAACATGCATAAATAACCACCAAGGGTGGTTAAAGGGTGGTTAGAGTCATGTCTGTTTTCACCCTGTATGGCCTTTTTATTCAGGATTTGGGACTTGGTGACTATAATGATCCCTTCACTCTTGATACTTACAAATCTGTGAGGCTTCCAGTGCTGCAGGCCAAGACCCCTCTTGTTGGCTCCCAGCTCTAGGTCACCTCAGCAACTGGTCAGTGGTCTCAAGAGTGGAGAGGAGCCTTTGCTTTCCCATTGTACCAAAGGATCTCTCCTAGCCTGTCTCCTCCATTGCAATACTCCTGGGGTGTTGGATCCACTCTCCTCTCTGAGGTGATCTCTGAAAGGCTAGTCCCCCTCTACACTCTGTGATCAACTGGAGACAAGCTTGTGATCTACTAGTAGATTATGATCTATGTTGACTGCCCCTGATAAAGAGTGACTATGTACTAAACCAGTGTTGAGCTGTTTTCAAGAGCACCTGTTAACTGCTTCCCTGCTGTCCCACATAATATGTCCCTGGGGCAAAGTGCAATTTGAATGCTGTCACATATATTAGGCACATCAGCAATGAAGCACCAGACAAGCCTCTGAATGTGTTCCCTTTCAGAAATGCAGCATGAATTTGTGTCTATAAACTATCTTCAGCCAAAAATAATGTTGTTGTTTATTCCCAACCTAACATCTGCAGCTGTTTTGCTAGAGAATAAAAGGAAATAGATGTTCTCATGATAAGTTGCCTGTGCCTTAGGAGCCGAGACTTTCCTGGATATTTTTTCCTCATCCTTAAAGAAAAGAAAAAAAAAGGACCTACTCCTTTATCAGTGTAAGTCAGATGGCTTCTTGAAACTGCTGCCCACAGCATGAAATAGACTGCAGCACTACCAGCTCAGGGATGCTCACAGAATGGAGACAGGATTTATGTTTCAACATATCCCCTGTTGCTTATCAAGGGCAAGCATGAGATTAATCACAGGGCAGAGAGCTGGAAGGCGCTGTGAAAGTGCCTTCCAGTTCTGCCAGTGTAACTTAATTCACTGACTTCCAACACTGCCTGGGATTTCACTCCTCGCTCTTTCCTTAAGAGGGAGTTGCCAATTGTGCTTTGTTGGACAGGCTTGCACTAAGGGGTGGAGTGATTTCAACCAGACAGTTGATGGGAGTTTTGACTAACTGAGCCTCAAGAAAAAACAAAATGATCTCAAGATTTGGGACCATTTGACGTTGATAAGAATGAAGTAGAGCTGAAAGGAATTTGCATGGTGAATATCATTTTTGGATACAAAACACTATTCATTTCTGCTTAGAACTGCAACTGGTACTAAAATTAGTACCTGTGGGTAATGCCCTCATCATCAGGCACCCCATCAGGTACCCGAGGGGCTATCTGAGGACCAATCAGGTACCTCATGCCTCAAAATGTGAGCCTTACCCAGAGAAATTGATAAGGCCCAGCCGGGAGCGCTGTAGAGCCCAGCTCCACAGCACTCCAGCTGGGGCTTCTCAGTTCCAAAGTTGGCAGACTAGGGCTTCCGCCACACAGCATCCTATTAGACACTGTTGGGGGTGGGGGGTGGAGAAGCGGCCTTTGAAAGTGACAAGCCCCAGCTGGGGGCAGGGGCTATCATTTTAAAGGCTGACTGGCGCTTTCCCCCAACAGCACTTTTCAGGTGAAAGGCACTGTGGTGTTTGTGTGTGAAGTGTCTTTGAAAGTGCCAGGCCCCGATTGGGACCAGTGCAGAACTGGGCTCTACAGTGAACCCAGCTGGGGCCTGTCACTTTCAAACGCCAGTGCATTCAAGCGGCCTGTTGGGTCCTATTCAGACATAGAATCAGGCACCTCAGATTTGTCAAGGGTGCCTGAAACTTTGGGTGCCTGGTTACACTTCTATATCTGCTTCATTTATCCCATTTTAGATATTTATTTCATGGGGGAGGGAGGGTTGGTTTTTCAAGTTATATGGTTGTTTTGCCTCAAATATTCAGATATTTGAGCCCAGATGCCTACAATAACTGGAAAATTCAGAATAGCCTGAATGAAACTTCCAAAGACTTTGATAGACAAATTTCATTTTGAGTGTAGTAATTTACGTGGATATTTTTATAACTATCCCAGAATCTAGAGTTAAGCTTTAATAAAGCTGTTCAGACTATTGTCTCTTGTTCAGTCAATCAACATTTAAAGCCGTGTCTCAAAAAACAATAATATTTTTTAAAGGGGGCATTAAATGTATGTGCTGCTGTAATGGATTATCTTATATAGCTAGCAATTATGCTTAGAGTATAGCTTGTCAGGCTAGAGGTCATTAGATGTCAGGGGCTATCTACCCTTCCCATATTACCAAAGGGAGAAGACACTTGACTAGATGGGAAGAGTGGTCCTGGCTTGGGGGAAATGTTGAGAGCTACTAGCTTAAAGTATATAGGAAATAATAATACAGGACTCTAGTTTGCATCCTCTTTCCTTTATTTCATTAGCATTCATGAATCAGTTAAATCAGTAATGCAGAAATATTGAAAGACATCAAGGACCAAAGCAAGAAAAATGATGAAACCCCCACCTGAAAGAACTGGCTTACTGAGAGCAGACTTTTTGCAAAAACTGATATTTAGGGCCCTGGTGGGACAAGGTCAACTCTTGGCTATTTTCTGTCTCGGTTTCTGGAAGAGACGCTGGAAGGGAGATGGCCTTCTATGAACTGGGAGAATAGGGGTCTCTGTCCATGGTGCTGATTTAGTAACACAGTCCTCTCAACCTCTGCCAGTTCAGCTCTTACTGCCTGCTGGCTGTAGTCTGGAGGCAAGAGCATTACAAAGATATAATATAGCAGTGGAAGAGAATGGAAAGCCTTTAAAATAACTGTTTAAAGGTTGTAGGTTTAGCAGGATGTAATTTCATGGATGGATCTAAAGAGAGCTAACCAGGAGTTGAAGTACAGGTTTAAAGAACAACATATGCACGGAGCTTGGGGAAGCAACAACTAAGAGGAGGACAAACTAACTGCCTTCAAATATTTGAAAGGTTTAAATATCCACAATGAGTAAGAGTTGCTTGAGTTAGTACAGGGGAGTACAAGTAACATCCACTAATCAATGCTTGTGGACAAGAGGCAAAGATGACGATGTTGTGTCTCACTACTCAGCACTGACACAGAATTCCTACATAACCCCATGTAAGAGGATGACTGTCTGAGGGCAAGTCATGTCAGGATGTGGCCCCAAATCAGTTACTCCACTCGATCTATCTTGACCAGGTTTCTTTATTCTTGACCAACATACGTCCAGAACATACTCAGTCCCTTAGCAAATACAATGTCCCTGCAACCACAGTTCTACCTACTAAAATAGTCTTGTGCCCATGTGACAGGCCCCCTCGACAAGCTCCCAGCCACGGCACCCTGGCCTGAGCCCTTCCATGGGCTTCCAGCCTTGTACCTTTCTTGTGCTGTTCCAGGCAAGCCCTTGGTCAGTTCCAACCCTCTGGAATTTATCCAGTGTTATCCCTGGTGAGTCCCTGGTCTGCCTCTCAGATTCTTGAGTGAGATTTGTTGGCTTTCAGCCCGCTCTACAGAATAAGATGGCAAGGACTTAGCATCCCATGACTCAAGGCGGAGACACTGCAAGGACTTATGCCCGCCTCCAACTGGGCCTTGGCCAGCAAACTCTTTGTGGCTTATTCTGTCAGACCCAGAGACAGTCACTAAGGGTAAGACTTAGCAGCCTATGTTCCATTTGAAAATCCATGGATATTTCTGGAAAAATAAGCTTTAATCTTTGTATTCCTCAGGCCACCATAGGTAAAATAAAAAACAAACTACTCCTCCCCCCTTCTCTTATCCTGCCTATTTGCATGGTATGATTTCTACAGCAGGGATCTGTTTCCTTCTACAATACCTCACAAAATGGAGACCTGAACTTAGAGGCTTTAAAATTATATAATGAAATAATAATAGAATATGGAAAGGGACTTATAAGTGATAAGGTTGACAAAATAGTTATTAAAAAATTATATTTCTATCAGTAAGCAAGATAATATTTCTAAAGGAAAGTTCAATCTGATTATCAGGCAAACCTATTGATGGCTAGGGCTTGTGATATAGTTTCTCAAAGAAGTGGCAGAAACCCTATTGCTGAAGACAGAGGGTAGAAACAAACGCACCATCATAACGTTATCTGGGTCGGGAAACCAAAGAGAACATGGTCCAGACCAGTTTGGGTCACCCAAAACACATTTCTGTGGCCGGGCCACTGGGGAGCGAGGGGAGACACAAAAATGTGCAGCCGGCTGGCCGTCCACTATACTGCACGTAGCACCCTGCCTCCAACCCTGGGTATTTCCAGACATTACGATATCACGCTCAACCACAGTGAACCTCGCTCAATCCCACGGCGGGGCCACAGCGCCCTGAATGTCTGTTCGGCAGCTGCCAGATGTTCATCACGGTCAATACCCACATGGGGTCAATTGCAACCACGCTTCCGGAGCTCCCCGCCGGACAATCTCCGGAAGCGTGGTCAAAGAGATTCCCACCGGGAAACAACAAAAAGTAAAGTCTGGATGGCAATCACTGGACGGAACCAAAGAAAATGATCCCCAGCCGGGGATAAAGCATGCAGCATCGCTGCCAGGCAACCAGCAAGAACGCAGCCACTGGAGGGAGATTTAAAGGGAAATCTGCAGCAGGAAAGTGTGGTGGGATGGAGGGAGGTGGAAGAGAGTGGTGGGAGAGAAAGCAAGGGTGGAGGAGGAGTAGGCAGTGGCAGCGGTAGAGGGAGTGCAGGCAGGGGAGGGGGACATGGGGGTCGTGCTGAGGATGGAGGAGGTGGAGGGACAACACCCGCTGCAGCTGGGACAGGATGCCCCGGGGACAGCAGCCTGGGTGGATGAGTCACCGGAGGACACCGGCCCAGCCCGGGCGGAGGAGGAGGTGGTGGAAGAAGCAGTGGAGGAGGAGGAGGAGGACTCACAGGGGAGATGAGGGAGGAAGCCCTACCACAGAGGGGGCCAATGGGGGCTGCAGGAGA